>JANAVB010031617.1:27440802-27515872 GCA_029216955.1 Iris pallida
AACAATAGCTCGGTCTACTAATGAGCTATTGTTGCACTACCTCCCTAATCCTAAATTATGTTTGTGGGCTCCTTTTATTATATGCTTGTTTGGCTGCCCATCTTAACATATCGTATGTCCGTCGATCAAATTAAGTTACTGACAACTATATTGTTTCGACATCTTTTATCCTTAAGTAGTACCACTCAACTTTATTTGTCATGTCGGATATAATCCACCTACAGGGTTTATATGACAATCCTTATGAGCTCCTTAAGGGGACATCATCAACCCAATGTATCGAGACATGGATTGCATTTATAATCAACAGCCCATCATACATACAATATTATTACCCAATTTATAGAGGTTGTTGATCCATTATGAATCTCACTCTTTTATGAGTCAAAGTAATGCACACTGTATATACATGTCTGTTATTATATCCGAATTAAGAGCACAAGCATCAATAATAACAGAGGTATTTGTTCTCTTATGTAGTCAGTACAAAGAGAACAACCTCAATGGTCATGTTCAATACACACAAAGTGTACTAGTGTAAACCTATAGTCAAGATAGACTAATACCAGATTACACTACAACCTTTCCAATAGATTGTCCAAGTCCATCTAGATTGTGAACTATTTATATACTCCATAGGAAACTGATAATATGATCTTCTATGTGACACCACACACCATAATATCTACAATATAGAATATCAGACATTTGTATTAACACTTGCAACAAATACAATATGCAAACATTTGCCCATATGATTCTCATTCAAAATTTAAGGAAATAAGGTTACTGTAAAAGTGATGCTTTTAGTATATAACCCTAACAATTACAATATAGGAAACTCATCCCATCATAGGACCATTTTTATGAAATTAGACTTTTTGTTTGTGTAACGTCCGTAGTTCGTATTACGTATTTTGGTATACGTGTACGTATTTTGACTCATATTGTATGTCTCATTACACAGTTTATTTTGGCATTTCATTTTCTTGGTTCGGTTCGGTTTGCTTGGTTCGGCTTGTTTTTTTTTCATGTGGACCAACCCCACCTACCACCCACTCTCTTCATTTATAAGCCACCAACCCCTTTCTTTCTACTCATTCACTTCTTTATTTACTTCTTCTTCCTCCATTAACTCTCTCCACCTACCAAGAGAGGCTTAGGCAGGTGCAACTTGCGTCATGGAGGAACTCAATTTTTGTTGTTCCATTTTCTTCCTCACGAGATTCTAAGACACTTTAGTACTTAGCATATTTAATTTCCATAGTTTATTTCATGTAGATCTAAGCTTGTTGTATTTCTAGATTTCTTGGGTTTTGATCTATTAAGCTCTATTATTTTCAAGTTTTGATGGCTCCATGTTGTAGAGAATTTTATTCTACCCCATTTTGACCTATGGAAGTCCAGATTTGGGCTTTGATTGAAGGTTGAGGATCTGGAAACCCCAACTTTCTAGGTTTTTCTTCTCGAAAAAGTTGGAGAAGAAGAACAGTGCTTGACCGCATGCCCTTTTCATGCGACTAGTCCCCTACGGTCGCAGAGGCATGTTCTTCCTCAGCCGCATGAGCCCTTTCTCCTATGCCGCATGAGCCCTTTCCCCTTAGCCGTATGGCTTTGGCTGTCTTAGTCGCATAAGCATGTTCTCCCTCAGCCGCATGAGCCCTTTCTTCCATGTCGCATGAGCCCTTTTCCCTTTCGGTCGCATGAGTCTGCTCCCCTCAGCCGCATGAGCCCATGTTCCCCTTAGCCGCTTTATTTGGCGGCCTTAGCCGCATGGTTGCTAGCCGCATATGCATGTTCTCCCTCAGCCGTATGAGCCCTTTTCCCTTAGCCGCATGAGCCCTTTCTCCTTAGCCGCATGGCCCTGTACCCTCTTGGCCGCATAAGCTATGACCCTGGGCACCCGGGCCGCATGGCTCCTTCCATAGACTTTCACCCCTTTTATTATGTTGGGTTGTTAAATTTATGTTTTTGTCTCATGACCCTCTATGTAACTTGGGTCCCTTAATAGATGCTTATACCATGTTAATTCTACACATGTTTCATGAACACGATAGTGACCCATTGTGATACACTCTTGACAAGTAGCATGATATGAAAGTGGCCTATCGTGGTACACTCTTGATAAGTAAACCTGACATGATATACCTTGATATGCTGTTGTGACGGCTAGCATGACATGACAAGAATGAATGGTCTGGACATCGTGGGCGATTTTGTTTGTACAATAAACCAGTATTGTCTTGTATCATGTCTAGGACGGGAACTCCTGAGTACCATGGTCAGGGGTACCTACTGAAATTTACTAAGGCTAATAACTAGAAGAATCCAGTAGTCATGGAGAGATTTTCCATCTACAGGCAATCCCGCTATCTGGGCGCGCAAGTAGACTTGTAGCCTGCCGACGAGTAGGGCACCTTTCCAGTACACTGTCATGTGTTACACCCTTCATGAATGGATATTCGACCTGGATAACCTGGATGGTCTGTAGGGCTTGTGGATGTTGGAATAATCTCATTGCATCTTGCTAGTAACTAGGCCTTTGATAACCCTAGTTAGTTAAAGTATCGAGTCGTACTTTAACTAACTTAGAGCATGGTTGTTCATGCTTACCCCTTTTTATACTGACCAAAATAATTCATCATCTTCTTGATAGTTATTACTCTATTAGATTTTATGTCTATTTACTTTTCTCATTTTATGTTCTGATATGCTGGTTTTAGTTTTAAGTGAAGCCTCCTTTGTGGCACTTGCTCTTTCTGGGATCTGACCCAGCTGGCTTTTTGTGGCCAAATACCGGAGCGGCTCCAGAGGATCTTCCTACCTTCCAGCCAGATGGTGACCACCAGGCGTAAACCGGGCAACAAGTGGATTTTATTTTGCTCTCTCACTCTATTGTAAAACTATTCTTTTGGGGCGTTTAGCCGACGAGCACGTGTTTGCTCGATTGCACTTTACTTACTGTCTGTCTACGGGCTGTAGCATGATTAACAAATCCTAGGGTTGATCATGTATGACTGAAACTTTTGCTAGTCTTCACATTTTGTATGACTAGCTTCATGATCGTCCAAATATGTAATGTATGAGAAGCCTTACTATTGTATATTTGGTACTCTGACATCTTGTAAATATTATTACTTGCTTGAGATTGAGATAATAGGCTTGTTTATGACCCTAAGAGACTGATGGCTTGTAGTTAAACCCGTATGTATCTAGACAGCCGTGACCGTATAGCGAGGTGGGTTGTACTTCAATATACGTAGCAGGCTATGTCCAACCCCGCTCTCCAGTATTCTTGTTCTGGGGCATTACATGGTTTAAGTGGTAGCCCATGCAGGTATTTTAAATCAAGATATGTGAGGGTTTACTGAATAGATGTCTCAATCAGCCCTCGCCCTTGATCTCTGCTTGTACCCTCTAAATTTCTGAAATCTTCACCTGATCACATGCTTGTGTCTTTGATCTGTCCTGGTCCTTCCTTATTGTTCCATATGTCATCTTCTTCAATGACATTATTCGTGGTCCTACCGATCGACAAGGCGGAGCACCTCCCGTGGGCCAGCAGCAACCTGGACATCAAGCCCAACATTCAGGAGTAGCTTCCAGAGTCATTCCTACTGTGGGTCAAGAGCCACCATTTCAGCCAGTCCAGCCTGTAGGGCCTGATGATGGCACCTTGGTGGGTCTTATCAGGACATTGCTAGCATCTTAAGATCGTCGGGGCGACGCCCTGTACCAGGCAGTACAATATGCTATTAATACAGGCGGTCATCAAGGGAACCAGGTAGCCAACAACTTCAAGCGTTTGAACCCTTCCTTCTTCGACGGTAGTGAGGATGTGATTGCTGCAGATACTTGGCTGCAGGATACAGAAGTGATTCCAGAAGTGGCAAAGATGCCCGAGAACGAGAAGGTGGCGGTAGTACGTCGACAGTTATTGGATCTTGTCCGCAGTTGGTGGGCGGCACAGGTCGATGGATTAGTAGCACCTGTTGTATGGGCAGTATTCCGAGAAAGATTCTAGACCAAGTACTTCGATGTTGTAGGTCGGTATGATCTACAGACGAGGTTTACCAATTTGAAGCAGATGGACAGGACGGTCGACGGATATGCGGCCGAGTTTTAGAGACTTAGTGGTTTGCTCCTACCTTGGTAGCAACTGAGTTTGGCATAGCCCAGCGGTTCTAGCCGGGGCTCCATCTAGAGTTTTTTATTGGCAGTGGAGCAGTTTGAACATCATACTTTTGATGCGGTTTTGAGAGCAACCAAGAGGCACGAGTATACCTCTCAGAGGATCGTGGACAGGACCGGAGGTCAGAAGCGATCTCATGGCTACATGAATCAGTCTTCAGCACCAGCCCCGACAGCTAGGACTTTGACAATTGGAACTCCGAGGCGGGCGGCCTCAGTGACGTCGGTTCAACATTCAACCTCGACGAACCCTCGGCAGCAGAAGCAGAAGCACTCTTCCCGTATTAGGATGTTCACATTACAGGAAGCTAGGACATGTGGTGGCAGAATATCACAGGGCGCTGGGATTCTGCCTGGCTTGTGGGGCAGAGGATCACAAGATAGGATCCTGCCTGAATAGGGGTAGTTCATCATCGTCCAACTTTATTAGTCCTTCGGTGTGAGGACCAGTACCAGTCCAGCAACAACAACAGTGTCGCCTCAGAGGCCATTGCCGGCGCAAGCACAAGCATTCCAACAGCAATACCCCCAGCAGTATGCACAAGCCAAGCCCTGATTCAGAGCAGACAAAGAGGTTTTCAGCAGAGGGGACCCGCACCCAGAGGACATGGTGAGGCGATAGAGATGACCATAGAAGAAGGATTGGCACCAGGTGAGGTAGTGGCAGGTACTATTATCGTCAACTCCTTCCCAGTATCAGCGTTATTTGATTCTGGTGCATCGTATTCATTCATGTATGCACGATTCGTGATACGGATAGGACTGGAATCTGAGTCATTATCAGTAAAGCTCAATATACTTACTGGTAACGGTCTTGTGGGAGTAGATAGAGTATTCTCCTCTTGTCGGATCGTAGTTAGCGGTAGAGAGTTCCCCGCTAGATTGATAGAGTTTCCAATGGCCGATTATGATATGGTGTAAGGGATGGATTGGTTAAGGAACCAGTATGCTAGGATAGATTGCCATATTGGCAGTATTGTTTTTAGCATTCTAGGCGAGCCAGAGTTTTCCTTTTTCTGAGGCAAAGTTGAACCTTCTCCTCCAGTATTACGGATGGCAGTAGCAGCAGTACAGTTACTCCGGATAGTCGAGGAGTTTCCAGATGTTTTTTCAGAAGAGGTTCCAGGAATGCCGCCAGAGCGAGAGATCGAGTTTACTATTGACTTGATCCCAGGGATAGCCCTAGTGTCGGAGAGAGTCTACATGATGGTGCCGTTAGAGCTAGAGATATTGTACAAGATGATTGAAGAACTCAGGACCAAGGGATTCATTCGTGCAAGTGGATCGCCTTGGGGAGCTCCGATGCTTCTTGTGAAAAAGAAGGAAGGTACGTCCAGATTATGTGTAGATTATCGTACCTTTAATTTAGTGACAATCATGAACAGATACCCTCTCCCGAGGATAGATGAATTATTTGATCAACTCAAGTGGGCAGCAGTATTCTTAAAGATTGACTTGCGGTCATGATACCACCAGATCAGAGTCAGTGGACAGGACATCCCGAAGATAGCTTTAGAATCTCGATATGGGCATTGGGAGTTCCTTGTTATGCCATTTGGAGCAACCAATGTGCTGGCTGTATTCATGGACCTCATGAATCGTATCTTCATGCCTTATTTGGATCAGTTCGTGATGGTGTTCATAGACGACATCCTGGTCTACAACAAGAGTGAAACAGAGCATTGAGCAGCATCTCAGAGTTTTCTTTCAGATTCTCAGAGAGGACCGATTGTACGTAATATTTAATAGATGCGAGTTCTGGCTCGATCACATTTCATACTTGGGTCATATCATCACCAAAGGAGGAGTAGAAGTGAATCCTCATAAGATCGTGGCTATCGAGACATGGCTAGTACCTAGCACAGTTATAGAAGTTCATAAGTTTTCTTGGCTTGGCCAGCTACTACCGACAATTTGTTTTAGACTTTGCTCGGATTTCAACACCATTGACCCAGTTGAGCCGCAGGGATGTACAGTTTACTTGGACAACAGAATGTCAGGATTCTTTTGAGAAGTTGAAGCGAGGTTTGAAGACGGTACCCATTCTCACACTTTCAGATGGGACTGGAAGATTCTCAATGTATTGTGATGCTTTAGGCAGAGGTTTGGGTTGTGTTTTGATACAACATGGGAAGGTAATAGCTTATGCATCACGTCCACCTCATGATCATGAGAGGAATTACCCAACCCATAACTTGGAGTTGGCAACAGTAGTGTTTGCACTTAAGCTTTGGAGACACTACTTGTATGGAGAGAGGGTAGAGATTTTCACCGACCATAAGAGCCTGAAGTATGTGTTTACTCAGAAGGATCTTAACATGCGTCAGAGGAGATGGCTAGGGCTGCTTGTGATTATGACATCAACCTGTAGTATCATCCTAGGAAGGCCAACGTTGTTGCAGATGCATTGAGTAGAAGAGCCGGAGTTTATTTTCTAACATCGCAACCAAAGTTATTAGCAGACCTTCAGAAAATGGGTATATAAGTTGTCCTTCATACCAAAATGGCATTAATAGCCAGCATAGAAGTTCAGTCCACTATAGTCGAGAGGATCCGGACGGTGCAGTCAACAGATTCCAAGCTTCAGCGACTCAAAGCAGAGTGTGAGACAGGACGACGGCCAGAGTTATGCATTCATGAAGATGGTACACTTCGATAGGATAAGCGTCTTTGTGTACCCAGTAGAGATATCAGACAGGAAGTCATGGTAGAACCTCACAGTTTGCAGTATTCCATTCATTCCGATGGTACGAAGATGTACCGTAATATCCGTCGGCACTTTTGGTGGAATGGCATTAAGAGGGAAGATAGCTCAGTTTGTCTCTCGATGTTTACTTTGCCAACAAGTTAAAACCGAGCATCAGAGATCGGCTGGACTTCTTTAGCCCTTGTCGATTCCAGAATGGAAGTGGGAGCATATAACCATGGATTTCGTGACTGGATTACCTAGGTCCCCGGCCAGTAGAGATACTATTTAGGTTATTATAGATAGGCTCATGAAGGTGGCTCACTTTCTCTCGTTCAGAGTTGGTCAAACGACGGCTCAGCTAGCAGAGATGTACCTCAGGAAGATCGTCAAATTTTGCGGTGTGCCAGTCAGTATCACCTTGGACAGAGATTCAAGAATTATGTTATACTTTGGCGCAGTCTACAAGAGAGTTTGGAAACTCACCTCCATTTTAGCTCAGCTTATCATCCGCAGACAGATGGTCAGTCAGAGCGTGCATACGAACCCTGAAAGATATGTTGAGATCTTGTACACTCGACTTCGGTGGTTCATGGGAAGATCACCGGCATCTCGTGGAGTTCTCCTATAAAAATAGTTTTCAAGCCAGTATCCAGATGGTACCGTTCGAGGCAATGTATGTTAGGAAGTACAGATCCCCGCTAATATGGAACGATATTGGAGAGAGATGATGCTCGGTCCGGAAGTGATTACTTAGACAGTTGAGGTGGTAAGGCGAGTCAGAGATCATCTTCAAGTTGCGTATGATCGCCAGCACCATTGGGCCGATTCTCATCGGCACCCCCTTGAATTTTCTATCGGCGACCACGTATTCCTTAGGATCTCGCCTAACCATGGCATCATTCGCTTTGGCGTACGGGGAAAGCTTAGTCCTAGGTATATATGGCCGTTCGTTATCCTCGAACGAGTAGTTGATGTGTCCTATCGTCTTGCTCTTCTACCGTCGCCATGTGAGGTGCATGACGTATTCCATATATCCCAACTATGACGGTATATCCCGGACCCGAGCCACATCTTGGACCATTCAGGAATTGGTTATTGGTACCAACCTTTCGTATGAGGAGAGGCCCATGTCTATATTGGACCAGAGAGAGAAGATACTCAAGAACAAGACTATCAAGTTAGTCCGTGTTACTTGGGGTCATCACTCTTTGGGTGAGTCAACATGGGAGCGTGAGGATGATATCCGATCACGATATCCTGACCTGTTTGACTCGTAAGGTATAATGTCTTTCTTATGCATTATGCTCTCAATTCCTTGCTTGAATGAATGATTGCAGGGTGGACTGATTAGTATAGCTTGTCTGTGATTAGTATAGATTGTCCTTGCCCCTCTAGCCTCTTAATTAAATTTCAAGGAAGGAATTCTTTTAAGGTGGATAGAGTTATAACGCCCGTAGTTCGTATTAATATTTTGGTATATGTGTATGTATTTTGACTCATATTGCATGTCTCATTGTACGATTTATTTTGGCATTTCATTTGCTTGGTTTGGTTCGGTTTGCTTGGTTCAGCTTGGTTCGGTTTTTTTTGCATGTGGACCAACCCCACATACCACCCACTCTCTTCCTTTATAAGCCACCAACACTTTTCTTTCTCCTCATTCACTTCTTTATTTACTTCTTCTTCTTCCTACATTAACTCTCTCCACCTACCAAGAGAGGCTTAGGCAAGTACAACTTGCTTTATAGAGGAACTAAATTTTTGTTGTTCTATTTTCTTCCTCACGAGATTCTAAGACACTTTATTACTTAGCATATTTAATTTCCATGGTTCATTTCATGTAGATCTAAGCTTGTTGTATTTCTGGATTTCTTGGGTTTTGATCTACTAAGCTTTATTATTTTTATGTTTTGATGGTTCCATGTTGTAGAGAATTTTATTCTACCAGATTTTGACCTATGGAAGTCCAGATTTGGGCTTGGATTGAAGGTTGGAGAGTCTGGGAACCCCCAACTTCCTAGGTTCTTCTTCTCGAAAAAGTTGGAGAAGAAGAACAGTGCTTGACAGCAGGCCCTTTTTATGCGACAAGTCCCCTGCGGCCGCATATGCATCTTCTCCCTCAGCTGCATGAGCCCTTTCTCCCACGCCGCATGAGCCCATTCCACTTAGCCGCATGGCTTTGGTTGGCTTAGTCGCATATGCATGTTCTCCCTCAGCCGTATGAGCCCTTTCTTCCATGCCGCATGAGCCCTTCCCCCTTCGGCCGCATGAGTCTGCTCCCCTCTGTCGCATGAGCCCATGTTCCCTCTTAGCCGTATGGTTTGGCGGCCTTAGTCGCATGGCTTTGGTTGGCTTAGCCGCATATGCATGATCTCCCTTAGCCGCATGAGCCTTTTCCCCTTAGCCGCATGAGCCCTTCCTCCTTAGCCGCATGAGCCCTTTTCCCTCTGGCCGCATGAGCCCTTTCCCATTAGCCGCATGGCCCTGTACCCTCTTGTTCGCATAAGCCATGACCCTGGGCTCCCGGGCCGCATGGCTCCTTCCATAGCCCTTGCACCCCTTTTATTATGTTGGGTTATTACATTTATGCTTTTGTCTCATGACCCTCAGTGTAACTTGGGTCCCTTGATAGGATGCTTATACCATGTTAATTCTGTACATGTTCCAAGAATACGATAGTGATCCTATCGTGGTGCACTCTTGACAAGTAGCATGACATAATAGTGGCCCGTCGTGGCGTACTCTTGATAAATAAACCTGACATGATATACCTCGATATGTTGTTGAGACGGCTAGCATGACATGACAAGAATAAATAGGTCTGGACACCGTGGGTGATTGTGTACAATGAACCAGTATTGTCGTACATCATGTCTAGGACGGGGACGCCTGAGTACCAGGTCAGGGGTACCTACTGAAATTGACTAAGGCTAATAACTAGAATAATCCAGAAGTCATGAAGAGATTTTCTAGCTACAGACAATCCCGTTATCTGGGACACGCAAGTGACTTGTAGCCTGCCGACGAGTGGGGCACCTTTCCAGCACACTGTCATGTGTTGCACCCTTCATGAATGGATATTCGACCTGGGTAACCTGGATGGTCTGCATGGCTTGTGGCTGTTGAAATAATCTCATTACATCTTGCTAGTAACTAGGCGTGTGATAACCCTAGTTAGTTAAAGTATCAAGCCGTACTTATTGCTTGGCCGTGAATGTTGGATGGAGTCTAAGCCTTGTCTTGATCAAGTACATGGCTATCTTGGAGCGTGGTTGTTCATGCTTATCCCTTTTTATACTGATCGGAATAATTCATCATCTTTTTGATAGTTATTACTCTATTAGATTTTATGTCTATTTACTTTTCTTATTTTATGTTCTGATGTGCTGGTTTTAGTTCTCAAGTAAAGCCTCCTTTGTGGCACTTGCTCTTTCTGGGATCTGACCCAGTTGGTTTTGAGTGGCCAGATACCGGAGCTGCTCTAGAGGATCTTCCTACCTTCCAGCCAGATGGTGACCACCAGGCATAACCCTGGCAACGAGTGGATTTTATTTTGCTCTCCCACTCTATTGTAAAAATATTCTTTTGAGGCGTTTAGCCGATGAGCACGTGTTTGCTCGATTGTACTTTACTTACTTTCTGCCTATAGGCTGTAGCATGATTAACAAATCCTAGGGTTGATCATGTATGACTGGAACTCTTGCTAGTCTTCATATTTTCTATGACTAGATTCATGATCATCCAAATATGTAATGTATGAGACGCCTTACTATTGTATAATTGGTGCTCTGACATCTTGTAACTGTTATTACTTGCTTGAGATTGAGACAATAGGCTTGTTCATGACCATAAGAGACTGATGGCTTGTAGTTAAAACCTATGTATCTAGACAGCCGTGACCGTACAGCGAGGTGGGTTGCACTTCAATATACGTAGCTGGCTATGTCTGCCCCCGCTCTCCAGTATCTTGGATCTGGTGTGTTACAGTTTGTTTGTGATTGTTTTACTTAAAGAGTTCTTATAAGTTCTATTTATATTAGATTGTGCTCACACGCTCATCCTAGTATGCTACACCTGAAAATGGCATACTTTCTATCCATCCAGTCGACCAGTTGACCGGAGCACTTCCACCTCCACCTACCATACACCCCCCACTCCACAAATCCACCAACCCAGATGTCTCCACCACCTCCTACATCACAGTCCAAGCAGGACCAGATGATTCCACCACCACCTGCTGCTACACCTGCCCATGCTTCCATCACTCTCGATGGGAAACAGCTACTTATTCTGATCCAGGGGTCCCTAACGACCCATCAGGAGCAGACCCCCTTACTTTGCCAGAGCATGGAGCGCTCTGAGGACCGTACCATAATCCTATCACCAGTAGAGCCACGACTAAGGGCGAGGAATATCAAGGACTTCATGAACTTGAACACCAAGGAGTTTATATGGACTGAGGGCATCATAGTCGCAGATGACTGGTTGGACTCAGTAGAGAGAAATCTTCTTGGAGCTAGGTTGCCGGGTGACCTTTAGGTCGAGGCAGCAGGATTTCTGCTGACAGACTTAGCAGGAGTTTGGTTCAGAAATGAGCAACTATTCACGAGAGGGGGAGCAACGTGGGATCAGTTCAAAATCCTGTTCAAGAAGAAGTTCTTCTCGACTACCGCTAGAGTAGCCATGGCTTTACGATTCTAGAACCTCCAGCAGGAGAACCGTTCTGTTGACGAGTATGCGGCAGAGTTTAGTCGTTTGAGTCACTTCACCCCTAGCCTGGTTTTAGACCCAGAGGAGATGGCACGTAGATTTTGCTATGGTCTTGTCTAAGATAATGGCATCCTCTTAGTAGAAAACGGGATGACTGACTACTACCAAAGCTTGGAGTTGGCCCGGAGGATAGAGGAACGTCTTCTGTCTTGCAAAAGGCCAAGCTTCCGGACATAACTGAGGGACCTTCCAAGCGCCAGACTTTCTAGTCGAGAGCACCGGTGCCACACCAGCAAGCATACCATCCTCCCATACCACATCACCCAACACTACCAGTTAGAACTCTGGGACCATAGCAGCAGAGCGGAGCTGTGTGTTCATTCTGGAGAAGGCCAGGGCATGACTATGCCATCTGTCGAAAGAGGTTGAGGTAGTGTTTAGCTTGTGGGTCTAGCACCCATCAGCTTCCAGATTGCCCAGCAACGAGGACGCCAGGCACGGGACCGCCTAGGGAACCACCGCTCCCGACCCAGCAGCAGCAATTTGGGCAGCATCTGCAGCAGCAGCAGAAAGGACCCCAGGGGAAGGCTATAGTCTAGCTCTTGAGGCGGAGCCAGAGCAAGTTTCGGAGCCAGATTATTTGTCTGATGTCATCACAGGTCATGCTTATTTGCATACTTTCCTAGCCATATGCTTGTTTGATTCTGGTACGTCACATAGCTTTCTGTCATTAAATTTTTTGCAAAAACACCATTTCGTAGCTACACCCACCAAGGAGATGAGTAGAGTAATAACGGAAGGCAGACCAGTACCCATTAGGGCTATAGATGCTCTATTACTATAGCTGGGAGAGAGTTTGGGGGACGATTCTTTGTGATGCCACTTTCCGGATATTATATAATATTGGGAATTGATTGGTTTAGCTACGCTCAAGCAGCTATAGACTGTCATGAGGGTAGTATTTTGTTCAGTCCACCAGGAACGACACCATTCAGTATCAGGAGGACAGGGACGGAGATCAGCCTAGAGACGAATTATTGTGCTATAGTTGGGGAGCTAGCACTGCCACACCCTATTATTTCAGAGTTTATGGATGTATTCCCAGAGGATCTTCTAGGACTTTCGTATGACAGAGATGTGATGTTCACTATAGATTTAGTACCAGGCTCACCACCAGTGTCATGGGCTTGCTATAGAGTGAACCACAAGGAGGCCGTAGAGATGAATGAGCAGATCGATAACCTGTTAAGAAAAGGTTTCATTCGATCTAGTGCTTCTCCATGGGGAGCACCAGTGCTCTTTGTGCCAAAAAAGGATGGTACAGTCCAGTTGTGCATTGACTACTGGGCATTGAATACCATCACCATTAAGAACAAATATCCTCTGCCTCGAATAGATGATTTGTTCGACCAGTTGAGTGGGGCGAAGTTGTTCTTCAGGATAGACTTTAGATCAGGTTACCACCAGGTGAAGGTCAGAGCTGAAGACATCCAGAAGACTGCATTTAACACCAAGTATGGACAGTACGAGTTTTTGGTGATGCCATTTGCTCTCACAAATATGCCAGCAGTCTTTATGAAATTGATAAACAAGACATTTCACCAGTATCTGGATAAATTTGTCATGGTGTTTATCGATGACATCCTGATATACTCGAAGACGCCGAAAGAGCACGAAGAACACTTACAGACAGTTCTGGGGATTCTGAGGAATGAGAGGTTTTATGCTAAATTGTAGAAGTGCGAGTTCTTGCTCGACCAAGTAGAATTTCTTGGTCATATGGTCACTGGAAAGGGATCTCTGTGGATCCTAGGAAGATTGCTGCCGTTGAGATGTGGAAGGCTCCGACATCAATTTAAGAGATTAGGAGTTTCTTGCGATTAGCAGGCTACTACAGGAAGTTTGCCCAAGACTTTGCTAGAATAGCCGAACCTATGACGAAGCTAACACGGAAGAACATAGAGTACATCTGGTCAGAGGACTGCCAGGCAGCATTTGAGGAGCTGAAGAGAAGATTGACATCCGCTCCAGTTCTGACATTACCTTCAGGATCTGGAGGTTTCACCAATTACAATGATGCTTCGGGAAAGGGGCTAGGATGTTTTTTGTTGCAGTATAGGAAAGTGATTGCTTACGCATCTAGGCAATTACGGACTTATGTACAGAACTTTCCTACTCATGACCTAGAGTTAGCTGCGGTGATCTTTCCAGTCAAGTTGTGGAAACACTACTTATATGGAGAGCGAGTGGAAATCTTTACAGACCACAAGAGCTTGAAGTATGTGTTCACATAGAAAGAGATAAACATGAGGCAAAAAAGATGGTTGGAGTTGATGAAGGACTTCGACATCGATTTACAGTATCCTCCCGGAAAGGAAAATATGGTAGCAGATGCACTGAGCAGGCATCTGATGGCATGGTATCTGAAGATAGATCAACATTTATGGGAAGATCTGGAGAAGCTCGGTATTGAGATGATTCAGCCAGGATCAGTGATATAGATAATGGCGCTAGATATTCAGACATGTCTGACTGAGCAGATCAAGGAGACTTAGCCTACAGATGAGCGCCTCCGCGGACTCAGAGTTCAAACTTTAGCTGGATTGCTTGATGACTTTACCATAGAAGAGGATGGATCTTTGAGGCACGGGAGCCGGTTATGCATACCGAAGGGTGAGCTGATAGAGAAAATCTTGCAGGAGGCACACCGATCGTAATATTCTATTCACCCAGGTGCCAACAAGATGTACCGTTACTTATGGGAACATCTTTGGTGGCATGTGATGAAGAGAGATGTATCACGCTTTATTTTGAGGTGCCTAGTTTGGCAGCTGGTCAAGGCGGAGCGTTAGAGACCAGCTGGTCTATTGCAGCCGGTACCCATTCCCGAGTGGAAGTGGGAACACATTATGATAGACTTTGTCTCAGGGCTTCCTGGTTCCCATGGAGGGAAGGATGCCATATGGATTATCGTTGACAGGCTGACGAAGTGTGCTCATTTTATACCCTTCAAGGTGGGACTTTCCACCGAGAAGTTAGCAGAGCTATATATGCAGCAGATAGTTCGTTTGTATGGAGTACCGGTGAGCATCGTATCAGACAGGGACAGCAGATCCATATCCAATTACTGGAGGAGCTTGCAGGAGGAGTTGGGCAGTCAGCTCAAGTTCAGTACAGCGTACCACCCACAGACCAATGGACAGTCCGAGAGGATGATTCTGACGCTCGAGGACATGTTGAGGACTTGTGAACTGGACTTCGGAGGATCATGGGAGAGTCATCTTCACTTGGTAGAGTTTTCATACAACAACAGCTACCAAGCCAACATCGGTATGTCTCCATTCGAGGCACTATATGGACGACAATGTCGTACACCACTCTTTTGGGCTGACATTGGAGATATAGTTATGCTTGGGCCAGAGATGATCACTGGGGCAGCAGAGAAGGTCAAGATGATCAAAGACAGACCCAGAGTTGCTCCGGACAGGCAGAAACATTGGGCCGATGCTAGTCACTGGCCGATGGAGTTCGCTGACAGAGATATGGTGTTGGTGAAGATATCACCTACCAGAGGGATGATTCAATTCGGACGAGGCGGCAAGTTGAGCCCTAGATACATTGGACCGTTCGAAATACTCGACAGGATCAGAGAGGTAGCTTACAAGGTTGTACTACCACCTAACCTGGCAGGAGTTTACGATGTCTTTCATGTGTCTCAGCTGAGGAGATATGTTTCTGACCCCAGCCATGTACTGGATCATTCGGCGTTAGAGATCGGGCTGAGTCTTGTAGTTCCTGAGCAGCCAATGGAGTTATTAGACCGAAGGGAGAAGAGGCTGAGGAATAGAGTCATACCCTTAGTCCGAGTAGCTTGGAGCCGTCACTCTCCAGGAGAATCTACTTGGGAAAGGGAGTCAGCCATGAGGGAGAGATATCCTTACTTGTTCAACCCACCATCCGCGAGGGAACCATCCGTTCCCGCTTGATACCTTAGAGGTTAGTCTTAATAGTAGACTTAGTCATTGTTTGAATTTCTTGCTATATCGAATGTTTGTAGAGTATTCTATCCTTATGGATATCGAGGATAAAAATTTTCAAGGAAGGAAGATTTTTAAGCCCCTAAAATTTGTTTATGTTTAAATTAGGGTTTTTATACTACAAATGATCATTTCGGCTTTAAAATAATTTATTATAATTATTAGGAATTTTTTACATTTTTAAATGGTTTTAATGGTTTTAAAACTTAAAATATTATTTTGTAATTTATTAAATTATTTTTCTAGCAGTTTGTAATTTATCAGATTATTTTTAAGTTAGTTTGCAATTTTTGAATTGTTTGTGCAAATTAGAATTTGCACTAGAACACGGCGGGATAGGATTTGCAAATTGGTAATTTGCATTTAGTAAGGCGGTCGGGTTTTCTGTAAATTATGAAACTACATGGACTTTTTGCAAAACGGCAATCGACGACCACCGCCTTCGATTTGTCGTCTTCCCGACCGACCTCGTCGTAACCCTAACCCTAAACCCTAAATCTCTAAACGAAACCCTAATCTAACCCCCAAATCCTAGCCTATAAATTCCCTCCGACCGAACCCCTAACTCCATTGTAGGAACGAAATCGTAAAGTATAATACTCTAGAGGGGGGTGAATCGAGTAGGAAGCGGAATATAGCTAATAAAAAGCTTGTTAGAAGTTAGATCACAAGTATAATAATAATCACAAAAAGTAAATGACAGAATTTAAAAGTGATCAGAAGGCAAACGCAAATGCCGAGATTTATACCGGTTTTCCTCTGGTGAGGACTAGTCCAGTCGGAAGAACTCCAGCTTCCAGTTGAATCCACTATTGGAAAATCCTGCAAGTTTTCATACGAAGTCCTTACAACTTCTACAAACGCGAGCTTTGATACGAAGAACTCGTCCAACTTCAATTGTGAAGAGTTGAATCTTCTATCAAGCCTATGATTACAATCACTCTGAAACTCCTAGACCATACCGTACTGGCAAATCGACTAGAGGATTGTAACTGGCTTGGGATTTGAAAATGAAAGCTTTTAAGAACTCTTTGGAAGACTGAAGGCTTAAGAAGATAGAAGATTGAAAGTAAATTCGTATGTTAAAAAGATCAAAATGCTTCTCTATTTATAGCTTTTCCAAAGACAGAACTCTGACAGAATTCGGGCAGAATTCGGACAGAACTCTTTGTAACAACCCATAATTGAAGGATGACCAAGTTCAAAAACCCAACGTTCACTAACGTTCTAAATGGCCGAACTCTGGCCGAACTCGGGCCGAGTTCTCCTGAGGTTCTGCCACTGTATTTTTGGAGAAAAAAATAAAGTTTGGCTTTTTGAATAATCCTTCAAGGGCTTTTTGTAATAAGAATATTTTGTAAAAACATGGGTCATTTGTAAAAGAATATGATAGTTTTGAAATCATTTTCGGATAGCCTATTTGCTAGTACGACTCGGTGTACAAAGTATTCCTAGACTCAAATAAAATGAAAATTATATTACTTAACAGGAAGTACATCCGGAGAGGCAAACGGCTTCAGTCTTGAACATTGTTGATAACCATTATTGAGCAGTGTCCAAAACGTCGTAGGTAACATCTGAGTTGACTTGCATTTATATCGAGGCAGAGTTTGATCAATTATTAAAATCAGGTTTGACCATGACTAATGGGCCAACAATCTCCTCCATTTTGATAATTGACAAACCTTGCTGATATAACATCTAAGCTTGGAATCAAATCAAAATAGAAAAGAAAAATTGTTCATATCCTATATTTCTTCATATCATGTATTTAACAAAAGATGTTAGATCCTTATTTCTCCCCCGTTGTAACTTAGCAAAATAATTGTAAAAGAGAAAGCTCCTCCGCAATCAATGCATAAGTAATAAACAGTGAAGAAACACATAAAAAATAATCATGACAGGTGGTAGAAACAGAAAAATAGAATAACATCACAGGCATGTATTTGTCTCAGGCAGTATATAAAGAATGAAGCAACATAAATAGATAGTGCTACGATAAACTGAAACAAAACATAGTGTTGAATAATAGACTAAGATGCTAAAACTGAGGCATAATAAAAAACAACCATGTCCATGAATAGTCACATAAGAAAAGTACTGATAAAATCTAAAAAGTACTGATAAAATCTTAGAATGTCGGAGCATTTCCAAGTAAACATAAGACAGAATGTAACAGTCTCAATAATCTAACATATCAAAACTCATCATCATCAACATCATCATCAGCTGCAGCACCACCATGTCCAGAAGGACCAGCTCTAGAAGTACAAGCACCAGAAGTGTGAGGAGTGGCGCCAGCGGTATGATACCAATCATATGTGTTCCCTGGCCGGAACAGAGAGTATACCGTCTCATCGTCAATACGGTAGCCAGAAACTGAAGGGTCTCGAGGCAGAGAGGTAGCAGAATGTCCCGTCTGTGCAAACCTCAGATCGGCGAAGGAGTTGCAATCGCCTAGAACCGAGTCACATCACGAAACTCGTGTTCCATAGAGGTCTCAACATAAAAAGACTGCAGATCTGACAAGTGCTAATGGATACCCTCAAAAGTCATAGGGTAGGAATGAGGAGGAACAGTGGGAGTAGGTGTAGGAGGAGTAGGTACAGTGGGTGGAGGAACAGATGCAATACTGCGACGAGAGAGTTTGAGAAACTTGGGCTCGGGGTCGACAGCACAAGTAGTTAAATCAATATCAAATCTCTGAAATATGCGAGGAATGAGCATCGCATAAGATAGGTTGCGGTCTCTCCCGCGACATCTACCCATCATCTGAATAATAGTCTTCGAGACAGAAAAAGGAATCCCCTTAAGAATATGATAAAGGGCAGAAAGCTCAAGTGCAGTGACATCATCTTTAGAAGTGGATTTTGGAAGTAAGGTGGAATAGATGATGCGATGTAATTCGTAGTTAAACAAGTTCAAGTTAATAGCCTTAAACTTTCCAGGAAGAACGCGTGCAGGCGCACAAAGTTCGTTCTTGAAACTAACGAGTGTAGTGCCATCAGGGAAATCAAAATTAGTGATGTCATCTAGCGGGGCACCTTCGTTAGGAATACCAAGGATTTTTGCTAACGTGTCATCAGTGAATTCGATATCAATTCCTCTGACACGTGTCCTCATTGTAAAAGTGTCTAACACTGAAATTACAGTAGAATAATCAAATAGCATTAGTGGCAATAGGGAATTGTAAGATGACAAAGTGTTGTAACCCTAATGCCTCAA
Organism: Iris pallida; assembly: GCA_029216955.1. Lineage (NCBI taxonomy): Eukaryota > Viridiplantae > Streptophyta > Magnoliopsida > Asparagales > Iridaceae > Iris > Iris pallida. Next base: position 27,459,655 of record JANAVB010031617.1, read on the forward strand.
AATAAGGACGGTGATCTGGATAGATAGTCTACTTGATCGGTGATCCGGTGCAAATAGTACGCATGTTAAAATCAGCGTACCACAATAACGCTTGATCGGATGTTTTAAAAAAAACTCATCCGACGCACCATCGTCAGATTGGACCGGAAGAAAAGAGGCAATCCGTATGCGGATCAGAAGACGATGCCTCTTCACTGGCATGGGTCTTCTTCCTCTTGAAGGGATTGAACTTAGGCATTCATTCCAAAAATTCTATAAACCCTAAGTATTGAAAAGTGGTAGAAGAAGGGATTATACCTTCCAAAAATCGGATATGTTGAAGAGGACGACGATCTCTGCACGAATACAAAGTTTTGGAGAAATACCACACGAATAGGGAGAACAAAGAGGGAGTAGAACTCGGGTTTCGGAGGGGCAGAGCTGCTGTTGAGAGGATTTTTAGAAGTATGAAGAAGAAGGAGGCCTCGGGTTGCTGCTGTTATATATAAACAACCAACCGAACTCTGGCCGAATTCGGACCGAACTCGGGCCGAATTCGCCTAGGGTTGCCTGGCTATATATATATATATATATATATATATATATATATATATATATATATATATATATATATATATATATATATATAATATATATATATATATATATAAAATCAAATGAGACCACATTCTTTTTCATTAATTATTTCAAATGTTTAATTTAAAGTTTAGTAATTTTAAATCTCAAAATAATATAATTAATATTATTTTATAAATCAATATTCTTTACTCAGCATATCTCTCAGATTGGCTGTAGGAGTACTGTTCCAGCTAACGGAGGTTCACCGGGGAACTCTTAAGTACCGCGTCGCTTCGACCGTAGTCGTGGTGACAGACAGACTCTTTTTAGGCTTATCTTGAAAACAGTTTATGAGTATCGAATAAATAATTGATAAAACAAAATTAATTAATATTATTGATATCTAAAATTCCTAATTCTCGACGTAAATAGTTGAAACGATCTTCCGCTAATGGTTTTGTGAATATGTCAGCTAATTGATTCTGTGTGTCTATGTATACAAGGTCTATATCTCCATTTTGTTGATGATCTCTAAGAAAATGATGTCGAATCTCGATATGTTTAGTACGAGAATGACATACCGGATTCTTAGGCAAATTAATAGAACTAGTATTATCACAGAAAATGGGTATATATGAAAAATGCAATCCATAGTCTTCAAAGGTTTGTTTCATCCACAAAATTTGTGCACAACAACGTCCTGCGGCGATATACTCAGCCTCTGTTTTTGATAATGCAACAGAATTTTGCTTTTTACTAAACCAAGAGACTAGAGCTTTTCCTAGGAAATGACATGTGCTGCTGGTGCTTTTTCTATCTACTTTGCATCCGACAAAATCTGTATCGGAATAACCGGTTAGGTCAAACGACATAGTTTTGGGATACCATAAGCCGACAGAAGAAGTGCCTTTAAGGTATCGGAAGATACGCTCAACTGCGCACAGATGTGATTCCTTAGGATTGGCTTGAAAACGAGCACAAAAGCAAACACTAAACATAATGTCTGGTCGACTGGTAGTAAATAAAGTAAGCTACCGATCATACCTCGATACTTACGTATGTCGACAGGTTTGTCTTGTTCATCAATATAAGCTTGGTTGAAGTCGCCATTGGAGAGCTAAGTAGCTTTGCTGCTTCCTTATCGAACTTCTTTAGTAGATCTTTTGTTTACTTAGCTTGATTTATGAACGTCCCATTGTTGGTTTGTTTGATTTGTAGTCCGAGAAAGAACTTCAGCTCTCCCATCATGCCCATCTCAAACTCATACTGCATACACTTTGAGAATTCTTGACAAAGAGATTCATCAGTAGATGCAAAGATAATATCATCTACATAGACTTGAATCAAAAGAATATTATTATTCAAAGACTTTATAAACAAAGTATTGTCAACCTTTCCCTTTGAAAAACCGTTATCAAGTAGAAAAGAGCTTAGACGGTCATACCAAGCTCGAGGGGCTTGTTTCAAACCGTATAAAGCTTTCTTCAACTTGAAAACATATTCAGGAAATTTGAAATCAGTAAAACCGGGTGGTTGAGCTACATAAATCTCTTCTTTTATAAAACCATTTAAAATACGCTTTTGACATCCATTTGAAATAATTTAAAATTATGAAAATATGCAAATGCACATAACATACGAATGGATTCTAATCTCGTAACTGGGGACATAAGTCTCATCGTAGTCGATACCTTCTTCCTGATGGTATCCTTGAGCTACGAGTCGAGCCTTATTGTGAGTCACTAAATCATTCTCGTTCAATTTATTTCGGAATACCGATCGGGTGCCAATGACCGGATGATCAATAGGCTTGGGAACAAGTTCCCAAACTTGATTCCGTTCAAATTGGTTTAATTCCTCTTGCATAGCATCTATCCAAAAATTATCACTTCATGCTTCATCAATATTTTTAGGTTCAAACTGAGATACAAAAGCAATACAAGAAGCTATATTTTTATTAGAGGAGCGAGTACTTACACCCTAGGTAATCTCACGAATAACAAAATTCTTTGGATGATCAGCCGTGAACTTCAATCTTTTGGCAGACTCAGAAGGTAGCTGGTTCCTGGATCTTCTCTAGAAGGATCAGCTGGTGCTTTACTGCGTACATTGAGATCTTCGTCATTGTCATCGATTATCGTTTGATTTAGTTTATTAAAGGTGACAATGATCGACTATTCGATAATCATAGTTCTTTTGTTGAAGACTCTGTATCCTTTGCTTTTGCCCGCATAACCTAAAAATATACCTTCATCGGCCTTTTCGTCAAACTTTCCTAAATTATCTTTAATGTTAAGAATAAAACATTTACAACCAAATATTCTAAAATATGAAACTGATAGAATTCTATCAAACCATATCTCAAATAGAGTCTTCTTCGATTTGGGTCGAATTAGAACTCTATTGAGAACAAAACAAGCTGTATTGACAGCTTCAGCCCATAAATACTTGGGTAGACTAAACTGGTTTAACATTACTCTGTCCATTTCGGATAGAGTTCTGTTCTTACATTCCATAACTCCATTTTGTTGTGGAGTCCTAGGGTAGGAGAATTTGTGTATAAAACCGTATGTGTCACAAAATTGCTCAAACTCTGCATTCTCGAATTCGCCTCCATGATCGCTTCTAATACGAGTGATCATGTAACCTCTTTGATTCTGTACTTTCTTGCAAAAGGTGACAAATTCCGATAATGTATCAGTTTTTGCGTGTCAGAAAATATACCCACGTGTATCTAGAATAATCATCTACAATTACAAAAGTATATAGCTTACCTCCGAGACTAGCAACTCTGCTAGGACCAAATAAGTCCATATGTAGTAATTGTAGAGGTCTAGTAGTACATACAGCGTTTACTGACTTAAAAGAGGATCGAGTAGCTTTGTTCTTTTCATATTGACTGCATACCACATCCTTCTTGAATGTAATGTCCGGTAAACCGCGTACTAGCTTCTTTGGGGATAATCTGGAAATAGTATCCATATTTGTATGACCGAGTCTCATATGCCACAAATGACTCTCATCGCTTTTAGCCATTAAACATCTACCTGAAATGTTAGTATCTTCCAACAAATAGAAAATATATATATTGTCTTCTCTAATATCTTCAAATATAGTATTACCAGTTGAACTATCAATAATAGTACATTTGTCTTTTACGAAGTTAATACCATAACCGTGATCAGCTAAATGACTTATGTTGAGCAGATTATGTGTTAACTCCGTAACAAGACAAACATCCTTTAATAACTGGATAAGGAGCTTCACCAATATCACCAATACCGATTATATACCCTTTTAAATTATTGTCGAAGGAGACATATCCTTCTTTATTCCTCTTCGACAGTGTTGCGAATAATGAAGCGTCACCGGTCATGTGCCGTGAGCAACCGCTGTCGAGGATCCATTTGCTTCTAGCATGTGAAGGGTGTCCCACCTACAAAACAATTTACAGATGAAACTATTGGTACCCATTTCTTGTAGGGTCCTGACTGGTTAGCTTTCGGTATCCATGCATAAATATTTAGATCTACTAGCTTTCTAATTCTACATGTAGAAGATATATAACCAATGAGGCCACAATAATGATATTTAGCATGTTGAGTGTTGAAAGCTGAGTGATGTGCATGGTTGGTAGGTTTAGGTTTTCTAGTATAGAAGAAAGCATACCTATTATCTTGTTTGGGCATAACCTTTTTAGGCAAAGGTTTGATAGGGTTAGGTCTGACAGTGTTAGGTTTATGAATGTTCCGATTTTTCGGTAAGTGACACGTGTTAGGGTAGGAAGCAGCAGTCTTAGGCTGTTTTCCTAACCTAATTTCCAATCTTTAGGAAGTGTCATATAACTTAGTATAGTCAGAAGTGAGTGCTTCCATTCTGACTTGAGCACTTTGAAGACTTTTCTTCTCTTTAGAAAGTTTTTCTTTCAGTTGGTCAATAAGCTTGTCTTTTTCTTCGGATGACTTGTTAGTCTCGTGTAATAAGAGCTTAATAGAAGAAAGCTCACCAGACTCACTAACATTATCTTTAACCTCAGCTAGTAGGTCGGTAAGTCTTCCTATTTCACCTTTGTACTCTTTGAGTACCTTCTTAGAGGTCTGATATTTGCTACGCAGTTTCCTGTAATCACTTATCAGTTCACTGAAGGCTTCTTCTAATTGCTCAAAGGTGAAGTCATCATATGTATCAACTATAGGTTCAGAGAGTACCTGATCGGATGCCATAAAGCATACATTTGCAGCGTCTTCTGATTGTTCATCTTCTGAGTCACTGGCTTCACTTTCATGCTATATGCATGTATTGGCATACTTCCGAGATGTTGATCTCTTCAGGTTCCCTTTCTCGTATCTGTTGCTCTTCTTTCTTGTTGATGTGTTTGTAGGACAGTCCTTCTTCATGTGTCCTTTTTTCTTGCAGCCGTAGCAGACAGCGTCATCTTGATACCTGCTGTTGCCACCATTATTCTCTTTTGTCTTCTTTTCATATCTCAAGAATCTTTTGAATTTTCTTGCAAGGAGTGCTTGATCTTCAGCATCAGATTCACTGTTATCTGAATCATCTTCAGCAGATCTTTTGTGCTGAGCCTTGAAAGCGATCGTCTTCTCCTTTGGTGCAGGCTCTTCAAAGTCTTGTAACTCTAGTTCATGAGTGAGTAGCTTACCCATGAGTACTTCAAGTGTCATAGTAGTAAGGTCGTTTCCTTCAATGATTGCAGTTGCCTTCGGAATCCAGTTCTTTGTAAGTGCTTGCAGGAGTTAGTAAATCTTTTCATGGTTACCGTAATCTTTGCCTAGGGAGGACAAAGGATTTACAATATCCAAGAATCTTTCGAACATCTGAGTAACTGTTTCGTTGGGCTTCATCTTGAACACCTCATACTCTTGAGTAAGTCTGCTGACCTTTGATTCTTTGACTTGAGTTGTGCCCTCATGTGTGACTTCAAGAAGTTTCCATACTTCATTTGCAGTTGTGCAGATAGACACCCTGTTAAATTAAGTTCTTTCTAAAGCACAAAATAAAGCGTTAATAGCACGTGCGTCAAGACTGGCCTTTTTTTTCTTCCTCTGTATATCTGCTATGGGGTTTTTCAGTTAAAACTCCATCAACATTTATACGGGGTGGCTTTTGATAGCCATCAATAACAATAGACCATAAATCAAAATCAGGAGATTTTAAAAAGAAACTTATACTTATTTTCCAATAAGTGTAGTTTGTGCCGTCAAACAGTGGAGGTCTGTTTGTAGCTTGGCCTTCACTTGTGAATTTCACAGTTGCCATATGTAAAGCTGTTATCTATATAAAATTGAATATAACTGCTATTTTACCTTGCTTTACCTGTATAACCTGGCTTTGATACCAATTGTAGGAACGAAATCGTAAAGCAGAATAATCTAGAGGGGGTGAATAGAGTAGGCAGCAAAATATTGATAATAAAAAGCTTGTTAGCAGTTAGATCACAAGTATAATAATAATCACAAGAAGTAAATGACATAATTTAAAAGTGATCAGAAGGCAAACGTAAATACCGAGATTTATACTGGTTTTCCTCTGGTGAGGACTAGTCCAGTCGGAAGAACTCTAGCTTCCAATTGAATCTACTATTGGAAAATCCTACAAGTTTTCATACGAAGTCCTTGCAACTTCTACAAACACGAGCTTTGATACGAAGAACTCTTCCAACTTCAATTGTGAAGAGTTGAATCTTTTATCAAGCCTCTGATTACAATCACTCTGAAACTTCTAGACCGTACCGCACTGGCAAATCGACTAGAGGATTGTAACTGGCTTGGGATTTAAAAATAAAAGCTTTTAAGAACTTTCTGGAAGACTGAAGGCTTAAGAAGAGAGAAGATTGAAAGTAAATTTGTATGTTAAAAAGATCGAAATACTTCTCTATTTATAGCTTTTCCAAAAACAGAACTCTGACAGAATTTGGGCAGAATTCGGACAGAACTCTTTGTAACAACCCGTAACTGAAGGATGACCAAGTTCAAAAATCCAACGTTCACTAACGCTCCAAATGGCCGAACTCTGGCCGAACTCGGGCCGAGTTCTCCTGAGGTTCTGCTAGTGTATTTTTGGAGAAAAAATAAAGTTTGGCTTTTTGAATAATCTTTCAAGGGCTTTTTGTAATAAGAATTTTTTGTAAAAACATGGATCATTTGTAAAAGAATAGGATAGTTTTGAAATCATTTTCGGATAGCCTATTTGACAGTACGACTCGGTGTACAAAGTATTCCTAGACTCAAATAAAATGAAAATTATATTGCTTAACAGGAAGTACATCCGGAGAGGCAAACGGCTTCAGTCTTGAACATTGTTGATAACCATTGTTGAGCAGTGTCCAAAATGTCGTAGGTAACATCTGAGTTGACTTGCATTTATATCGAGACAGAGTTTGATCAATTATTAAAATCAGGTTTGACCATGACCAATGGGCCAACATCCATTCCTCTCCCCAACCATCATAGCCACCGCCCTAGTCCGTCGTCTCCGTCAAGCTCGCCTGAACCCTAGATCTAGGATTCCCGTCGCCCTAGGCCACTCCCCGACGAGCCGCCACCACCAGCTTATTCGCCACGACGAGGCAAAACCAGCCATATTTTTCTTTGACCACCCCAACGTCTCCTCCGTCGCGTAGCAGCCCCGGCAGCATCTCCTTGCCGAACACGTACGTGTCACTTCTTCTGTCGATTATGTCGTGTCTAATGTACATGTGTGTGAGGTCGCTGAGTGTCGAAGATCGCGTGAGTGTGCTCAGACATGCGAGATTCGTGTCGTGCGTGTCATTTTAGCCCCATGACACAAGACTCGAAGCGTATATTGTGATCGTGTCCCTAACTCTTAGGACACAGGTTTATTTGGTTTTGGTTTCGGGTTTGTTATCGCATACAAGACTCGTATCACATACGAGACTCGTATCGCATACTGTGATAGTATCGCATACAAGACTCGTATCGCATACTGTGACTGTACTAACGGGTTTCATACCCATTAACTGTTGGGTTTGGGTTTGGTTACTGTTCATTGGGTCGGGGTTTGGCCCATTAGCCTGTTGGGCTGGGTATATATTTTTTTTTTTTTTTTTTTTATATATGTATGTATATATATGTATATGTATTTTATATATGATATTGTTATATATATTTCATATATACTGTTTATATATATATATATATATATATATATATATATATATATATATATATATATATATATATATATATATATATAAGGAAATAAATATAAATATAAATATTAATATATATATATATATATATATATATATATATATATATATAACAAAACAATATTTTTATTGAATAAAAAGCGTAGCTCTTAACGAGCAGTATATGTGCCAGGGTCTGAAAACACAAAAAAGTCCTGGAAGGCAAAATAGAACATACATAAGATTGAAGAAGTAAATTTCGAAATTTCCAAAAATTATGAAATAGAGATCAATGTGGGCTCTCAGCCCTACGGAGGAGTTGGCACGCTGCCCGAAGAGACGGCAGCACTATCCTGTGACACGTAAACCGATGGGGGGATCAGGTGAAAAGGTTTTTTTAGCAAAAAATGAATTTCGAAAAATAAAAAGTGCGCCGGGCGAGTGGGAGGCAGTGCACTGCCCGAGGGGGGCCGCAAACAAAAGCGGCGCACTGCGCGAGGAGGGCGCGCTGCCCAAGGCGGGCGTGCTGCCCGGGGAGGGAGAGACCGGGGCCTGCGCGTCTCCGGAGGCGGGAGCGGCGGCGGGGACGCCGAGCGAGGGCCCTGCGCCGGAGAAGGGCGTCGGCCGCTCCGACGAGACTGAAGAGGAGAGGGGGGACCCACGTTGGGAAGAGAGCGAACTCTCTGCCCAAGGGGGCTACGTGTCCCGGGGGGCGCGCAGCCCGAAAATAGCGTGCGGCTCATGGAGCCTCGAGCCACCCGCTGCCAGCAGGCAGGCCAGAGACGACCGGACGGGGCGCCGAGAGTGGCGAGGCCGATGGAAGTCAACTCCGGGGGGAGGGGGCTGACAGGGGCGCCGAGATAGGCGAGGCCGGGGGAAGGCGAATACGGGAGGAGGGGGGTCCCGACGGAGGGTGCGCGACCGGAGAGGGAAAGGGGGGGTCGACAACGCCAAGGTGGAGGAGAGGGGAGGGGGACGGCTCTGGCGAGGGGGAGGCCGAGGGGGCGGGCGCCTTGAGGAGAGGCTCAGGCGACGGTGGGCTGGGCTACCACCGGCGACGGGGGGGCTCCTCCAGCATGAGGCGGAGGGATCTCCGGCGTCCGACGGAAGGAGGGACTGGGCCGGACGGGGTCGTTGCCGCTGCAGCCGAGGAAGCACTTGTCGGCGCCGGGGGGGGCAGGGACCACGATGCAGAGACCGGAGAGGGGTTCTTCGCGGCTACTACAGCCTACGACGGAGGGACCACCAACGGAGGAGGGAACTGAGGAGCCCAGTCCGGAGCCGGCGGCGCATGACGGCCGTTGAAGTGAGTGGAAGGCCACCGCCTTCGGGGAGGGGGCCACCATCACAGAAGGAAGGAAGGCGGCGGGAGGAGTCTCTGCCGGGATGGGGGAGGGAGCCGGGATGGGGCTGCCGAGGAGGGAGGCGGACCCGGCGGAGGATCGAGAGGGGCGGCGGGTGGCTCGCCGGACGGAACATCGACCAGCGGAGGGCCATGGCTAGACCGGAGATGCCGGTGTCGTCGAGGATGTCGATGATGCCGAGGCTAGGGGGTGGAGGGGAGAGGGAAAGAGGGGGAGGAGGGGCGCCGGGGCCGTCGCTAAGGAGGAAGGAGCGGACGGCAGCACCTAGGGCAGCACGGAGGCTGCCAGGAGATCTCCGGCGGGAGGAAGCGCCGCACAAGGGGGGTCGGCAGGGGGAGTAGGCAGGCGGCGGATGCCGCCGCGGGCTGCCAGGGGGCCGCTCGCCAAGGCGACGCCCACGGAGGGGCCGGCCACCATGGGGGAGGTCACCATCCCCAGCCGAGGACGCCATAGGGAGTAGAGCTCACCAAGGGGGGCCCAATATATATATATATATATATATATATATATATATATATATATATATATATATATATATATATATATATATATTAATCCAACCACCCATTTTTATTCATGAAGGCCGGAAGGCCGAACCTTTACAAGTATACCATAAGACGCAAAATGCCGAAGCCTATACACGTATACTGACAAAAGAGGAGAAAACCTAGAGTCAACCCGACTAATCCAAGGATAGAATAGTCTTCCAAAAAATTGTGTGGCTATGTTTGCAGAGTGATCTCCGTTTGCGACATTGACGAATGGTCTCCCATATGAGTTGGTCTCCGTTGTACTGGCAGCCTTCATATCTAGCCTTGTTTCTATTTTTCCAAAGCACCCACGTAGCGGCCGTAGCTTCGATCTGGTGGCCATGGGATGCGGAAGCCCAGGTTGCCAGGAGATGGTGAAGGGTGTCCCCCCCGTGAGGCAATCTACAACGCTGGAAGAGGGCTCTCCAGACCTTGATCGGTAGTTCCCCTTGTCTGAGGATGTGGTTGAATGTTTTCGACTGTCGATCATAGCAGCAAGTGCAGGCTGAAGCAAGGCTGAACCCGATGGTGTTGAGAGTGTTATCAGTTGGTAGAATGTTACGAAGGGCTCTCCATATGAGGAAGGACCACTTCTTGGGGATGCAGCTTTGCTAGAAGGATACAATAGTAGGAGAAGGAGCCGCATTACCTAGGATCACTCTTCTGGCCGACTTAACCAAGAATGCACCGTTGACATCTGGAGACCACTCGAGCTTATCAGCGTCCGGTTCGATATAAACTCTGCTACGACAAATGGACTCGACCGCCTCAGACCCAGCCCATATCCAGACTTTGTTCCAATTCCAGGTATTATTTGTAGAGTCCCATAAGTCCTTGATAGAGCTGTTCCTGGAGGCTGCTGAAATATTGGAAAGCAAGGTGTCGCCGATCCAACATTCCATAAAAGGCGAAGCTTCGCCGTTGTCCACTTAAGGCGAATCGCTGGTTCGACGAGGGACCGACCAATGAGAATGTGATGCCAGTCTGCTGAGGATCTGCTGTTCGCGATGGCCGTTGACGAATAGATTTACGTGAGGTATCTGGCCTTCATGAACCTGGACCATCGGTTCTTACTCGTGCGAATCTTCCACCATAATTTCATAGAGAAAGCATTAACGATGTGAGAGAGTTTAGTGAAACCCAGGCCCCCTCCGCGGTAGGCTGAGCTATGGTATCCCAGCTGGCCCAATGGTGCTTGTCGTGGCCGCCACTATGTCCCCACAGAAAGTTGCTGAAGATGCTCTCTTTGTAGGAGAAAACTTTCTTGGGAGGGGAGCAAGCTGCCAGGGTATAGATGGGAATAAAAGTGAGGACGTAATTAATGAGGATCATTTTGCCTCCGAGGGGAAAAGCGTGGCGTTGTGCCAGCCTTCGAGCTTCTTCGTGATGCGGGTGATCAGGTTCTCAAAGATCCGGGCGTTAGATCTGCCGTACACGATGGGGCACCCAAGGTAGTTGAATGGAGGGTACAGGATAGCGAATGAGGTGGTGGTAGAGATACTAGCCGCTTGCTCTCTCTTGATATTGTGGTGGGTGTAGACAACACTTTTGTCCGAGTTGATCTTCTGTCTAGAGCACAATTCGTATATCTGGAGCATGTTGTGGACGACGTCCACCGATTCCATGTCCCAGGATGAGAAAATGAGGATATCGTTTACGAAGGCCAGGTGGGTGATGATCAGACAGCCGCTAGCTGTGTAGAAGTGCTGGAAGTTGGGGAAGCTCGCCATCTTATTAAGGTTTCTGCTTAATGCATCCGTCGTAATAATGAAGATGGTGGAAGATAGAGGATCTCCTTGTCTTACCCCACGATTGGATTTGAAGAAACCATCCGCTTGGCCGTTAATAACCGTGAAGAACCAGGAGTTGTTGATCGATCTCCACACGATATTGGTCCAAGTTTTAAAAAATTCGAAAGCTCTGAATATCCAGATCATGAATTGCCAATCCAGTCTGTCATAAGCTTTCTCCATATCCAATTTGATAGCAATATTGCCCCCTTGCTGGGTGCTTCATGCAGATGACTAACTCTTGGGCCAACATGATGTTATCTTGGATATTTCTCTCCCGAACAAAGCCACTCTGCTCTTGCAAGATGATTTTAGGGAGAAGCCATGCCATGCGGGATACGATGATCTTGGATATGATCTTGTTAGTGAAGGTGCAGTGTAACACCCAGTTTTTCAAATGAGGGTAATGTTGAAATTTTGTAATTTTAATCTTTTAATAATGATATTTTAAATTATGATATAATTTTTGGTAATTTTAAATCATTTTAAAACTATTTTAAATCATGACTTATGATTTTGGTGTTTTGATAGTGTAACACTAGAGACAGCTTAACCTAGAGCCTAGCCATGTGATTAGGGTGTTTCATTTATCATTTCCAGTTCGAGGGTACATTTGCCATTTTAATTTAATTGAATTTAATATATATTATTTGGAATTTAATGTATTATTAAGAATGGTGTATTTTTAATATTATTTAATTGATTGCCATGTTTTGTGATTAGCCTAACTTGGTTGGGACCTAGCCTAGATTAGTCATAGCTAGTCTTAGCTAACCATGGTTAGTGATAGTTAGTATTAATTATATTTATTAGAATTTTTAGTATATTTATTTTGGTTCTATAGTTGACTTTGACTAGTGTTGACTAGAAGACTAACCTAGCGACTAACCTAGGTCATGACCACTTGGTTAGGTTAAGTAACCTTAGCTTGACCTAAGTTAGTAAGGTTTAACTCATTGGAACTTGTTTGGAGAGATTAGGAGTTGATTAGGCTAGAATGGCTTATGACTTCATAAGTCATGACTAATGACTTGAGACTTAAAGCCCATAAGCCCACACCATGTAGCCAAATCCTAACCCTAATTAGCCCATGGCTGTTCATAATGGTCTCCACCATCCTATTTAATACCCCTCAAAGTTAGGGCTAGCCTCCATTAGGATTTTTGGCAAGTTTTAGAAAGAGGTAAGCCCCCATCTTCAATAAATCATAGAAAATCCATTTTAATTCCTTTTTTCACCCAAACTAATTGCAATAGGTCCTAATTTTACTCTACTTGCTGTTGGTTATAAGTATTCTCAGCTTGGAAGAAAATTGGAGGAGTTTGGCTATCAAGAAGAATACCTCTTTGTGGAGCTTTTTGAAGGATTTGATACACATAGGTATATTCCAATCTACACCATAGAATTCTGAATTTCTTGCATATCTAGGAAGCCCTAGGCCTAACCTAACTGTAGGAATAGGAAGCCCTAAAATTCGTGTCCTTTTCGTGTCCTTTTTGGACACGTATCAGTGTCACATACCAAGTGTTTGATGAAATGTCCCAATAGGCATTTCGTGTGATTTTTAGGAAAGTGTTTGAAAAGAAAATTAGGGTTTGATGTCGCTTACTTGTTTCTGGTGTCTTTGTATCATTTTCGTGTCGTGTCGAGTCTACACGGACACGCGAACACGTGGTCGTGCGCTCGCGTGCACAGATACTGTGCATGCCCTGCTGTACGGGTGCTTTGGCGACACGGACACGCGACGTGGACACGAGGGATTCGACACACAGTGAGGGGCAATGTCTGCCATCCCGTGTGTCAAGTTGCACGAGCTCTCGTATCGTGTCGGACACGCACGAATGTACGCACGGGGAATACACTGTTCAATCGGCTGTCACTTTTGATCACTGATACGCGTGTCGTATCACACGCACACGCGACGTGGACATCTGGCAGGGTGTACTAGCCCTCGCCCTACACTTGGTCGACCCTTAGACACAACCACGTGGGTTGTGTCGTGTCGTGTCGTGTGCACGGACGCCGTGAACACGTGAACGATAAGTGGTCTATTTGTGCACTGTTTTCATATTTGTTTCGATTGGACACGTTTGTGTCCAATTGGGTGGACACAAAATCATTGTAGGACACATACACAATATGTAGATACATTACCAACTATTAGTTCATTATTTTAACTCAATTTTGTAGATCAATTCTCATTTTTCCCTAATTCCTGATACTTACATTAACAGTTCACTGTTCCTATTTTTCCAGATTTTAGTATGAGTTTTAGCTTCAATTTTAACCTGGATAACACTTTTATTTGCATGATTTTAAAGCTCTAATATGTTCACCCATGTGTTTACTAACAGTATGTCAATTTTGGATTGATTTAGGACTGTTTTGGGTTCAAAAACTGAGAATGAAGTATTAGGCTTAAAATTGGAAAATGGTTAACTGTTAAAACAGATTTTTGGGGGTTTTGTTTGAACTGGAATGAGTGTTGGCTGAACTGAAATAGATGTTCTTCAATATATTAATCAGTGTATTGTTGACTAGACTGTTTAACTAAGTTTTTGTGAACTGTGTTGAATGATTCCAGTGCAGTAAACCTGAGATTGACTTGTCTGGACTGTTTTACTGTTTTTAGAAATTTAGTTTTCATTACATGTATATAGTGCACTGATTTCCTATTGTTTCACACTGTTTTCATGCATCACACACACACCCCCTAGTGTCTAAGCCTCACGCTCTCTCAAGTCACACACACACATGCCTCACTTCACTAACACACACATTAGCATGCACCAGTTTCACTCTCTCACACCTTCATTCTCTTGACACTCATCCTCATGACATACACACATACACTTGGACACATATTTATGTGTCCCCCTCTCTATACATATGCATATATATATATGTATTAACATATAATATTGTATGTATACACATAAAGCCTATAGGTTTATATATTCTAGTTATATTATATAACCCCTCAATGTGTGTGTATCAATATATATATATATATATATATATATATATATATATATATATATATATATATATATATATATATATATATATATATTGTCATATAATGTATGTATCTAATATGTGATTAGGAGCCTATATATGTCAATATAGGTATTATATATTAGATTGTGTGGTATGGATATATATGTATTATTTTAGATATAGATATTGTATATGGTATTGCTTAGCCCATGGCCTAGTCTCTTAGCCTATGGCCTATGTGTGTGTCTGCTTGACTAGTGAGCCTAGAATAGACTGGTGTAGTTTTGTTAGACTTAGAATAGACTAGTTAGACTAGTATAGACTAGTTTGACTTAGGTTTGACTTGGTTGACCTAGTTTGACTTCTAGGGTTGACCAGAGTTGACCAAGAGTTGACTTTGGTCTAGATTGACCTAGATTCATGTAGAACGCATTATAGTGCATCTTATTACTATTATGTACTTGTTGTGACTTGTGCTGTTCTAATAGGAGCCAGACACCACTCCTCGGATAGTACTTTCGTCTTGGACATTCAGTTAGCAGACGAGTACATTCTCTGATCTTTTCATACTTATCTGGACTATATTCTTGCTCTAGATTACTATACATGATGCTGACACGTATTTTCACGAATTAGTACTATATGGATTCTTTCCTGAGATGTTATCCCTCTGTGGGTGCATCGAGTATTTCATGCTCATGTAGTTTATCATGTGCATCTGGTACTCCTTGTACTCGTACTAAGTTCATGTATTCACATGTTCTCATGTGCTTTTATGTGCTTTATCATGTGCCCAATGTACTACTCATTACATGAGTTCACATATCTTTAGCTATATTCATGTGCCAATAACGTAACTTGAATGGATCCTTGTGTATTGATTGGGGCGGGATGAGTAGAATTGGTTATGTGATCATTATCCCAAGTAGCTGTATTCATGTGCCTCTTAGTTGTATTCATGTGTCCCTAAGCCGTTTACATAACCATATTGTACTCTAAATCGCGTAGCTACTTACAGTCTCTACTATCATGTATTTACTTTCAATTATAAAATATCTCCTGTTTACTCGTACTTCCTATTCAGTACTTCCTGTATTTTACTCTATTGTATGATTTATACTCCAAACCTGCTATGAACTGTTTGAGAGATATGTGCTCGCTCCCGTCCTGACTGGACCTGTTGAAAATTTTACAGTATGAGGCTCTGGTGTCTACCCCTCTCGGTGCAGCATTAGACATCACTAGTGACTTGGACCTACTAGCAGTTGATGATACTTTCCTAGATTAGGATGTCTTTATCTTTCTGGATTCTATATTGAGTTTCTGAGATGTTATTTGGATATGTACTTATTTAGACACTTAGAACTCTGGGTTGTATCTCTGTGTTTTATTTCTGTATATTTATCTAACTTTCCTTTCATGTTCTACCTTAGATGTGGTTGAGATATATTCTGTTATGTCACTCCCATTCGGAGAGTATAACTGTATATTATCCTTATCTGTTAGATGTGGTGACCTAGGACAGTATTCTACCGTCGACACTATGGCGTAGGCTGGGCGTTGTTACGTCTTCGTACCCTCACAGTGGGTGCGGATCGTGACACGTTTTTAGTGGTAGCCCATGCAGGTCGAGTTTATGTAGTGGTATTCGAACTATAGTATCATTACAGCCTGTAGTAGGATTAGGATATATTTTTTTTAGGGTACTCAATTACAGTTAGGATTCCTTGAAAGATTCTTGGGACGACCCTTGAGAATCTTATTTAAACTTCAATTTGAAATCCTTTCCCTTGTTTTGTTCGCTCTCACTCCTTGAATATTGAATTTGATTTTGTTGGATCGTTGTTGATTTTGATTTTCCTATCGAGATGAATTTTAAGGCCTGAGTTACGATATTTTTTGATAACACATATTGACGGGAATACAGGGATGGTAAAACGTCTACATGATTATGGAACCTGTAGTTTATCGCAGCCATATTAGCTGGCGTGGCAGAAACATAGAGACCTGACTTCGGATGTACGTATCTTTGTTATGAGATTTGGAATTTCTCGCAGCTATACTAGTCGGCATAGCGAGATTTCAAGACGACATGATTGTAGAGGTGTATACCCCAGTAATGAATCTATCATTTGTCACAGCCTTGCTTACTGGCATGACGAGGACTCTGAGTAACATGATTTTGGACAGACAGCATATGATTAGCAGATTGTATCTTGAGAATATTTTTAAACATATCATCTCTATCGTACCTTTCTGTTGTATAATTGTACCCCATCATCAAATAACTTAGGAGTAGGAGTATGAGTAGGAGTAGCTTAGCTATTATTATAACCTTGTGTAACTTCTTGCTATAAATTCTTCCTAATACAATGAATCGATGATTTTGCTAGACCTTAACTTGGATTTGATATTATAGCTCTGGTTTCAAAATGGTTCTTTCTTTCAAACAGACAAGCAGAATAGATTTTATCATTATTTTCTTCTTGCCATTATTTCTTGTATTACCTTATATATATATAGTGGACACAGATACTTGCCTGACACGTGTGGATACTACACTTGTTTACCAACCTATCTAAATACATGTTAATATGATTGATGTTAAGTTCTCAAAATCCTAGTATTCTAATATAGTGCAGTATCAGTGACTAGTTCTCTGTTTCTCCATATTAAATTCGTAATTTAAATTTAAATTGCATATTATTAGTTTTGCTTACATCACTACACATGTATGTTATATACAGGGTTCCATTTCTTAAGGAAATCGGTTGAGTTTTGTGTTAAATTGTCAAATCTGAGACTGTGTACATAGTAAACCCTTAACCTTGGATTCTAAGTGTTTAGTTCAAATTACAGTTTTAAATTGTAATATTTTGAGCCGTATACATGGTTGTGTGCAGGTATATAATGTTAGGTTCATACTCTTACATGTTAGGTTGTGGTTGTGGTAAACATTGAGTTGGTTTTGATGTTCGAATTTCTCCACAATTTGAAAACCGAATACTTGTTAACATTTTTACATTGCCTTCAAATGTGTAGTTCAATTTCAGATCTAATATGTAATGTTGAGCTAAACTGAAAGATCAAACCCTTTATTTCAAGTTTTAACCCATGTACACTTGACACTATACACTAATGTTCACAACTGCCATGTAAACCTAACCCGTCATCTCTATGTTATGTTCATGTAGCCATATAGATACTTATATATACGGTTAGCCATACATGTTATGAGTAAATAGCTAGTGCCTTGTAGATTGCTTAACCAATATGCCATGAATAGTGTAACTTGATAGCTATAGTTGAGACCCAAATCCTCCTATACACTTTCATGTATATGTCACACAAACCACATGACCCTTACAAAATGCTAGCTTTTCCCTCTCTAATACTCTATCCTCTTATATATATTATATTGTGATTGGATTCAATGCTATTGACTTTCGTTCCTTAAACTTGTGGTTCTGGTTTTCTTAAAATAATACCTCTTTATAGATGATTAGTAGTTAACTTATTTCATTTTTGAAAAATTACTGATTTTCAGATAGGATGGTAGACTGCTGTACAACCTTAATGATTGTTGTATTTTTATCCTTTCCAATATGGCACCCATGAGCCGAGCCTGTCGCCTGAGAGCAGCTGCAGCTACTGATAGTGTGCATCCACCTCCTATTGCTCAGGAGGTAGTGACCCCTCAGGCTGACCCAGGGGTAGTGGCACCTCCAGCCATCGAGGAGGTGTTAGCATCCTTACCGGAGAGTTTCCCTCCACCACCTGTTACTCAGGAGAGAGTGGCAGTCTCATCTGAGACCAAGAGTCCTTCCCCGTCTCCTCCTCTGCCTCCAGGAGCGGTACCACATACCATACCCTCGGCATATTTATTTTCTGACGGAGCTCAGACATCCAGACTTCTCCGGGATGTGTTGGAGACACAGAGAGTTCAGGCTGAGATCCTGAAGGAGCAGGGTCGCGGGATCCAACTGTTGTCGGATTTGGTACATTCAGGGGAGAGCCTAGTTCTAAGAGGACGAGGAGCAGTGTATACCCTAAGCCCCGTGAGCACCCATACTATCAACCTAGACCAGCCTACCCAGTCCAGACTCCTGTACAGCAAGGGCCAGCTGAGCGAGTGCCTACCTGCACCTTCTGTAAGAAGCCTGGACATGTATGGGGTTATTATAGGAAGAGAAGAGGGATATGCCTGTTATGTGGGTCAGCTGCACACAGGCTGCGAGACTGTCCTGCTGCACTTATCCCAGCCAAGACTCCTCCTTCGGGAGGGAGTTCCAGCTACCAGACCTAGTTGGAGGTGAGTCTTTGACCTATATCTTAGCCAGTCTTTGAAAATTTTTGCACCTTACCATATTGTTGTATGTTTTGATACCTTATGATTACTTTGATCTAGTGTGACTAGTATACCTAAATGAGACTTTCATTACCACCGTATGCCATGATCCTGTATGCCGTCCTTTTAAATTTTATGATTGTTTAAGTTTTGAGACTTTGATTGTGGGGGTTTGACCTGGAAGGGGTAGGAACATTTTAATTTCAATGACGAAATTTTTCTAAGGTGGGTAGGATTGTAACACCCAGATTTCAAATTAGGGTAATTTTAAAATTTTGTAATTTTAATCTTTTAATAATGATATTTTAAATCATGATATAATTTTTGGTAATTTTAAATCATTTTAAAACTATTTTAAATTATGACTTATGATTTTGGTGTTTTGATAGTGTAACACTAGAGACAGCTTAACCTAGAGCATAGCCATGTGATTAGGGTGTTTCATTTATCATTTCCAGTTCGAGGGTACTTTTGTCATTTTGAATTTAATTGAATTTAATATATATTATTTGAATTTAATGTAATATTAAGAATGGTGTGTTTTTAATATTATTTAATTGATTGCCATATTTTGTGATTAGCCTAACTTGGTTTGGACCTAGCCTAGATTAGTCATAGCTAGTCTTAGCTAACCATGGTTAGTGATAGTTAGTATTAATTACATTTATTAGAATTTTCAGTGATTTTTAGTATATTTGTTTTGGTGCTATAGTTGACTTTGACTAGTGTTGACTAGGAGACTAACCTAGAGACTAACCTAGGTCATGACCACTTGGTTAGGTTAAGTAACCTTAGCTTGACCAAAGTTAGTAAGGTTTAACTCATTGGAACTTGTTTGGAGAGATTAGGAGTTGATTAGGCTAGAATGGCTTATGACTTCATAAGTCATGACTAATGACTTGAGACTTAAAGCCCATAGGCCCACACCATATAGCCAAACCCTAACCCTAATTAGCCCATGGCTGGTCATAATGGTCTCCCCCATCCTATTTAATACCCCTCAAAGTTAGGGCTTGCATCCATTAGGATTTTTGGCATGTTTTAGAAAGAGGTAAGCCCCCATCTTCAATAAACCATAGAAAATCCATTTTAATTCCTTTTTCACCCAAACCAATTGCAATAGGTCATAATTTTACTCTACTTCTTGTTGGTTATGAGTATTCTCAGCTTGGGAGCAAATTGAAGGAGTTTAGCTATCAAGAAGAACACCTCTTTGTGGAGCTTTTTGAAGGATTTGATACACATAGGTATATTCCAATCTACACAATAGAATTCTGAATTTCTTGCATATCTAGGAAGCCCTAGGCCTAACCTAACTGTAGGAATAGGAAGCCCTAAAATTCGTATCCTTTTCGTGTCCTTTTTGGACACGTATCAGTGTCACATACCAGGTGTTTGATGAAATGCCCCAATGGGCATTTCGTGTGATTTTTAGGAAAGTGTTTGAATAGAAAATTGGGGTTTGATGTCGCTTACTTGTTTCTGGTATCTTTGTGTCATTTTCGTGTCGTGTCGAGTCTACACGGACACGCAAATACGTGATCGTACGCGCGCGTGCACAGGCATTGTGCATGCCCTGCTGCACGGGTGCTTTTGTGACACGGACACGCGACGTGGACACGAGGGATTCGACACACAGTGAGGGGCAATATCTGCCACCCCATGTGTCGAGTTGTACGAGCTCTCGTGTCGTGTCGGACACGCACGAACGTGCACACGGAGAATATACTATTTCAGTCGGCTGTCACTTTTGATCACTGATACGTGTGTCGTATCATACGCACACGCAATATGGACACATGGCAGGGTGTCCTAGCCCTAGCCCTACACTTGGTCGACCCTTGGACACAACCATGTGGGTTGTGTCGTGTCGTGTCGTGTGGACAGACACTGTGAACACGTGTACGATAAGTGGTTTGTTTGTGTACTGTTTTCATATTTGTTTCGATTGGACATGTTTGTGTCCACTTGGATGGACACATACTCGTTGTGGGACACGTACACAATATGCAGATACATTACCAACCATTAGTTCATTATTTTAACTCGATTTTGTAGATCAATTCTCATTTTCCCTAATTCCTGATACCTACATTACCAGTTCAATGCTCCTATTTTTCTAGATTTTCAGTATGAGTTTTAGCTTCGATTTTATCCTGGATAACACTGTTATTTGCATGATTTTAAAGCTCTAATATGTTCACCTATGTGTTTACTAACAGTATGTCAATTTTGGATTGATTTGGGACTGTTTTGGGTTCAAAAACTGAGAATGAAGTATTAGGCTTAAAACTGGAAAATAGTTAACGGTTAAAACTGATTTTTGGGGGTTTTGTTTGAACTGGAATGAGTGTTGGCTGAACTGAAATAGATGTTCTTCAATGTATTAATCAGTGTATTATTGACTAGATAGTTTAACTGAGTTTTTGTGAACTATGTTGAATGATTCTAGTACAGTGAACCTGAGATTGACTTGTCTTGACTGTTTTACTGTTTTTAAAAATTCAGTTTTTATTACATGTATATAGTGCACTGATTTCCTATTGTTTCACACTGTTTTCATACATCACACACACACACCCCCTAGTGTCTAAGCCTCACACTCTCTCAAGTCACACACACACATGTCCTAACTTCACTCACACACACACATTAGCATGCACCAGGTTCACTCTCTCACACCTTCATTTTCTTGACACTCATCCTCATGACACACACACACACACATACACTTGGACACATATTTATGTGTCCCCCTCGCTATACATATGCATATATATATGTATTAACATATAATATTGTATGGTATATACATAAAGCCTATAGGTTTATATATTCTAGTTATATTATATAACACCTCAATGTGTGTGTATCAATATATATATATATATATATATATATATATATATATATATATATATATATATATATATATATATATATATATAAAAAAAAAAAAAATATATATATATATTGTCATATAATGTATGTATCTAATATGTGATTAGTAGCCTATATATGTTAATATAGGTATTCTATATTAGATTGTGTAGTATGGATATATGTATTGTTTTAGATATAGATATTGTATATGGTATTGCTTAGCCCATGGCCTAGTCTCTTAGCCTATGGACTATGTGTGTGTCTGCTTGACTTGGGAGCCTAGAATAGACTGGTGTAGTTTTGTTAGACTTAGAATAGACTAGTTAGACTAGTATAGACTAGTTTGACTTAGGTTTGACTTGGTTGACCTAGTTTGACTTCTAGGGTTGACCAGAGTTGACCAAGAGTTGACTTTGGTCTAGATTGACCTAGATTCATGTAGAATGCATTGTAGTGCATCTTACTACTATTCTGGACTTGTTGTGACTTGTGCTGTTCTAATAGGAGCCAGACACCACTACTCGGACAGTACTTTCGTCTTGGACATTCAGTTAGCAGGCTAGTACATTCTCTGATCTTTTTATACTTATCTGGACTATATTCTTGCTCTAGATTACTTTACATGATGCTGACACGTATTTTCACGGATTGGTACTATATGGATCCTTTCCTGAGATGTTATCCCCTTGCGGGTGCATCGGGTATTTCATTCTCATGTTCTTTATCATGTGCATCAGGTACTCCTTGTACTCGTACTAAGTTCATGTATTCACATGTTCTCATGTGCTTTCATGTGCTTTATCATGTGCCTCATGTACTACTCATTACATGAGTTCACATATCTTTAGATGTATTCATGTGCCAATAACGTAACTTGAATGGATCCTTGTATATTGATTGGGGCAGGGGTGAGTAGAATTGGTTATGTGATCATTATCCCCAGTAACTGTATTCATGTGCCTCTTAGTTGTATTCATGTGTCCCTAAGCTGTTTACATAACCATATTGTACTCTAAATCACGTAGCCACTTACTGTCTCTACTATCATGTATTTACTTTCAATTACAAAATATCTCCTGTTTACTAGTACTTCCTTTTTAGCACTTCCTGTATTTTACTCTATTGAATGATTTATACTCCTAACCTGCTATGAACTATTTGAGAGATATGTGTTCGCTCTCGTCCTGACTGGACCTGTTGAAAATTTTACAGTAATGATGAGGCTCTGGTGTCTACCCCTCTCGGTGCAGCATTAGACATCACTAGTGACTTGGATCTACTAGCAGTTGATGATACTTCCCTAGATTAGGATGACTTTATCTTTCTGGATTCTGTATTGAGTTTATGAGATGTTATTTGGATATGTACTTATTTAGACACTTAGAACTCTGGGTTGTATCTCTGTGTTTTCATTTCTGGATATTTATCTATCTTTCCTTTCATGTTCTACCTTAGATGTGGTTGAGATATATTATGTTATGTCATCCCCATTCGGGGAGTATAACTGTATATTATCCTTATCTGTTAGATGTGGTGACCTAGGACAGCGTTCTACCGCCGACACTGCGACGTAGGCTGGGCGTTGTTACGTCTTCGTACCCTCACAGTGGGTGCGGGTCGTGACATGTAAAGACTGATGGGGTTGAAATCTCAGAATGTCTCAGGGTTGTCTTTCTTTGGGATAAGAATAAGGTTGGTGCTCGAGATGGCTCTAGGGTAACTAGCTCCCTGAAAGAATGAGGACACCGCGTTGTGGATGTCAATTTTGATGATGTCCCATCAGGTACGAAAAAAATTCGTAAATATTCGTCTGGTCCCTGGCACGATGTGAGCGTCGAGGGCCCAGACGGCTTCTTTTACTTTGTCCTCTGAAGAGGGCTGTTCGAGCAGGGCATTGTCTGTGTCGGTAATGATATAGGGAACCTCATCCCAAAAGGTACTATCTTTGAGTATAATATCCTTGAAGAATAATATGGAGTAGAACTTTCCAGCCGTCGCTTAGATACCTTTAGGATCGCTGATGCTGGTACCATCTTCTGCGATAATCTGGTCAAGAGTGAGTTTTTATCTATGCCCATTAACGCAGGCGTAGAAGAATCACGAGTTGTTGTCCCCCTCGCTGTCCCATTTGATCCTAGCTTTCTGCTTCCAAAAATTAATCTCGATTTTAAGTTTGAATTTGAGGATAGCTTTCGGTGAGATTCAGAGCCTTCCTGGTATCAGGCGAACAGTCGGTTATGTACTTGGCTTCTGCCCGAGTGACGTCATCCTCAGCCTTGTGAATGGCTTGAAAGATGTCACCATAAGCTTGCTTGCTCCAAGCTGCCTGAGCTTTCCTCATAGCCTATAGCTTGTTAGCCACCCTATTGAGAGGATCGGAAGATTCTGTGTTGTTCCAAGCTTCCGTGACCACCCCTAAAAATTGTAGGTACTCGCCTCTCTCCTTAGTGAGCAGCTGACGAGGCCTAACCGCAGTCCGTTTCACGGAGTAGGTTCTGCCGCCTCCAGCAGACTCAGGCCTGCTTCACTTTCGAGAAGGATTCGGCTCAACAGACGGCCGATCCGCCACCACCTCATCTGGCATAACAGGCGTCTGATTTACCACCTCCTCTTCTGCAGGAGGGAGAGGGTTATCGGCATCATGCTCGTCATCCTCTTCGTCCGTATTGGGGGACTCCAAGTCCGGCATAAGAACCGTTTCTCGCCCTATTCTTTCTCGTCTTGTACCCTTGGGCTTCTTCGCTAAGCCAGTACCCACAATGAAGCTGGTACTCGGGTCAAAATTAACGAGAGGCTTGCTCGCAGTAACATGGCATAGGGCCGCCATATATAAAATCTTTCCTGGCGCCTCAGCATCAGGAACCGAGAAGCTGGTTCGGGTATGAACAGCGTCATAATAATGTCAGGCCCTGATATCGTCGAGGACTGCTACCTAGAAAGCCCAAGCAAGGGCTGGGACTGTCAAAGAATAGCTGACTATATCCGAACTGACGGAAGAACCTGCTGGGCAAGTAGGGCTCCAGGTAAACATTGTTGCGGTTACGGTATACTAGGTACGCTAGACAGATATTACGCAACCATAGGAGCATCTTCTCAGGCAAGAGGTGAGGAGGTCCGGTACCATCAATATGTACGTCCCTCACTTCTTCATCGGTAAAATGAGGAACAGACACAAAAAAGTTGTATCCGTCCACTCTCGCCAGCGCCCTCCGACATGCTGGCATAGTGCTGCACTCCTAGGACTGATGGTGATACTAGAAAATGAAAGCATCATCAGCCGTGACGCCATCTTCTACTCCTAGGCCTCATCAAAGACCAGTAGTGCATCAACAACCACCCCATCAGATAATTGTAGGGCAGCTCTATGCGTACAAAATCTATCGTCGTATCACAGAAGATGACCTTGGACGAGAAGGCACGAAGGCCATGGTGTATGCTGCACACCATGGCCAGAAGAAGGGCCAGTCTGACCCCAAAGACCAGCTTTACGGCAGGGAGGATAAAGTGGCGGTTGATCCTCTCAATAGAACCCGCCCCTCCTTAGACCACGCAGTTCTGTAGCCACACCATCAGGAATCCTGCCAAGAGTGCCTTCTTTGACAGCCGCTGAGTACCATGATAAAAATAACTAAAGGAGTCAGTTTGACTCCCAAATGTGTCGCCGGTGGCCCTCGATCTCTTGGCAGTCGACGCCAGTTTTTGTACCTCCTCCTGGGTTTGAAGATCTCGGGAAGAAACCCGGCCTGAGGCGCCTAGTATAAAAAGATATGAGACCCAGGACATGGTATGAGGAATGCTCCCTTCCGAGCTATCATCCTTCTTGATGGACGTCTGGTGACAGGATACTGCGATGACATAACAATTCCCGGTATACGGCAACAAAGTTCCGGGAACCGCCGATCGAAATGTCACGACCCGTACCCTAGAGTAAGGGCACGAGACGTGGGTACGTCCAGCCTACGGTGCAGTCGGTTGTAGAACGCTGTCCTAGGTCACAACATCTAACAATAAAATACTAAGCAGTTTATACTCCCCGAATGGGGATGACATAGCAGAATGTAAACTCAATCACAACTAAGAAAGAATAAGCACGATATGATATAGAACTCAATAAATATAGATGATCAGAAGAGTCTATGTGTCTAAGATAAAATCTCAGCAAACATCCAGAAATATAAGTCTCAACTACTGAATATGAAAGAATATATACAATCCAGATCCAAAATGACAGTAATAGTAAAACCTAGACTAAGGAGCCTCAGTCTCTATAGCTAATGGATCCGGTTGGAAATTCGGATCACTGGTGTCATCTAGAGTTGCCCCGTAGAAGGTATCCACACAGGCCTCCTCCTCGTCCTCTGTAATATTTTTAACAGGTCCAGTCAGGACATGAACGAGCACAATACATCTCAACAGATCATAGAGGTTAGAAATATAAACATGCAGTAGGGTAAGATACAGAAAACTGAAAGAAAGTATAGAATGTAAACAGAGAAAGAACTGTAAAAGAAATATCTACTATAAATAGAGAACTAACAGTGGCTAGTGAGTCAGAGTACAATATAGACATGTGAATGGCATAAGAGATTTTGGGAACTATACTATAGAGTGATTCTGGGAACTACACTACTTGGATATTATTCATATGTCCACTTCTACTACCCCGTACCCCCAATCAATACACAAGGATCAAGCCAGGTTATGTTATGATCCATGCAATAGCCCATAAAGGGTGATACATGGTAGGCCCATAAATGGGTGATTCTGGGAATGCCCATAAATGGATGATTTAAGGAAGACTCTGTGATCATGAGAGTACATGTCATAAGTGATCAATGACCCATGAAGCATAGTGATACACAATGTAAGTGAAACGCACAGAACATGTAGTATCCGATCCTCCCTGAAGGGATAACATCTCAAAAAGGGATCCATATAGTAATAATTCGTGTTATCAACGTGACAGCATCAAGTAAAGCAATCACAAGCAGGAAAATAATTCTAACATGATATAAAATGATCAGGGTATGTACTCGCCTGGCATCTGAGTGTCCAAGACGAAAGTACTGTCCGAGGAGTGGTGTCTGGCTCATATTTAGAACAGCACAAGTCATAACATGTCTATAAATAGCAAGGTGCCATTCCCTTGCAAAGGCCTGGACAAAGTGATTCGTACAGAGCCTGAGCAAAGATATCAGCAACCCTCGCCCACACAAAGAGCATTTCTTCCCCGGAGATGAAGCGACGTCCGATCGGCCAAGGAGTAAGGCAGAGTTGCCGTCACTCTCCCGAGCCTCTACCGTCACCCCCTAGAATAAAAAATAAACAATTTTACTTTAGATTACTTTTCCTAGGTTTTGTTTCTAGGTTCTCTTTTGTACAAGCGAGTTTGTATTGTGAAGTAAAAGTCCAGTCCTCCCATAAAACTGTTCTATTTTTTTATAATCAATGGCAATCAAGTCAAGGTTGGAAGAAAGGTGTAACAGAATATGCTTCGGGTCAAGGAGGGCTACCCCGTACTCAGCCGATAGTCGCCAACTGGTAATAACCTCTGTGACCCTCTCGAGTTTGGGATAGCCAGATGAGAATTTAAGGACAAAGGAGTAGGGGAATGAGGTGGCCAGCGAAGAGAGTTCCTGATCTGTGAAAGGCACCGTCGGCATGAGGGATGCCAGCGAATACTCAACTTCTGGAAGAGGGACGTCCGGGAACAAGAGCCCCTGCTTGGGAACCCTATTCGGACGAAGGATGTCAGCGAAGGAGGGGGTCGGGCGTTGAAAAGGGCCCGACGATGGGAGATCCGGAGGCCGGGTAGCGCCAGCAAAAGCTGTCCCCTGGAGGGGAAGACTAGCGCCCAGGGGGTGGGATGCTGACATCCGGGGAGCCCAGGATGCGCGAGAACCTGGGTTACGCCCAAAAAAGGAGGGGGCTGGGAAGCGCCCGTAAGGGTGGTGGGATCCTCAGGGGTGAGGCTAGGAGGCTGATGGAGGGTGCGCTAGGGGTGTCTCCGAGGAGAAACCGGGAGCACACGCACCGTCGAGGGGAGTACCCTTCTTGTCGCCAGGTCGATCTACAGCCTATGCGCTGTTGCCATTGCAGGGCCACCGCGAGCGTTGTTGCACGCTTTTTGCGCTATCATGCCCGCCAGGTCGGCCACCGCTGACCACCCCGATGCCGACGACCCTACAGGAGGGAGGTGCCAACCTCCAACGTTCCCCCTCGATCGTTTAAGCTTCGTCGTACGACGGTTCCCGATGTCTTCGTGTCGACGAGACGAGTACGTCGCACCGTAGCCACTGTCCAGCCTTGCGTGCCTCGCTATCGTACATAGCACGTGTACGTCAGAGGTGATCATCTTTCTCTTCCATATATTCCATTGTGTACATTCTATTTTTTGTGCTTTACATATGACACTTTGGTTGGTTGAGAGCTTGAGTAAACAAGCTTTGCATGGGTTCTTTCCCATGCTAATGCACAGTAGGTTCATGGTAGCATGGGTTGTTTTGCTAAGTCCCCCTTCCTATTATTTCCATATGCCTACATTCCCAGTCGATTCTAATATACATATTATATATATATATATATATATATATATATATATATATATATATATATATATATGTATAAGAAACAAACTTTATAGAAGTATCAGGCACAAAATGTCGAAGCCTATACAATAGAGCGCGACTCACGCTAACTGGAAGAAAAAACAAAACCGGTCAGCGACGAATGTGAGGTTAATTGAACATCCCCCAAAAAATGTTCGACGAGTGAGAGAGCGAATGCTGAATTTGCTAATTTGTCTGATAACCTCTCTGAAAAGCTGAGAGACACTGATTTGGTGACCTTCATATCTGTGCTTGTTTCTAGTTTTCCATAAAAATCAAAATGCCGGTGGCTACGACGATCTGGTGCCCGTGGGAAAGACTCTACGTGGCGAGAAGATTGTTGAAGCCCCCTTCCTGTTGGTTCGGGTGGCATCTTCTAGAGAGGTTGGTCCACAGCTAAGAGGCGAGGTCACCTGAGAGTAGTACATATTCTACTGATTCTGCCTTCAGAGAGGAATGACAGTGGCATCTCGACATAAGGTTGTATTCGAAGAAAGTGAGGGAGTCGTCGATGGGTAGCTTTCTTCTCTGTGCTCTCCAAGTGAGGATCGACCATTTATTTGGAATACAGGACTACCAGTAAGGGGCCGTGAAAGGGGAAGGCTCTCCGATACCTCTAGCCGCAATTATGGTCCGAAGCA
This sequence comes from Iris pallida, assembly GCA_029216955.1. Lineage (NCBI taxonomy): Eukaryota > Viridiplantae > Streptophyta > Magnoliopsida > Asparagales > Iridaceae > Iris > Iris pallida. The sequence continues at coordinate 27,488,545 of JANAVB010031617.1, forward strand.
AGAGTGAACTCGCCACCTACGGTCGGGGACCACCGAAGTGTACCAGAGACGTCTCTAACCATCAAAGGTTCCGTGATGCTTCGACCTGGGAGAATGCGACGACAATTCTCGATGCTCTGTTGTTAGCTATCACTGTCGTTGGGTTGGAGTGTTGAAAGTAACTAGCTTTCATAAAAAGAGCCCATATCGAATTCTTCGTACGAACCTTCCACCACAACTTCATGGAGCAAGCATCTACAATGTGTGCTAATCTGCTGAAACTAAGACCGCCTTCGCTGGTTGGTTTTGCCATGGTGTCCCAGCTGGCCTAGTGGTGTTTGTCTTTGCCGTCACTGTGACCCCTAAAAGAAATTGGAAAGAAAGGACTCTAACGATGTTAATACCTTCTTCGGGAGGGGAGCAAACCGCCAGGGTGTATATAGGGATAGAAGAAAGCACATGCTTGATCTGAATCATCTTTCCGCCAAGGAAAAGTGTAGCATTATGCCATCCTTCAATTTTTTCTGACTTTCCTGACAAGACCTTCAAAAATGCCCGAATTAGATTTTTTGTAGACCAGCGGCCATCCGAGGTAGGTGAATGGCAGGTATGCTATGACGAAGGAGGTCAGATTGGAGAGAGTCGCAGAGTGGTTTCTATTGGCTTTATGGTGGGTGTAGATGACATTTTTGTTGGGTTTCATACGTTACCCAAAGCATCTAGTGTATCTCTCTAGCGTTCTGTGGACCACCTCTACCGACCCTATGTCCCTCGCCGAGAAGATGAGAATGTCATCTACATATGCTAGATGCGTGATCAAGGGACAACCGGTGGTGGTGTAGATGTTATGGAATCTGGGGGTATTGGCTAGGCTGTTCAGATTTTTACTGAGAGCTTCGATCGCAATGATGAAGATGATAGTGAAAAGGGGGTCTCCCTGTCTGACCCCTCGGGTCGATTTGAAGAATCCGGCCGCTTTCCCGTTGATGATGGTGGAGAACCAGAAATTGCTGATGGATCTGAAGATGATGTCAATCCACGATTCGGAGAAACCGAAGGCCTTGAGTACCCATATCGTAAATTGCCAGTACAAACGATCGTATGCTTTCTCCATATCCAGCATGATGGCCACATTCCCTCCCTAGAGAGGAATTTCAAGCACGTGATCATCTCTTGGGCTAGAAAGATGTTGTCTGTGATATTATGTCCTTGGACGAAGCCACTTTGTTCTTCTGAGATAATCTTGGATAGGAGGGTAGACATGCGAGTCGCTATGATCTTGGAAATTATTTTGTTGGTGAAGGTGCGAAGGCTGATGGGGCAAAAATCTTTGAAAGTCTTCGAGTTGTCTTTCTTGGGGATGAGGATGAGGTCAGCACAAGAGATGGATTTGGGGTATCTCTCTCCCTGAAAGAAGGTAATAGCCGCTTCTAGGAAATCATTGGCAATGATGTCCCAATAGGTGCGAAAGAATACCCCGGAGAAACCGTCGGATCCGGAGGCGTTGTGCTCGTTTAGAGCCCACACTGCCGCCTTGACTTCTTCAGCGGTTGGAGTGACCTGAAGCTGTTCGTTCTCTCTGTTGTTGATCATGTTAGGAATCTTGGATAGGAGATCGGCGTCTTTGTGAATGGGGTCTTTGGTGAACAATCTAGTGTAGTAGTTTGCGGCTGCCTCCTGAATGCTTCTTTGATCTTTCAGGAGTAGGTCGTTGTCATCTGAAATTTGATGCATATTCAGTTTTTGTCTCCGACCTCTAACGCAGGAGTGGAAGAAAGCCAAATTTCTTTCTACCTCTGTGTCCCATGCCAGCCTGACTTTCTGTTTCCAGAATTCTTTCCCAACCTTTAGCCGATATTTGAGGATAGCCCTTGTGAGGTTAAGTGTGGCACGGCACTCCTATGATTTGTTCGAGGCGAACAGAACCTCCGCCCGGATCATGTCGTCCTCTGCCTTCTTGATTACTTGGAAAATGTTTCCAAAAGCGTTCTTGCTCTAGGTCACTAGCGCTCTTTTGGTAGCTTTGAGATTAACGGCGACACGAAGTAGGGGGACTGGTTCTGTGGATGCATCATGTAACACCCAGTTTTCCAAATGAGGGTAATTTTAAACTTTTGTAATTATAATTATTATTTATTGATATTTATAATACATTATGATTTTTGATGATTTTTAATCAATTTTAAATTATTTTAAGTCATGACTTGTGATTTTGATGTACGGCTAGTGAAACCCGAGAGACTGTCTGACCTAGAGCCTAACCATATGATTGGGATATTTATTTATCATTTTTAGCCTAGGGGTATTTTGGTCATTTTGACTTATTGGAATTATTTGATTAATTATTGGAGTGGTGATTGTTATTTTTGACTTTGACTAGTTTAGACTTTGTAGGCTAACCTAGATGTTGACTCTAGCTATAATGACTTGGTTAGCATGGTGAGACCCTAGTCTAACTTAAGTCAACCCAATTTTAGTCATATAGAATCGAGTTTGAATAGGAGAAATAATGACTAGGTTCATGACTTATGATTTATGATTTTATTTCCATGACTAATGAAACTTGGCCTGTAGCCTATTAGTGAAACCCTAACCCTAATTCTTTCCTTTATGACAAGCTACTAGGGCTCCCCTCCCTATAAATAATCTCCTCTTTTAGTTCTTGCCTCTTTTGTAATGAATGAACACATAGAAAAAAGAAAGGTATGGCCATTCTTCCCCAATCCATAGATTTCCTATTTTAATTTCTTTTTAACTCTAGTTTCTTGCATTAGAGCCTAATACTCTTCTATTTCCCACTTATGGAGAGTAATCCCAGATTTTGAGCAATTTGGGGGTCCGAGACAGCAAGGAAGAACACTCTATTTTTGGGCTTTTCTTGCTATTGGCACCTATAGGTAAAACTCCTCAAATTGTACTTATATTCTGATTTTTTTGCATCCTAGCCTAGATCTAGGTGTCCCCTAGCTATCCCTAGAATTTGGTAAGAAATCGTGTCCGTTTGGTGTCCGTATCGGACACGTGTCATAGTATATGTGTAAATATTTGATAGAATGCCACTTAGGATTCAATTTTCGTGTTTTTTTAAAATAATTGCATGAATATCTAGATCTAGGTATGTACAATAACTTTTGTGAAGACTGATGTGATTTTTGTGTCGATTTCGTGTCGAAAATGGGTACCGACACGCTGCACGACACACGTGCGGGCTGTCCTGCTACCCGTGTCCTATTTCCATCTGGACATAGCATTTCGATCCGCAAAACTTGGTGTAGACGTTGGGGCAGTGACTGAGAAGTCACTCCCCAAGTTTTATGACACCTCGTTTCGTGTTGGACACGAAAATAAAGCTGTACTGGTTTATACTGAACTAAACATGCGTGTTTAGGGTTCTGACACGGGCTTCGTGTCCCTCATGGACACGTCGTGGTGACATGTCAAGGACACGAACACATAGCCCTATGTTGGGCCAAATCCTAGGCACGAGCACGTGTCACGATTCGACTCGTGTCATGCGCATGAGTCCGTGGCACGCATGTACGACGCTGTCAGCGCACAGTTTTAGTGCCTATGTATGTGGAGTGATTAGACATGATTTGTGTCCAGTTGTTGGACACTGGGATACCCCACAACACGTGCACATGTGTGACTATGATTACCAACCTTCTAGTTGTTTATTAGTTATTAATTTCTAAATCGAATTTGTCAATTCCCATATTTTTCTGATACTAAAACTGTCGACTGGTTCCTGAGATTTAATGTAGGTATTGAACTATTTTGATCGACTAAATTAGGGTGTTTTGTTCACCTATATGCATCTGAGGATTAGCATACATGTTAGGTTTGTGATTAGCACAAGAATCTAGTTTCGAATTTGCATTTGGGCTTTTGAATTTGATTGGACTGATACACTGATTTGAACACACTGAAACTAAAATTCTGGGAACATTATGGACTGTCATATGCACCCATCTACACACTATGAAATTTGAGATGTGTGTACTATCCCCACACCATTCACACTCACACACTGATTGGGTTTACACTGTTCTCACATCATGTGTATCCATACACAAACTGGCACACTGTCACAAAATCTGAGTTTGACACTCATACAACGATTCCTATGTCTACACATTGTCTTCTCCTATGTACACAAACCTATGATTGAATACCCATGTCACACTCAAAATCTGAAACCTATGATTGAACACACATTCACTACAAATCTGAGTTGACACTGAGTATATGCCCACACCCTATTTTCTCACATTACAAGTCCATACACACACACACACACAAAAACTGAAAACCTGGTAATTGCTTATGTATATACACTGTCACATGTTTTCCTGAGAACAAAATGTTCATTGCACATTGATTGTTACACTGTTGAAACCTGAGAGTGAATTGCTATTGTGTTCCTGAGAAACTGGATATACACACAATGATTTCTATGTTAATCTACACACATTTCACACTGTTACAAGACCTGAGATCTATACACGGTTAACCTGGAACCTATGTATCTACACACACATGTATATGCTCTATAGGCATACACACTAACACTCACCCACAGGACACTATATCCCTCTCTATGTGTATATGTATATATATATATATATATATATATATATATAATATATATATATATATATATATATATATATATATATATATATATATATATATATATATATATATATATAATATAGCTTTGTGTGATAAATGTGATGTATTATAGATCTATGCATTTTGTCTATATAATTAGAACGTATGTATATATGGTAATTGATATGTGTGCATGCCTATATTATGTGAATTTGGCATTGACTTGATATATATGTTATTGTGTGTGTATGTGAGTAGGAGCTAAGGAAAGTGTTCCCTGTGTCAAGGACTAGGTGAGGAGATGTGAGACATTGTAAGTGTGTGCTCCATATGAGAGTTATATAGTATTAGACAATAGGTATATAGATGGAAGGTAATGTATAAGAAGGCTGGGCAATAGTCAGTATAGGCAGGGCCAAGGGTATGGTTTATAGATAGGTCTAAACCTAAGGTAGAATATGATCTAAATGCTACATGTTAGCACTCACACTATAGCCTATTTAGCCATACCCTAAATATTGACTAATTAAATCAAGGATGACTTAGAGTTGACTAGAGCTTGACCAAACCCTAGATGTTAACTTGGTTTGACCCATAGTTGACTTTGACCTAGATTGACCTAGAAATCATATAGATTGCATTATAAACTTCATTTACCTTATTTTAAACACATTATAACCTGTACTGCTCTATTTAGGACATTGTGACTCCGGTGCAGACATCTGATATTACACTACTCTTTTAAGAGTATCAGGCGAGTACATTCTCTGATAGTTCTTTCATTTACTTGTCAATTACTATACTTCAGTTCTAGTTAGTTGTATGTGATTCTCTGTTACAACACGTATGGATATTTCTGGATTCATGTATGCGACACACATACCATATTGTCTGGCCTCTACTACTGGAATCATTCTAGAATTATTTACTGGTATCATTATATTTGGCTAGACTCATCTCGATTCTCAAGTCGTATTCTGGATTCACTTGTACTTGCTGGGAGGGGAAATACTTGAGTAAGACATATAGACATACCCCAATTCTGGAATTACCCCACATACTGGAATCAAACGGGAATGATAGTCATCTCACACCCGGCCAGGTGTGTGATATGCCGGATTACCTATAGCCGTTTACATGTCGATCTCGGTATTTTAAAACACCCAAGAATCATTGATCACTATGACTGGAATCGTCTCGTACTAGATTCATCTTGTATTAGATTCATCTTGTACTGGACTTACATTAAAATTTATATTTGTCTACATTACTGTCTGGACTTATACCATATTACTCCAGTTCAGCTAGATTCTATTTTACAGTCTTTATTGCCATGATTCTTCTCTTGTTTTAGTTAATTTACTTTCCTTGTACTTTATCTGTCTCTCTATACCATCACCTGAATATAAACAGCCATGTTCATCAATATAACTGTCTATAACTGCTTATAGTTCTCTGTCATTTACTTGGGTATTCTAGATGAGATGTGCTCGTTCCTATCCTGGCTGGACCTGTTGAAAATTTTACAGATGATTGCCCTAAGGACTACTTGCCCTACTTACTTTGGACCAGAAGATGGTTTAGCTACCTTTGGCCTCGACACTCAGAGTGATCGGGAGACTAGTTAGTTGACTTCGTTTAGTTTCATGTTTTAGAACTTGAATTGTAAATAAGTTGAGATATGTTTTATTTTGAAATTGTTTTGAGATTATTATTATTTAGTAGTTGGTTTTGTTGTTATTATTTCGTCTTAGTTATAAACTTCTGTGTTATCATATCGTGCTTAGACTGTGATTGAGAATTCATTATATCTATATTCGTCTTTCATTCGGAGTTAAGATTTGATAAGTACATTATATAATTGAGTGAGTTATTGGTTAGATAGTGACCTAGAATAGCGTTCTACCACCGACACTGTGGCATAGGCTGGGCGCTGTTACGAGCTCGTATCCTCACCGTAGGTACGGGTTGTGACATATTTTTATTGGTGGCTCATGCAGGTCGAGAGTCGCATTAGTGCGATATCATGGTAGTACGACGACTTAGTTGTACTGCTGCGAGCCTGCGATAGGATTGAGCGATAGGCTTTAACGGAGAGGTACTCAATCGTAGTTAGAAAAAATTCTGCTTTAATTCATGCTATCTATACATCTTACTGATTTGTCTTCCTTGAAATTAACTGTCCTTCCTTGATTTATTGCTTCTATCTCAATATTGATTCCTTGTTTGATCTGTCTCCAAGATGGTCGAGACTAGGTCTCATCGTTCCGGACCGAAGGACACTGCTGAGAGGTCTACCACCTCTCGTTCTGTGCAGCCAGCCCCCGATACTACAGCACCAGTTGTGCCAACTGGGGTAGGTGCTTCAGCTACTTTCGGAGGAGCTCCTCCACCAGTGCACAGGACAGAGCCTGATGATTCCAGAGATGCTCCAACAGCAGCAGCCGCCTTCAGGATCCGTTAACGCAGTCCAGCTGTTCACTTTCATCCAGCTGTTTATGGAGCCCCAGCAGGCCCAACAGCAGCGTCAGACGGTAGAGTTCAGTCGGGGCATCGATCTGGCCCTGACAGTAGTTGAGAGGGCAGCAGTTCAGCCTTCGGACAGTTCAGCAGCCGTACCAGCCGAAGGAGAAGGGCATCCAAGACTTCCAAAAGATGCACCCAAGGGACTTCAGGGGTACAAAGGGCATTATGTACGCTGATGAGTGGATATAGCATATGGAGGAGATTTTTAGACTGGCAGAGATTCCAGCGAGGCTACAGATCGAGGCGGCGGCCAGTATGATGTAGGATTTGGCCCGTACTTGGTACCAGACCGACCCGAGGGTAGGTACGGATGGGCAGACATGGACAGCCTTCAAGAAGCTGTTCAAGAAGAAGTTTACCCAGACGTAGCGCTTTGTGCCCTCGAGACTCAGGTCGAGGCCTTAGTACATGGAAGTCAGTCTGCAGAGGAGTATGCTTGGGAGTTCTGCCGTCTGCGCTGGTTTATTGGGGGATTATCCAAGGCGACAAAGGCCTGGAGGTTCAGAAAGGGACTAGTCAAGGAGTTGAAGTCCTATACCAAGAGTGCCCACAGTACTACTTTTGAGGAGATCTTGGTGGGTGCCTTAGCAGCAGAGGATGATCTTGAGCTGAGGCTCAAGCAGGGGATAGGACGCTCACGGTACCAGCAGTAGCGGAGGCCAGGCCAAGAGGCCTCATGTGCAGATTCATCAGACACAGGCACCAGTAGGAGTTCAGCAGGTGTAGCATAAGTACCGGGGTCAGGACCCTAAGGCGATCAGTTGTTTCTACTGCAGGAAGCCGGGACACATCTGAGAGTAGTGCAGGAAGAGGCTGAAGGTTTGCTATTTCTGTGGGTCTAGTACCCACCAGAAGATAGATTGTCCCATTGTACCTCCTTTTGAGGGAGCTAGGCCACCTATAGCTCAGCACCAGAGGGGGGAGAGCTTTTGCGATGGCGGTCGAGGAGACCAAGGTTGCAGGTAATGGATTAGCAGGGTTGACCTTCTTGATCTTCCTCCCCACTTTCATGTGTGATTTCTATTAGTACCTGCCAGGATATGCTTGTGATATGTTAGATATCGTAGTTACCCTTATCGAGACTGTGGAATCACGAACAGTCGGATTGTGTTACAGGTTATCTATCAACCTTGATTTGATTGGGGGTTTGACCTAGTAGGGGTACGCTCATCTTAATTTCGAGGACAAAATTTTTCTAATGGGGGTAGACTTGTAACACCCAGTTTTCCAAATGAGGGTAATTTTAAACTTTTGTAATTATAATTATTATTTACTGATATTTATATCATATTATGATTTTTGGTAATTTTTAATTCAATTTAAAATTGTTTTAAGTCTTGACTTGTGATTTTGATGAGCTGCTAGTGCAACCCGAGAGAGTGTCTGACCTAGAGCCTAACCATGTGATTAGGATATTTATTTATCATTTTTAGCCTAGGGGTATTTTGATTATTTGACTTATTGGAATTATTTGATTAATTATTGGAGTGGTGATTATTATTTTTGACTTTGACTAGTTGAGACTTTGTAGGCTAACCTAGATGTTGACTCTATCTATAGTGACTTGGTTAGCATGGTGAGACCCTAGTCTAACTTAAGTCAACCCAATTTTAGTCATATAGAATCAAGTTTGAATAGGAGAATAAAGACTAGGTTCATGACTTACGACTTATGATTTTATTTCCATGACTAATGAAACTTTGACCATAACCCATTAGTGAAACCCTAACCCTAATTCTTTCATGTATGACAAGCCACTCAGGCTCCCCTCCCTATAAATAATCTTCTCATTTAGTTCTTACCTCTTTTGTATTGAATGAACACATAGGAAAAAGAAAGGTATGGCCATTCTTCCCCAATCCATAGATTTTCTATTTTAATTCTTTTTAACTCTAGTTTCTTGCATTACAGCCTAATACTCTTCTATTTCCTATTTATGGAGAGTAATCCCAAATTTTTAGCAATTTGGGGATCCGAGCTAGCAAGGAGGAACACTCTATTTTGGGGCTTTTCTTGCTATTGGCACCTATAGGTAAAACTTCTCAAATTATACTAATATTCTGATTTCTTTGCATCTTAGACTAGATCTAGGTGTCCTCTAGCTATCACTAGTATTTGGTTAGAAATCGTGTCCGTTTGGTGTCCGTATCGGACACGTGTCATAGTGTATGTGTAAGTATTTGATAGAATACCACTTAGGATTCAATTTTCGTATTTTGTAAAACTAATTGCATGAATATCTAGATCTAGGTATGTACAATAACTTTTGTGAAGACTGATGTAATTTTTGTGTCGATTTCGTATCGAAAATGGGGTGCGGGCACGCTGCACGACACGCTTGTGCGTTGTCCTGCTACCCGTGTCCTATTTCTCTCTGGACACAGTATTTCAACATGCGAAACTTGGTGTTGAGGTTGGGGCAGAGATTGACAAGTCACTCCCCAAGTTTTACGACACCTCATTTCAGTTCGGACACGAAAACGAGGCCGTACTGGTTTTACACTAGATTGAACACGCGTGTTTTAGGGTTCTGACACGGGCTTCGTGTCCCTTATGGACACGTCGTGGTGACATGTCAGGGACACGAACACGTAGCCCTATATTGGATGAACTCCTAGGCACGAGCATGTGTCACGATTCGACTCGTGTCGTGTGCACGAGTCCGTAGCATACGTGTATGACGCTGTCAGTGCACAGTTTTAGTGTCTATGTATGTTGAATGATTAGACACGATTTGTGTCCAATTCTTGAACACTGGGATACCCTACGACACGTGCACATGTGTGACTATGATTACCAACCTTCTAGTTGTTTATTAGTTGTTAATTTCTAAATCGAATTGGTTAATTCCTATATTTTTCTGATACTAAAACTGTCGACTGGTTCCTGAGATTTAATGTAGGTATTGAACTGTTTTAATCGACTAAATTGGGGTTTTTTTTCACCTATATGCATCTGAGGATTAGCCTACATGTTAGGTTTATGATTAGCATAGGAATATAGTTTCGAATTTGCATTTGGACTTTTGAATTTGATTGGACTGATACACTGATTTGAACACACTGAAACTGAAATTCTGGGAATATTGTGGACTGTCACATGCACCCATCTACACACTATGAAATCTGAGATGTGTGTATTGTCCCCACACCATTCACACTCACACACTGATTGGGTTTACACTATTCTCACATCATGTGTATCCATACAAACACTTGCACACTGTCAAAATCTTAGTTTGACACTCACATAATGATTATGTCTACACATTGTCTTCTCCTATATATACAAACCTATGATTGAATACCCATGTCACACACAAAATCTAAAACCTGTGATTGAACACACATTCACTACAAATCTGAGTTCACACTGAGTATATGCCCGCACCCTATTTTCTCACATTACAAGTCCACACACACACACAAAAAAACTGAAAACCTGGTAATTGCTTGTTTATACACTGTCACATGTTTTCCTGGGAACAAAATGTTCATTGCACATAGATTGTTACACTGTTGAAACCTGAGAGTGAATTGCCATTGTGTTCCTGAGAAACTGGATATACACACATGATTTCTATGTAATCTACACATTTCACACTATTACAAGACCTGAGATCTACACTGTTAACCTGGAACCTATGTATCTACACCACATGTATATGCTCTATAGGCACACACACTCACACTTACCCATAGGGCACTATATCCCTCTCTATGTGTATATGTTATGATATGTATTGTATATGTATGTTATATATATATGTATAATATTATATATTATAATAATATATTTTTATTTTTTTATATATATATATATATATATATATATATATATAGATATTTTATATGTATATATATATATAATTTATATATAATATATTATATTATATATATATATATAATATATAGCTTGTGTGATAATGTGATGTATTATAGATATATGCATTTTGTCTATATAATTAGAATGTATGTATAAAGGTAATTGATATGTGCGTGCCTATATTATGAGAATTTGGCATTGACTTGATATCTATGTTATGTGTGTGTGTATGTGAGTAGGAGCTAAGGGAAGTATTCCCTGTGCAAGGACTAGGTGAGAGGTGAGACATTGTAGTGTGTGCCCCATATAAGAGTTAATAGTGTTAGACAAAGGTATATAGATGAGGTAATTTAGGAAGCTAGGCAATAGTCAGTATAGGTAGGGCCAATGGTGGTTTACAGATAGGTCTAAACCTAAGGTAGAATATGATCTAAATTCTACATGTTAGCACTCACACTATAGCCTATGTGCCATACCCTAAATATGACTAATTAAATCAAGGATGACTTAGAGTTGACTAGAGCTTGATCTAGATGTTGACTTGGTTGGACCCAGAGTTGACTTTAACCTAGATGACCTAGATCATGTAGATTGTATTATAAACTTCATTTTATTTTAAACACATTATAACCTGTACTGCTCTATTTAGGATTGGGACTCCGGTACAGACATCTATATTACACTACTCTTTTCAAATATCAGGCGAGTACATTCTTGATAGTCTCTTATTTACTTGTCAATTACTGTACTCAGTTCTAGTTAGTTAGTGTGATTCTCTGTTACAACCGTATGGATATTTTTGGATCATGTATGCGACACACATACCATATTATCGGCCTCTACTACTGGAATCATTCTGGAATTATTTACTGGTATCATCATGTTTGGCTGAACTCATCTCGGATTCTTGTGTCGTATTCTGGATTCACTTGTACTTGCTGGGAGGAAAATACTTGAGTAAGACATGTAAACATACCCTAATTCTGGAATCACCCCACATGCTGGAATCAAACTGGAGGATAGTCATCTCACACTTAGCCAGGTGTGATGTCGGATTACCTACAGCCGTTACTGTTGATCGCGGTATTTTAAAAAAATTATGTAAGTATATAGTCTTGACTCACCCTGGATCATTTATCACTATGACTGGAAGCGTCGTATGGATTCATCTTGTAGATTAGTCATCTTGTACTGGACTTACATTAAAATTTATACTGTCTACATTATTGTCTGGACTTATACCATGTTACTCAAGTTCAGCTAGATTATATTTATAGTTTTTATTGCCATGTCTTCTCTTGTTTAGTACCTTACTTTTCTTGTACTTTATCTGTCTCTCTATACATCACCTGAATATAAATTGCTATGTTCATCAATACAACTGTCTATAACTGCTTTATAGTTCTATGTCATTTACTTGGGTAATATTCTAGATGAGATGTGCTCATTCCTGTCCCGACTGGACCTATTGAAAATTTTACAGATGATTCCCCTGAGGACACTTGCCCTACTTACTACCACTAGTAAAATCTGCTCAATTGCGATATTTAGCGACGTTCAATTAACGGTGATAATTATGTACATTAGCGATTTTAAAAACGTCGCTAATAGTCGATACTAGCGACGAAATAAGCGATGTAACAACGAGTACATATTGCATGAGTAGTCGTCGCTCTGACGCGCCGCTAATCGCGACTAATTTAGCGACGGTAGTATTAGTGTCGCTAAATCTAATAATTCCCCCTTAATGATTTATTTCCCCTATTTTACTCTCTCACTCTCTCCTCCCTCCTTTGGGTGCTCACCTCTCCGGCGCTCTTACTCTCTCCAGCGACTCTCTATCTCCGCGACTCTCTCCCTCGACGGTACGTGACTCTCCCTTCCTACCTCTCTCTCTCTCTCTCTCTCTCTCTCTCTTCGGCTGTTTTGGTTATTAGTGGTTGTGGGTGCAGGTGGCTCGGTGAGAGGCAGGGGGATGCCGGTGGTTGGGGGGTGAGTGGGAGGTGGCTGGGGGTGGGCAGGAGGACAAGGAGGTTGGTGAGGGGAGCTAGGGTTTCGGTTAGGGGTCGGTATGTGTGGGTGGAGAGGGAAGAGCGGGGTAGGGCGGCTGGGGGAAGGGGAGCAGGGGGTGGGGCGGTTGGATGAGAGCAAGGTGGGGCGGCTGGGATAGGGGATAGGGTGGGTGGGGCACTGGGGAGAGGAAGAGGGGGTAGGGGCGGCTGGGAGAGGGGACAGAGGGTTGGTGGCGACTGGAGGAGGGGAGCAGTGGGGTGGAGGTGCTGGGGAGAAGCAGGCGGTGGTCGGATGGAGGGGAGCAGTGGCGGTAGGGGCAGCTTGGGGAGGGAAGAAGGGGGTGGGTGGGCTGCTGCTTGGGAGGGGAGAAGGGGGTGACGGCTGGGGGAGGGAACAGGAGGAGGGTAGGGTTAGGGGTGGTGTAGGGGGAGGGGGACTTGGTCAGGGACACCGATAGTACCAAAAAATTTGATAATTTTAATAATTATTGTTTTCCGATACCGAAAAAGTGATACTCCGATTCGAATGCACCGATAGTGCCGATATTTGTAACAAATAGTTTTGTTGGTTGGTTAATTGGTAACATGTTGATCGGGACATATAGTCCCTGCAGCCATTCGACTGGGAGGCAGAAACTATGGTACGACATGGTGATCAGGACATAGTTCCTGCAGCCATTCGACTGGCGAGGCAGAAACTATGTAGCCGTAGATAAAGTTGACTGTCCTCCGACCCTCATCCCTCGGCAATGATGATATGACAACCTATCAATATATCTTATATAGTAGTATGATGTCTTGTATTACATTGTGTGAGTTCATCTTGATTCTGTATATATTCAGATACTAGACGATAAGAACATATACGACACCATATGTACAGAATATAGATGATTCATACTATGTATGCTAGAATGAATTTTGGGTTGTGTTCTGAGCCATCCATTCTCACACTTGGCAAAAAAAAATTTTTATTTTATTTATCTCGCTTGAGGGTGGCACAGATGGCTGGGAAAAAGGCGGTGGCTCCAGCTCCAGAGGGCAGTTCCACTGAGAGAGCTGCTCCAGAAGTAATTCCTAAAGCCAAGGGAGCTGTGAAGGAGGAGGTGGCACCACAGGACAGTTCCACCGGGAGTTCCAATCATCCAACTCCTCTAGATATTGATCTGGCTGCCGCGATCCTACTTATGCGTGCTGGCTAAGGGAGTTCTATCTGCCCCAGCATAGATGACAGTAGATACATAATTGACTGGATTTATTTTGATGGATATATCTCATCTGGATATTGTGATGGATATTTGTTTTGATTGATATATCTCCTTTTGGATATTGTGATGGATATTTGTTTTCTTGTGCGTGAAGTATATGGGTAAAGATTGCTGTGTTTGCATATTATGATGTATATTTGTTTGTGTGATGTGTGATGCATATTGTGATGTTCCGAGAGGCTTGAGGAGACGACCACTTATTTTTGGTCTATTCTGGATTGTATTGTGCGGGCCGGTGTTGAGTGTTCCACCGAAGGGGTCGGCGAACCCAGGATTATTTCTGTATTTTGGATTGTACATTTGCATTCTGGATTCATTTTTTTATTTTTTCAATTTAGCGATGTTTTTAGCGACGTTTATATTCGTCGTTAAACTTTAGCGACGAATATAAAGGCCGCTAAATATGTCGCTAAAGTATTGACATGGCAAGTAATCTGATGCCACCACATCGTCGCAAGAACGTCGCTAATGTGTCGCTAATCGGCGACCACTTGAAAATGTTGCTGATAACGTCGTAACATAGTGACGTTATAAACGTCGCTAACTAACGTCGCCCTAGCGACGTTTTGCGACATTTTTTCGATTAGTGACACGCTTTTTTTTGTCGTTTATTAAACGTCGCTGAAAACGTCGCTAATTTAGTTTAGCGACGTTTTGGCCTAGTTTAGCGACATTTTGTAACGTCGCTAATCTGACAAATTTTTGTATTGTACAGACTAGGAGATGGTTTTGCTACCTTTGGCCTCGACACTCAGAGTGATCGGGAGACTAGCTAGTTGACTTGGTTTAGTTTCATGTTTTAGAACTTGAATTGTAAATAAGTTAAGATATGTTTTGTTTTGAGATTGTTTTGAGATTATTATTATTTAGTAGTAGATTTTGTCGTTATTATTTAGTCTTAGTTATAAACTTTTGTGTTATCATATCGTGCTTAGACTGTGATTGAGACTTCATTATATCTATACTTGTCTTTCGTTCGGAGTTGAGATTTGATAAGTATTTTATAATTGCGTGAGTTGTTGGTTAGATAGTGACCTAGAACATAGTTCTACCGCCGACACTGCGGCGTAGGCTGGGCGTTGTTACGTACTCGTACCCTCGCAGTGGGTGCGGGTCATGACACACCCTAGTTGTCGTTATGATGTTCCTGAATTGCGGATGTAAGATCCAGCAGTCCTGGAAGCGGAACGCTTTCTTGATTAGATTTGGATTGTTGCTAATTTCTATGATAAGGGGAGAGTGATCCGATTCTATGGTGTTGAGGTAGGATAGGTTGAAGATGAGGCTCGTGTCTGACCAGCGGTTGTTGAGAGATCTGTCCAGACGTGAATACTGCCGTCTAGCTCCTTCCTGCATGTTGTACCAAGTGAACTCGTTGCCTGAAAAAGGCAGGGAAGTCATGTGGGCGTTGAAAATGAAGGTATTGAAGTCATTCATGGCCGTATGATGAGGTGGCCGGCCATCAGGCTTCTCTTCTCTAGAAGAAATAGTGTTGAAGTCTCGACACACAGCCACGGGAGGTTGCTATGCAGGTGGTGCGTGTCCGCCAGAGTATCCCAAAGTTCCTTGCGCTCGTGAAGGTCACAACTGTCGTGCACTGCAGATATTAGGGATCGGTACTAGAGCGTTGGGTGCTCTACCCAGCAAGAGAGCGCTTGTCTGGAGTCATGGATGGAGCCAAAGTTGATGCAGGGGTCAAGAATATCCAGATGTCGTTGCACCCGGCTACCGTAGCCGGGAAGCTGAGCGTGAGTTTGAGAGCATTGAGTTTTTTAGGGATTTTGGGTTCTATGATGACTAAGATGTCAATACGGTGGATTTTCTTGAGGCTGATGAGTCTGTTTATAGTGGGTTTGTTGGCGAGCCCACAAAATTGTACGTGAGGATGTTAAGAATTGAGTGGGATGGGGGAGGAGGGTTGTGTAGCTTTGCGGCTGATCTTGGGGTCATGGTCGTGTGCTTTTTGACCTGTTTTTTCTTTTTATTGTTGTGTTTTCTTAATCCTATCTGGGTAGCTATCGAGGGGTCTGTCCTGACTTCGTACTATCCGTGTGGAGTTTGCTCTGAGTCTATCCCCGAGGTGGGGGCCACTTTCTCGATCTCACTCAGCACAGAGGGGATTTGTGGGGTCAAGAAAACCTGCTTTCGAAGCCAGTTGAAGCCTGTTAGCTGAATATGTACCCAATATGGCGAGGAAGTCCTCTGAAGTTAGAGAGCGTTCCATCTCTTGGGAGCTGGGGGTGTTACAGACTCTGCGCTAGCCCACCTCTCTGAGCCCTCGTCAGTTGGGTGCTTGTCTGAACTCTGTTCACTATCCTCCGAGGGAGTGTCTTCTGTGAGGGCGAGAATGTCGAAGGAGTTCTGTAGGTGGATATCCTCTGGAGCGGATGATACATATTCCTGAGAGGATTGGGAGCGAAAGGGCACAATTTCTGAGTAAAATGGGAAGGGATACGAGGGTTGTGGGCAGCCTTGCTGTCTGCGAAGAGGTTCTGTGAGTTGGGAAGCGGTATGGTGGGCAGAAAGTTGGACTTGCGCCTTCGTAAGGGACGGTGTCTTGTGGGCGTCTGGCTTCCTCAGTTCCGGTTGGGCTTTGTAGCATATCCTTATGAGGTGTCCTCTCAACTGACAGTACTTGTAAAAAATAATGTTGTTGTCATACACCAGTGCCTGGGTGTGTGTTATGTCCCCGAGTTGGAGCCTGATATGATCAAGAGGGTCGGAGGACAGATCCAGTTCCAGACATATCTTTGCAAAGTTTCCTTTGGAGAGATTTCGAGTTTCTTCGGCTACAGCCACCAGAGATTCGAAGGAACTGGCTATCCTTTTGAGTGCCGCTGGGGCGAAGCAGACTAAAGGCAGGTTGGGGAGGGTGATCCATGCCGATATTATGGTCGAGTTGACCTTAGGGTCGAAATTGGAGACCATTTGACGATTTTCTCACTATATGCTACGACGGTTGTTGCCTTTCGCCCAAATAACAGTAGTCTTCTGCTGAGGAGTAGTGGAGGAAACAGTATTTTGAGTCCAGCGGAGCCACCTGGTAAGCCGAGACGATCCCCCAGTCGAAGATGGCCTTTTTAACTCTGGTGAGCTTCGGGCAAACCGTCTGGAATTTTAAGACAAAGGTCTTCGCAATGCTGATGGCAAGGGATAAAATCTCTTCAAGGGAAAGGGGATCTGGATGGGCTGACCCACAGACGGGGCCTGGAACTCGACGTCGCTGAGCTCGATATCCTCAAGTTGATGGACCAAGCGAGATAAGCGATCGGGCCTTAAGGTGTCCGCAAATGAAACCGACTTGACGGGACTAGCTACCTGAGCCGGGAAGGCTCTGCAGGCTGAGGTGGGGGGCTGAGGCGTGGGGGCCAGTTGCACCTGACCAATCGCTCTACTCAGTAGAGTCCTTAGCTGTGGAGCTGCCAACTCTAGGGGGATGGAGGGGCGTGCGACGCTGGCGTATACGCCCAAAGAGGGAAGCGCATAGGGACTGCCAGATGCCGTATGTGCCTCCTTAGTCTGCCTGCTCTCGAAAGAGCTACGAATGTGAGGGGCTAGGACAGCCGATCGATGCCGTAAGTGAACAATGGGAGGAGCATAGCGCAGAGACCGTGGGGGAGGTGCATGGCCCGGCCCCCTCTGAACGGGCGAAGATGGTCCCAGAGAGGTGAGCACATAGCATGACTTCTCGTCGGGCGCAGAAGCGCTGGTCCCTGGCGCATAGTCCTGCTCGACACTGGCATCAAGGCCAGGAGCAAGAGGTGCATAGCTCATCTGCATGGAGAGGGCGCATGCCCCGTCAACTTGGACGTATGCGTATGGAAACCTCTCTGCAGGTTCCGGGAGGAGAGGAACTGATTTCAAATTCAAATTCGAATACGAAATCGGACGAAACACGGTGAGAGAAGGGCGGGAAAGCACAGATCTTGAGGTCAACGGATCGCCACTGTCGACTCGGGGCCATCGGAGGGGGGGGCTACACCCAGGGCGGTAGCCAGCGGATCTTTCGAGTTATCCCCGCCGGAGCAAGGCCAACGATGGCCAGCTGCTCCGTCGTCCAGACTGGAGCCGAGATACTGCCCAGAGGCTGGCCACCTAGGGGAGATGCGTCGTTCCGTACTAGACGAACTGCGGCAGTCGGAATGCGAGGGCGAGGGCGGGAGAGATATGGGTGCCGGGGGGGATGGATAGGCAGTTGAACTCCGTCTGCGGCGACGACTGGCCGGCCGAATTCTACCGCACGAGGCTGGACCGGCGGTAAGCTCGGGCAGTCGCGTGGAGGACTACGGAAGGAGGAGAATGGGAGGAGGAGCCATCCTGAACATCTCTTATATATATATATATATATATATATTATATAATATATAATTATATATATATATATATGTATGTATATATACATACTATATAATATATATATAAAATATATATATATTATAATATATGTATATATATAATTTTATTTTTTGTAGAGAAACCCCCACATTTTATTCCATAAAGGCTCAAAATGCCGAAGCCTGTACAGGTATACTCTTAGGCACAAAATACCGATGCCTATACAAGTGTACCACCAAAACCCAAAAACTAGACTAGAATAGAAGCCCAATAGTCTGTCTGGCCATACGAATAAGTGTCCCTGATCTTACGGCACTGTCGGAGTACCTTCCAAATGATCTTATCGACGTTGTACTGGTGGACCTCATATCTTGCCTTGTTACGGTTCTTCCATATGACCCACGTGGCAGTTGCCGCCACGATCTGGTGTCCGTGTGAACCGAAGGCCCAACCAGCCTAGAGATCGTAGAAGCACCCGCCTCCTGAGCATGTCTGCATCGCTGGGACAGTACTCTCCAGACCATAGCGGGTAATTCCGCTTGTCCGAGTATGTGGTCGACAGTTTCTGTCTAACGCTCAATAGTGTGCAGATAGTCATCAGTGGGTAATTCTACTTGGTGGGTAATTCCCCAACATCAAGCCGAAGCTAAGCTGGATCCAATAGTGTGCAGATAGTCTTCAGTAGGTAATTTCTTTCGAAAAGCTCTCCACAGAAGGATAGACCACTTCTTGGGGATGTAAGTCTACCAGAAGGCGGCGATGATCGGAGAAGGCGTCCTCCGACCGCGGGCCACTTGTCTGGCCGATCGCACTGAGAAGTCGCCCGAGGGTTCGACCGACCACCGTAGCTCATCTGCTTTTATACCAATTTTCAGGCCACGTTGTCAGACACATTCTTCAGCCTCGTCTCCAGCCCAATCCCTGATCTTGCTCCAATTCCAGTCGTTAACAGAGGAGTCCCATAATTCCTTGATCATGTTGTTCTCCGGGCTGCCGGGAGGCTGGGGAGCAAGGTGTCTCCAGCCTAACGTTCTAGGAAGGTCGAGGATTCACCATCACCCAAATGAAGGTGTATCACCGGTTTGGCAAGAGTGCGCCCGATGAGGATACGTCGCCACGCTGCTGAGGATCTGCAGTTATGGATGGCCTGTGACGGGTGAATGTGCTTGAAGTATCTGGCCTTCATGAATCTAGCCCATAAATTCTGACTCGTACGAAGGTTCCACCACAGCTTCATCAAGAAGGCATCCACAATGTGAGAAAGTTTTGCGAAGCCTATGCCTCCTTCTCGGTGGGCCTAGCCATGGTGTCCCAACTCGCCCAATGATGCTTGACGTGGCCTCCGTTGTGCTCCCAAAAGAAGTTGCTAAGAATGCTTTCAAGCGAAGAGCACTTTATTGGGAGGGAAGCACGCTGCCAGGGTATATGTGTATAGATGTGAGAACATGTTTGATGAGGATCATTTTGTCGCCTGGGGATAAGGTGGCGTTGTGCCACCCTTCAATTTTCTCCTTATTTTGTTAATAAGGTCATCAAAAATACCGGCATTAGATTTACCGTACACGAAGGGACATTCGAGGTATTAGAACGGAGGGTGTTCAATGGAGAAAGAGGTGATATTAGAGATGCTAGCCGCGTTTTCTCTCTTGATGTTGTGGTGGGCATAGATAACACTCTTAGCGGGATTGACCTTCTGACAGGAGCAAGATGTATCTCTGGAGGGTGTTATGGACCACGTCCACTAACCTAGCATCCCAGATGTGAAGATGAGGATATCATCTGTATATGCCAGATGGGTGATGATCGGGTAGCCGCTGGCAGTATGATAATACTGGAAGTTCAGGGAGTACGCCATATTCTTCAGGTTTTTGCTCAAGGCATCCGCCGTAATGGTGAAGATGCTGGACTATAAGGGGTCTCCTTGCATGACGCCATGGCTCAATTTGAAAAATTCATCGGCATGTCGGTTGATAAACGTAGAAAACCATGGTTGCTGATCAATCTCCACACGATATTGGTCCAGGTTTCCGAAAATCCAAAAGCCCTGAATACCCAGATCATGAATTACCAATCCAGCCTGTCATATGTCTTTTCCATGTCTAGTTTAATCATGATGTTGCTACCTCTAGCGGGATGTTTCATGCAGGTGATTAACTCTTGAGCTAGCATAATGTTATCTGGATGTTTCTGTCTCGGACGAAGCCACTTAGCTCCTCAAAAATGATCTTCGAAAGAAAGTTTGACATATGGGATGCGACGATCTTGGAGATGATCTTGTTGGTGAAGGTGTACAGACTGATGGGGCAGCAGTCACAAAAAGTCTCTGGGTTATCTTTTTTGGGTATGAGGATCAGGTTGGCAGAAGAAATGGCTCTAGGGTAAGTAGCTCCCTGGAAGAAGGCAGTTGTCGCCTCATGGATGTCCTTCTTGATTATATCCCAGCACTCTCGAAAAAAACCCCAAAATTCGTCTGGTCCTGGTGCACTATGTGCATCGAGGGCCCAAACCGCGTCTTTCACCTCCTGCTCTGACGGGGGAGTTCCAGCTGGGTGTTATTGGTGTCGTTTATGAGATGGAGGATCTCAGCCAGAAAGTTGTCGTCTCTGTGAACCCTATCTTTGATGAACAGCTGAGAGTAGAACTTAGCGGCCGCCACTTGGATTCCCGTTGGTTACAGATGATGTTACCAGATTCGTCAGCAATTTGATCGAGGGTGAGTTTCTATTTGCGACCGTTGACACAGACGTAGAAGTAGGCTGTGTTTTTGTCCCCTCACTGTCCCATTTAAGCCTCGCTTTCTGTTTCCAAAAGTCTGGTTTAACTTTCATCCTGAATTTGAGAATAGCTTTGGTGAGGTTAAGGGCGGTCCTTGCTGCTGGCAATCGGTCGGTCGGGAATAGTGTTTCGGCACGAGTAACATCATCTTCGGCATCGTGCACGGCCTAAAAAATATCCCCATACACCTGTTTGCTCCAAGCCGCGAGGGCTTTCCTCGTCGCCTTAAGCTTGTTGGCTACCCTGATGAGCGGGTCGGAAGAATCCGTGCTGTTCCAAGCTTCCTCAACAACGTGCTTGAATTGGGGGTGTTCGCTCCAGAATTTGAAAAACCGAAATTTTTTTTAATCTGACTGGATATATTTTTAATTTCAACCATCAGGGGCGTGGTCGGATTCGGTGGCTTGAGATAAGATAGATTGGAGATGATCCCCATAGCATGCCATAGGGTGTTCATGAGGGCCCTATCAAGGCGAAAGTATTACCGACGGTCACCTTCCTGCATGTTGCACCAGGTAAACGCATTGCCTGTGAACTGAAGCGGAGAGAGGTTGGCATTAAAAATAAGTTGTTGAAGTCTTGTATGGCCGAATGGGGGAGGGCGGCCGTCAGACTTCTCTTCTCTACAGGTGATAGCATTAAAGTTTCTAATACAAAGTCATGGTAGGTTAATGTAGTTGAGGTGGATGTCAAGGAGGTCGTTCCATAGCCGTTTGCATTCTGCAATATCGCAGCTGTGTGAACCGCCGATTGAAGGGCATTCTTGGAGAGGAAGGGGTGTTCCATCCAGTACGAGAGAGCCTGCCTAGAGTCCTAGATGACTCCAATCTTACGTCTGTCGAGTAGAGGATCCCAATATCATAGCTGCCGACAATGGTAGTATTGAATCCTAACTGCAGCTGGATGGTTTTGATCTTCTTGGGGGAGGATCTTAGGTTCAAGGACGATCAAAATATCAATCTTGTAGATTTTTTTAGACTAGTAATACGCCTCATGGTGGGTTTGTTCACCAGGCCTCGAACATTCCAGGAGAGGACGTTAAGCATTAATGCTGTTGGTGGGGGCTTTTTTGTCCGTTTGGCTGCGGATCTGGTTCGCATGGTCGACGGCTCAGTGGCCTCTATTTTATCGATTTTTTGGGTGTTGATGGTTGACAGCGCTACCATGGAGTTGTGTAGGGTTGGTTCTTCGACGGTGATGGGGGGTATCCTTGGCTAGTTCGGGCCTTTCTCCAGGAGAATCCAGGATGGCCTCTCCAGGAGGGATAATGAGGGATTCTTCAGCAACCGATTAGAGCTCATGCAGAATGGAGGAAATCCTATGACCAGGACCTTTTGTCCTCTAAGGACCTGTTCTGGTCCTAGGATCGCTAGGGCTTCATCGACGGAAACTAAATCGCTAGAGGGATGACTCACAGAGAGTTCGCTGTCTTCTGCCCATCCGATTAGAGCTCTTGTAGATTGTAGGGGAAATCCTGTGGCCAGGGTCTGTTGTCCTCTAAGGACTTGTTCTGGTCCCAGGATCGCTAGGCCTTCGTCGATCATCGCTAGCAGGCTGACTTACAGAGAACTCGGTAGGGACTGTTAGGTAGTCTTGGAAGGCTTTCGCAATAGTATCCGCGTGGATATATCTGGATGATAACATCTCTGAGGTCGTTCCAAGGGACTCGTAGGAGTCTCCGAGGACCGCGAGCACCTGAGAGTCTTTCGGTTCATGGGCATTGAACTGATTGGAGATGGGGAGGGATGGGGGGTGCTATGGACCTTCCTTGAGCCAGGGGAGGTGATCTTGACTGGCGGGCCTTCACATTCCTTGAATCTAACATTGGTGTTCAGAAGCAGAAACAGGGGGTTATGGCTGCGGTTGTTGATTCCTACCGAATTTTACAGGAGCGTCTTTCCAGACTGCTTTCCTCTTGAGCTCTAGATGAAGATGGAGACAGTATTTTGCTAGGTGTCCTCTCAAATGGCAGTATTTGCAGAACATAATATGGTTGTCATAGACTATTTGTTGTGCGTCTAGTTGCCTAGCTCAAGGAGAATGTGATTGGGGGGCTCATTGGTGAGGTCGAGTTCCATATAGATTTTAGCATAGTAAGCTTTGGTCAGGTTGCTTGTTTCTTCTACTGAGGCAACATATGTCCCGAAAGAGTTGGCGATCCGTTTAAGGGCTGCGAGGACGAAGCAGATGAGAGAAAGGTTGGAGAGGGTCACCTAGCCGCAACCGTCGCTGAATCTTCTTTGGTGTTAAAGTTCGCTGACCACCTGATAATCTTCATCTGGTGGGAGTCAATCCTACTGGTGCCTTTGTCACGACTCGCACCCTAGAGTAAGGGCACGAGACGTGGGTACGTCCAGCCTACGTGCAGTGTAGGCAGTAGAACGCTATCCTAGGTCACAACATCTAACAATATAAGCTGAACAGTTTATACTCCCCGAATGGGGGTGACATAGCAGAAAGTAAACTCAATCACAGCTAAGGCAGATGATAAGATAGCAGATAGATAAATAAAACTGCTAAAAGAAAGGAAATCCTAAGTACAACAGAGAGTCTAAGTGTCTAAGATAAATACATAAACCCATATCCCAAGTATCAAATATATACAATCATCCATAGAATACTATAAATAAAAACATCCTAATCTAAGGGTATGTCATCCGCAGCTAATGGGGACTGCTGATGGTCCAGGTCCAACTATCATCTAAGGTGGCACCGTAATAGGTATCCACACCAGCCTCCTCCTCGTCCTCTGTAATATTTTCAACAGGTCCAGTCAGGATAGGAGCGAGCACAATAATCTAAACAGTTCATAGCAGGTTAGAAAATATAAACATGCAGTAGAGTAAGATACAAAAATGAAAGAAGTATGAATGTAAACAGAGGAAACTGTAATGGAAATATATACTGTAAATAGAGAGCTAACTGTGGCTAGTGAGTCAGAGTACAATATAAACATGTGAATGGCATAGGAGATTCTGGAACTATACTATGGAGTGATTTGGGAACTACACTACTTGGATATTTACTTCTACTGTCCCGTACCCCCAATCAATACACAAGGATCCAGCCAGGTTATGTTATGATTCCATGCAAAGGCCCACAAGGGGTGATACATGGATAGCCCAAAAATGGGTGATTCTGGGAATGCCTATAAATGGATTCAGGGAAGACTCTGTGATCATGAGAGTACATATCACAAGTGATCGATGAACCGTGAAGCATAGTGATACACCATGTAAGTAAAATACAGAACATGTAGTATACGATGCTCCCTGAGGGGATAACATCTCAAGAATGGATCCATAGTACTAATCCGTGTTACCATCGTGACAGCATCAAGTAAAGTAATCTAAAGCAGGAAAATAATTCTAACAGGATAGAAAATGATCAGAGAATGTACTCGCCTGGTATCTGAGTGTCCAACTGAAAAGTACTGTCCGAGGAGTGTTGTCTGGATCCTATTTAGAGCAGCACAAGTCACAACAAGTCCATAATGGTAAAATAAGTACTACAATGCATTCTACATGAATCTAGGTCAATCTAGGCCAAAGTCAACTCTGGTCAACCCTATAAGTCAAACTAGGTCAACTATGGTCAAACTAGGCCAGACTAGGTCTAACAAACCTACACTAGTCTAGCAAGTCTATCCTAGGTCTAACAAAGCTGTACAATCCCAATCTAGGCTCACTAGTCAATCAGACACACACATATGCCATAGGCTGTCTCATGCTTATAGGCCATCCCCTAACACATACACCATGTAAAATTCTATATCTAAACAATACACTCTTGATATATTTATGTAATCTAAAACATAACACATATATATGTATAATGCATATATCTAGTATATACACAAGTTGTATAATATATGAAACATATATATATATATATATATATATATATATATATATATATATATATATATATATATATATATATATATACTTATATAACCTATACACCCATTGTAGGTCTCTATACTAGATACCCATATATTACACAAACTATATTATATATATATATATATAATATATATATTATTATATATATATATAGATATTATATATATATATTATATATATATATATTATATATATATATATATATTAATAAAATATATATATATATATATATATATATATATATATATATATACACACATTATATTATATATACACATTATATTATATATATACATTACCTATTTACATATATTTACATTAGGAAATAGGATGTATAGATAGGGTGTGTGTGAGAGAAAAATGTGAGTGAGAGAGGG
The DNA here is from genome assembly GCA_029216955.1 of Iris pallida. Taxonomy (NCBI): domain Eukaryota; kingdom Viridiplantae; phylum Streptophyta; class Magnoliopsida; order Asparagales; family Iridaceae; genus Iris; species Iris pallida. Next base: position 27,514,161 of record JANAVB010031617.1, read on the forward strand.
GAACACAAAGTGTGTGTACATGTGAGTGTTTTGTGTGTGAGAGTGGGTGATGTGTGAGATAGAGGTGAGTGAACTGTGATCCTAAAAACAGTGAAGAAATAATATGTGAATAAGTTCTCAGATTTCTATAGGATTTAAACAACATTCAGATTTCAGTCTACAATTGACAGTTCAGATTTTAGTGAGAAAGGGAAAAGGAAATCAATTCAGATTTAACATAAAAATCAGTGAGAAAGAAAAGGAAATCAAATCATTTTAATCCCACACTATCTCAGTTCACAAGTGAACTAAGATTTGAGTTCAAAAACAATCAAAGCAATCTCAGTTTTGAGTTCAACCTCTTACAGTTTTCACATTCCCCAAATTTGAATCAAAATACCACCAATAACACCCAAATTCGAAACCCAAGTAGTACATGGATAGACACAACATAATACGGTCTTAAACCATGTAATTAACAGCATTAAACTAGCTAAAATGAATGCCCAAAACCAATTTGAAAAACTGGAAAAAATCATGGAGAACACTGTTTTCAGAAAAATGGGGTAATGAGAAATTGATGATTAAAAACGAACCACATGCCCATCTATTGGTTGGTAATGAATATATATAGTGTACACGTGTCATAGGATGTGCCTCGTGTCCACCACCACATCACGACGTGTCCAACACAAATAAACTCAAAACAGTGCACACACAGACACTGCACAGTGCATTGTCTCGTGCACAGGTGCACGCGTGTCGTGCACTCGACACGACATGAACTGGGACACGTGGTTGTGCCCACGACTAGGCTAGGTCTAGGTGCACGTGTCCAACAGCCTGCAGCGTGTCCAAAGTGTCGCATGTCCATTAAACGAGCTGTATAAGTGGCTAAATTACATTGTGCGCAGAACAGAGAAATTCCCGTACGTGACCAATATCTTCCAAACCCATCCAAGAAACCCAATAAAACATTGGGGGCATGATGTCAGTGCATGCCCCCTCGAGTCCACACAGTTTCGTGTCCAACCACGTTGTGTCGTGTCCTGCAGGAGCCCTGAGTAGCAGAGGACTTGCCTGGGCCGCGCGTACGTGTCCAAAAACATGTGCACGAGTGTCATAGCAATACGACATGAACTCGATACCGACTCAGAACACTAAAAATATAAGCGACACTAAAATACAATTTTCCATTCAAAAACTTCTACAAAAACGAATCGAAATATCCATTGGGACATTTCGTCAAACACCTATAGCCATCACTGATACGTGTCTGATACGGACACGTACAGGACACAAAATTCTACAAAACCTATTCCTACAGGACCAGGACACTTAGGGCTAGGTGTTTATGCAATTAAAACCAAATTTTAATGGGTGGATTAGGATTTTACCTATGGTGTTCTCCAACACAAAAACTCCTTGAATGAGGATTCCCAAAAGCCACCAAACTCCTTCAAATTGATAAAAACTGAAAATAACAAATTCCAACAGCAAAAAAACATCAATTAGAAGCTATTACAATTTGTTTGGATTAAAAAGGAGTTAAAATGGATTTTTAGGGATTTTTAAAGTTGGGAAAATATCTCTTTCTAAACTTGCTCTTTTATAAAGAGGCTAGCCCTAAATGGAGGAGAATATTTATAGGGGGTTCCCAATGGGTGTAGTGGCTGGACAAATAATGTTTGGGTTAGGGTTAGGCATTAGTTAATGGGCTTGGGCCTCTATGG
>JANAVB010031617.1:27515885-27901203 GCA_029216955.1 Iris pallida
CAAATCAAAATAGAAAAGAAAAATTGTTCATGTCCTGTATTTCTTCATATCATGTATTTAACAAAAGATGTTAGATCCTTATTCTCCCCCGTTGTAACTTAGCAAAATAATTGTAAAAGAGAAAGCTCCCCGCAATCAATGCATAAGTAATAAACAGTGAAGAAACACATAAAAAATAATCATGACAGGTGGTAGAAACAGAAAAATAGAATAACATCACAGGCATGTATTTGTCTCAGGCAGTATAAAAGAATGAAGCAACATAAATAGATAGTGCTACGATAAACTGAAACAAAACATAGTGTTGAATAATAGACTAAGATGCTAAAACTGAGGCATAATAAAAAACAACCATGTCCATGAATAGTCACATAAGAAAAGTACTGATAAAATCTAAAAAGTACTGATAAAATCTTAGAATGTCGGAGCATTTCCAAGTAAACATAAGACAGAATGTAACAGTCTCAATAATCTAACATATCAAAACTCATCATCATCAACATCATCATCAGCTGCAGCACCACCATGTCCAGAAGGACCAGCTCTAGAAGTACAAGCACCAGAAGTGTGAGGAGTGGCGCCAGCGGTATGATACCAATCATATGTGTTCCCTGGCCGGAACAGAGAGTATACCGTCTCATCGTCAATACGGTAGCCAGAAACTGAAGGGTCTCGAGGCAGAGAGGTAGCAGAATGTCCCGTCTGCGCAAACCTCAGATCGGCGAAGGAGTTGGCAATGCCTGGAACCGAGTCACATCACAAACTCGTGTTCCATAGAGGTCTCAACATAAAAAGACTGCAGATCTGACAAGTGCTAATGGATACCCTCAAAAGTCATAGGGTAGGAATGAGGAGGAGGACAGTGGGAGTAGGTGTAGGAGGAGTAGGTGCAGTGGGTGGAGGAACAGATGCAATACTACGACGAGAGAGTTTGAGAAACTTGGGCTCGGGGTCGACAGCACAAGTAGTTAAAAATATCAAATCTCTGAAATATGCGAGGAATGAGCATCGCATAAGATAGGTTGCGGTCTCTCCCGCGACATCTACCCATCATCTGAATAATAGTCTTCGACAGAAAAAGGAATCCCCTTAAGAATATGATAAAGGGCAGAAAGCTCAAGTGCAGTGACATCATCTTTAGAAGTGGATTTTGGAAGTAAGGTGGAATAGATGATGCGATGTAATTCGTAGTTAAACAAGTTCAAGTTAATAGCCTTAAACTTTCCAGGAAGAACGCGTGCAGGCGCACAAAGTTCGTTCTTGAAACTAACGAGTGTAGTGCCATCAGGGAAATCAAAATTAGTGATGTCATCTAGCGGGGCACCTTCGTTAGGAATACCAAGGATTTTTGCTAACGTGTCATCAGTGAATTCGATATCAATTCCTCTGACACGTGTCCTCATTGTAAAAGTGTCTAACATGAAATTACAGTAGAATAATCAAATAGCATTAGTGGCAATAGGGAATTGTAAGATGACAAAGTGTTGTAACCCTAATGCCTCAAAATAAGGACGGTGATCTGGATAGATAGTCTACTTGATCGGTGATCCGGTGCAAATAGTACGCATGTTAAAATCAGCGTACCACAATAACGCTTGATCGGATGTTTTAAAAAAAACTCATCCGACGCACCATCGTCAGATTGGACCGAGAAAAGAGGCAATCCGTATGCGGATCAGAAGACGATGCCTCTTCACTGGCATGGGTCTTCTTCCTCTTGAAGGGATTGAACTTAGGCATTCATTCCAAAAATTCTATAAACCCTAAGTATTGAAAAGTGGTAGAAGAAGGGATTATACCTTCCAAAAATCGGATATGTTGAAGAGGACGACGATCTCTGCACGAATACAAAGTTTTGGAGAAATACCACACGAATAGGGAGAACAAAGAGGGAGTAGAACTCGGGTTTCGGAGGGGCGGAGCTGCTGTTGAGAGGATTTTTAGAAGTATGAAGAAGAAGGAGGCCTCGGGTTGCTGCTGTTTATATAAACAACCAACCGAACTCTGGCCGAATTCGGACCGAACTCGGGCCGAATTCGCCTAGGGTTGCCTGGCTATATTATATATATATATATATATATATATATATATATATATATATATATATATATATATATATATATAATATATATTATATATATATAAAATCAAATGAGACCACATTCTTTTTCATTAATTATTTCAAATGTTTAATTTAAAGTTTAGTAATTTTAAATCTCAAAATAATATAATTAATATTTTATAAATCAATATTCTTTACTCAGCATATCTCTCAGATTGGCTGTAGGAGTACTGTTCCAGCTAACGGAGGTTCACCGGGGAACTCTTAAGTACCGCGTCGCTTCGACCGTAGTCGTGGTGACAGACAGACTCTTTTAGGCTTATCTTGAAAACAGTTTATGAGTATCGAATAAATAATTGATAAAACAAAATTAATTAATATTATTGATATCTAAAATTCCTAATTCTCGACGTAAATAGTTGAAACGATCTTCCGCTAATGGTTTTGTGAATATGTCAGCTAATTGATTCTGTGTGTCTATGTATACAAGGTCTATATCTCCATTTTGTTGATGATCTCTAAGAAAATGATGTCGAATCTCGATATGTTTAGTACGAGAATGACATACCGGATTCTTAGGCAAATTAATAGAACTAGTATTATCACAGAAAATGGGTATATATGAAAAATGCAATCCATAGTCTTCAAAGGTTTGTTTCATCCACAAAATTTGTGCACAACAACGTCCTGCGGCGATATACTCAGCCTCTGTTTTTGACAATGCAACAGAATTTTGCTTTTTACTAAACCAAGAGACTAGAGCTTTTCCTAGGAAATGACATGTGCTGCTGGTGCTTTTTCTATCTACTTTGCATCCGACAAAATCTGCATCGGAATAACCGGTTAGGTCAAACGACATAGTTTTGGGATACCATAAGCCGACAGAAGAAGTGCCTTTAAGGTATCGGAAGATACGCTCAACTGCGCACAGATGTGATTCCTTAGGATTGGCTTGAAAACGAGCACAAAAGCAAACACTAAACATAATGTCTGGTCGACTGGTAGAAATAAAGTAAGCTACCGATCATACCTCGATACTTACGTATGTCGACAGGTTTGTCTTGTTCATCAATATAAGCTTGGTTGAAGTCGCCATTGGAGTGCTAAGTAGCTTTGCTGCTTCCTTATCGAACTTCTTTAGTAGATCTTTTGTTTACTTAGCTTGATTTATGAACGTCCCATTGTTGGTTTGTTTGATTTGTAGTCCGAGAAAGAACTTCAGCTCTCCCATCATGCCCATCTCAAACTCATACTGCATACACTTTGAGAATTCTTGACAAAGAGATTCATCAGTAGATGCAAAGATAATATCATCTACATAGACTTGAATCAAAAGAATATTATTATTCAAAGACTTTATAAACAAAGTATTGTCAACCTTTCCCTTTGAAAAACCGTTATCAAGTAGAAAAGAGCTTAGACGGTCATACCAAGCTCGAGGGGCTTGTTTCAAACCGTATAAAGCTTTCTTCAACTTGAAAACATATTCAGGAAATTTGAAATCAGTAAAACCGGGTGGTTGAGCATAAATCTCTTCTTTTATAAAACCATTTAAATGCGCTTTTGACATCCATTTGAAATAATTTAAAATTATGAAAACATGCAAATGCACATAACATACGAATGGATTCTAATCTCGTAACTGGGCATAAGTCTCATCGTAGTCGATACCTTCTTCCTGATGGTATCCTTGAGCTACGAGTCGAGCCTTATTGTGAGTCACTAAATCATTCTCGTTCAATTTATTTCGGAATACCATCGGGTGCCAATGACCGGATGATCAATAGGCTTGGGAACAAGTTCCCAAACTTGATTCCGTTCAAATTGGTTTAATTCCTCTTGCATAGCATCTATCCAAAAATTATCACTTCATGCTTCATCAATATTTTTAGGTTCAAACTGAGATACAAAAGCAATACAAGAAGCTATATTTTTATTAGAGGAGCGAGTACTTACACCCTAGGTAATCTCACGAATAACAAAATTCTTTGGATGATCAGCCGTGAACTTCAATCTTTTGGCAGACTCAGAAGGTAGCTGGTTCCTGGATCTTCTCTAGAAGGATCAGCTGGTGCTTTGCTGCGTACATTGAGATCTTCGTCATTGTCATCGATTATCGTTTGATTTAGTTTATTAAAGGTGACAATGATCGACTATTCGATAATCATAGTTCTTTTGTTGAAGACTCTGTATCCTTTGCTTTTGCCCGCATAACCTAAAAATATACCTTCATCGGCCTTTTCGTAAACTTTCCTAAATTATCTTTAATGTTAAGAATAAAACATTTACAACCAAATATTCTAAAATATGAAACTGATGGAATTCTATCAAACCATATCTCAAATAGAGTCTTCTTCGATTTGGGTCGAATTAGAACTCTATTGAGAACAAAACAAGCTGTATTGACAGCTTCAGCCATAAATACTTGGGTAGACTAAACTGGTTTAACATTACTCTGTCCATTTGGATAGAGTTCTGTCTTACATTCCATAACTCCATTTGTTGTGGAGTCCTAGGGTAGGAGAATTTGTGTATAAAACCGTATGTGTCACAAAATTGCTCAAACTCTGCATTCTCGAATTCGCCTCCATGATCGCTTCTAATACGAGTGATCATGTAACCTTTTGATTCTGTACTTTCTTGCAAAAGGTGACAAATTCCGATAATGTATTTTGTGTCAGAAAATATACCCACGTGTATCTAGAATAATCATCTACAATTACAAAAGTATATAGCTTACCTCCGAGACTAGCAACTCTGCTAGGACCAAATAAGTCCATATGTAGTAATTGTAGAGGTCTAGTAGTACATACAGCGTTTACTGACTTAAAAGAGGATCGAGTAGCTTTGTTCTTTTCATATTGACTGCATACCACATCCTTCTTGAATGTAATGTCCGGTAAACCGCGTACTAGCTTCTTTGGGGATAATCTGGAAATAGTATCCATATTTGTATGACCGAGTCTCATATGCCACAAATGACTCTCATCGCTTTTAGCCATTAAACATCTACCTGAAATGTTAGTATCTTCCAACAAATAGAAAATATATATATTGTCTTCTCTAATATCTTCAAATATAGTATTACCAGTTGAACTATCAATAATAGTACATTTGTCTTTTACGAAGTTAATACCATAACCGTGATCAGCTAAATGACTTATGTTGAGCAGATTATGTGTTAACTCCGTAACAAGACAAACACTTTAATAACTGGATAAGGAGCTTCACCAATATCACCAATACCGATTATATACCCTTTTAAATTATTGTCGAAGGAGACATATCCTTCTTTATTCCTCTTCGACAGTGTTGCGAATAATGAAGCGTCACCGGTCATGTGCCGTGAGCAACCGCTGTCGAGGATCCATTTGCTTCTAGCATGTGAAGGGTGTCCCACCTACAAAACAATTTACAGATGAAACTATTGGTACCCATTTCTTGTAGGGTCCTGACTGGTTAGCTTTCGGTATCCATGCATAAATATTTAGATCTACTACTTTCTAATTCTACATGTAGAAGATATATAACCAATGAGGCCACAATAATGATATTTAGCATGTTGAGTGTTGAAAGCTGAGTGATGTGCATGGTTGGTAGGTTTAGGTTTTCTAGTATAGAAGAAAGCATACCTATTATCTTGTTTGGGCATAACCTTTTTAGGCAAAGGTTTGATAGGGTTAGGTCTGACAGTGTTAGGTTTGTGAATGTTCCGATTTTTCGGTAAGTGACACGTGTTAGGGTAGGAAGCAGCAGTCTTAGGCTGTTTTCCTAACCTAATTTCCAATCTTTAGGAAGTGTCATATAACTTAGTATAGTCAGAAGTGAGTGCTTCCATTCTGACTTGAGCACTTTGAAGACTTTTCTTCTCTTTAGAAAGTTTTTCTTTCAGTTGGTCAATAAGCTTGTCTTTTTCTTCGGATGACTTGTTAGTCTCGTGTAATAAGAGCTTAATAGAAGAAAGCTCACCAGACTCACTAACATTATCTTTAACCTCAGCTAGTAGGTCGGTAAGTCTTCCTATTTCACCTTTGTACTCTTTGAGTACCTTCTTAGAGGTCTGATATTTGCTACGCAGTTTCCTGTAATCACTTATCAGTTCACTGAAGGCTTCTTCTAATTGCTCAAAGGTGAAGTCATCATATGTATCAACTATAGGTTCAGAGAGTACCTGATCGGATGCCATAAAGCATACATTTGCAGCGTCTTCTGATTGTTCATCTTCTGAGTCACTGGCTTCATTTTCATGCTATATGCATGTATTGGCATACTTCCGAGATGTTGATCTCTTCAGGTTCCCTTTCTCGTATCTGTTGCTCTTTTCTTGTTGATGTGTTTGTAGGACAGTCCTTCTTCATGTGTCCTTTTTCTTGCAGCCGTAGCAGACAGCGTCATCTTGATACCTGCTGTTGCCACCATTATTCTCTTTTGTCTTCTTTTCATATCTCAAGAATCTTTTGAATTTTCTTGCAAGGAGTGCTTGATCTTCAGCATCAGATTCACTGTTATCTGAATCATCTTCAGCAGATCTTTTGTGCTGAGCCTTGAAAGCGATCGTCTTCTCCTTTGGTGCAGGCTCTTCAAAGTCTTGTAACTCTAGTTCATGAGTGAGTAGCTTACCCATGAGTACTTCAAGTGTCATAGTAGTAAGGTCGTTTCCTTCAATGATTGCAGTTGCCTTCGGAATCCAGTTCTTTGTAAGTGCTTGCAGGAGTTAGTAAATCTTTTCATGGTTACCGTAATCTTTGCCTAGGGAGGACAAAGGATTTACAATATCCAAGAATCTTTCGAACATCTGAGTAACTGTTTCGTTGGGCTTCATCTTGAACACCTCATACTCTTGAGTAAGTCTGCTGACCTTTGATTCTTTGACTTGAGTTGTGCCCTCATGTGTGACTTCAAGAAGTTTCCATACTTCATTTGCAGTTGTGCAGATAGACACCCTGTTAAATTAAGTTCTTTCTAAAGCACAAAATAAAGCGTTAATAGCACGTGCGTCAAGACTGGCCTTTTTTTTCTTCCTCTGTATATCTGCTATGGGGTTTTTCAGTTAAAACTCCATCAACATTTATACGGGGTGGCTTTTGATAGCCATCAATAACAATAGACCATAAATCAAAATCAGGAGATTTTAAAAAGAAACTTATATTATTTTCCAATAAGTGTAGTTTGTGCCGTCAAACAGTGGAGGTCTGTTTGTAGCTTGGCCTTCACTTGTGAATTTCACAGTTGCCATATGTAAAGCTGTTATCTATATAAAATTGAATATAACTGCTATTTTACCTTGCTTTACCTGTATAACCTGGCTTTGATACCAATTGTAGGAACGAAATCGTAAAGCAGAATAATCTAGAGGGGGTGAATAGAGTAGGCAGCAAATATTGATAATAAAAAGCTTGTTAGCAGTTAGATCACAAGTATAATAATAATCACAAGAAGTAAATGACATAATTTAAAAGTGATCAGAAGGCAAACGCAAATACCGAGATTTATACTGGTTTTCCTCTGGTGAGGACTAGTCCAGTCGGAAGAACTCTAGCTTCCAATTGAATCTACTATTGGAAAATCCTACAAGTTTTCATACGAAGTCCTTGCAACTTCTACAAACACGAGCTTTGATACGAAGAACTCTTCCAACTTCAATTGTGAAGAGTTGAATCTTTTATCAAGCCTCTGATTACAATCACTCTGAAACTTCTAGACCGTACCGCACTGGCAAATCGACTAGAGGATTGTAACTGGCTTGGGATTTAAAAATAAAAGCTTTTAAGAACTTTTGGAAGACTGAAGGCTTAAGAAGAGAGAAGATTGAAAGTAAATTTGTATGTTAAAAAGATCGAAATACTTCTCTATTTATAGCTTTTCCAAAAACAGAACTCTGACAGAATTTGGGCAGAATTCGGACAGAACTCTTTGTAACAACCCGTAACTGAAGGATGACCAAGTTCAAAAATCCAACGTTCACTAACGCTCCAAATGGCCGAACTCTGGCCGAACTCGGGCCGAGTTCTCCTGAGGTTCTGCTAGTGTATTTTTGGAGAAAAAATAAAGTTTGGCTTTTTGAATAATCTTTCAAGGGCTTTTTGTAATAAGAATTTTTTGTAAAAACATGGATCATTTGTAAAAGAATAGGATAGTTTTGAAATCATTTTCGGATAGCCTATTTGACAGTACGACTCGGTGTACAAAGTATTCCTAGACTCAAATAAAATGAAAATTATATTGCTTAACAGGAAGTACATCCGGAGAGGCAAACGGCTTCAGTCTTGAACATTGTTGATAACCATTGTTGAGCAGTGTCCAAAATGTCGTAGGTAACATCTGAGTTGACTTGCATTTATATCGAGACAGAGTTTGATCAATTATTAAAATCAGGTTTGACCATGACCAATGGGCCAACATCCATTCCTCTCCCCAACCATCATAGCCACCGCCCTAGTCCGGTCTCCGTCAAGCTCGCCTGAACCCTAGATCTAGGATTCCCGTCGCCCTAGGCCACTCCCCGACGAGCCGCCACCACCAGCTTATTCGCCACGACGAGGCAAAACCAGCCATATTTTCTTTGACCACCCCAACGTCTCCTCCGTCGCGTAGCAGCCCCGGCAGCATCTCCTTGCCGAACACGTACGTGTCACTTCTTCTGTCGATTATGTCGTGTCTAATGTACATGTGTGTGAGGTCGCTGAGTGTCGAGAGTGAGTGTGCTCAGACATGCGAGATTCGTGTCGTGCGTGTCATTTTAGCCCCATGACACAAGACTCGAAGCGTATATTGTGATCGTGTCCCTAACTCTTAGGACACAGGTTTATTTGGTTTTGGTTTCGGGTTTGTTATCGCATACAAGACTCGTATCACATACGAGACTCGTATCGCATACTGTGATAGTATCGCATACAAGACTCGTATCGCATACTGTGACTGTACTAACGGGTTTCATACCCATTAACTGTTGGGTTTGGGTTTGGTTACTGTTCATTGGGTCGGGGTTTGGCCCATTAGCCTGTTGGGCTGGGTATTTTTTTTTTTTTTTTTTTTATATATGTATGTATAATATGTATATGTATTTTATATATGATATTGTTATATAATTTCATATATACTGTTTATATATATATATATAATATTATATATATATTATATATATATAATATATATATATATTATAAGGAAATAAAATAAATAAATATAAATATATATATATATATATATATTCTATATATATAACAAAACATATTTTTATTGAATAAAAAGCGTAGCTCTTAACGAGCAGTATATGTGCCAGGGTCTGAAAACACAAAAAAGTCCTGGAAGGCAAATAGAACATACATAAGATTGAAGAAGTAAATTTCGAAATTTCCAAAATTATGAAATAGAGATCAATGTGGGCTCTCAGCCCTATGGAGGAGTTGGCACGCTGCCCGAAGAGACGGCAGCACTATCCTGTGACACGTAAACCGATGGGGGGATCAGGTGAAAAGGTTTTTTTTAGCAAAAAATGAATTTCGAAAAATAAAAAGTGCGCCGGGCGAGTGGGAGGCAGTGCACTGCCGAGGGGGGCCGCAAACAAAAGCGGCGCACTGCGCGAGGAGGGCGCGCTGCCCAAGGCGGGCGTGCTGCCCGGGGAGGGAGAGACCGGGGCCTCGCGCGTCTCCGGAGGCGGGAGCGGCGGCGGGGACGCCGAGCGAGGGCCCTGCGCCGGAGAAGGGCGTCGGCCGCTCCGACGAGACTGAAGAGGAGAGGGGGGACCCACGTTGGGAAGAGAGCGAACTCTCTGCCCAAGGGGGCTACGTGTCCCGGGGGCGCGCAGCCCGAAAATAGCGTGCGGCTCATGGAGCCTCGAGCCACCCGCTGCCAGCAGGCAGGCCAGAGACGACCGGACGGGGCGCCGAGAGTGGCGAGGCCGATGGAAGTCAACTCCGGGGGGAGGGGGCTGACAGGGGCGCCGAGATAGGCGAGGCGGGGGAAGGCGAATACGGGAGGGGGGGTCCGACGGGGGTGCGCGACCGGAGAGGGAAAGGGGGGGTCGACAACGCCAAGGTGGAGGAGGGGAGGGGGACGGCTCTGGCGAGGGGGAGGCCGAGGGGGCGGGCGCCTTGAGGAGAGGCTCAGGCGACGGTGGGCTGGGCTACCACCGGCGACGGGGGGGCTCCTCCAGCATGAGGCGGAGGGATCTCCGGCGTCCGACGGAAGGAGGGACTGGGCCGGACGGGGTCGTTGCCGCTGCAGCCGAGGAAGCACTTGTCGGCGCCGGGGGGGGCAGGGACCACGATGCAGAGACCGGAGAGGGGTTCTTCGCGGCTACTACAGCCTACGACGGAGGGACCACCAACGGAGGAGGGAACTGAGGAGCCCAGTCCGGAGCCGGCGGCGCATGACGGCCGTTGAAGTGAGTGGAAGGCCACCGCCTTCGGGGAGGGGGCCACCATCACAGAAGGAAGGAAGGCGGCGGGAGGAGTCTCTGCCGGGATGGGGGAGGGAGCCGGGATGGGGCTGCCGAGGAGGGAGGCGGACCCGGCGGAGGATCGAGAGGGGCGGCGGGTGGCTCGCCGGACGGAACATCGACCAGCGGAGGGCCATGGCTAGACCGGAGATGCCGGTGTCGTCGAGGATGTCGATGATGCCGAGGCTAGGGGGTGGAGGGGAGAGGGAAAGAGGGGGAGGAGGGGCGCCGGGGCCGTCGCTAAGGAGGAAGGAGCGGACGGCAGCACCTAGGGCAGCACGGAGGCTGCCAGGAGATCTCCGGCGGGAGGAAGCGCCGCACAAGGGGGGTCAGGGGGAGTAGGCAGGCGGCGGATGCCGCCGCGGGCTGCCAGGGGGCCGCTCCCAAGGCGACGCCCACGGAGGGGCCGGCCACCATGGGGGAGGTCACCATCCCCAGCCGAGGACGCCATAGGGAGTAGAGCTCACCAAGGGGGGCCCATATATATATATATATATATATATATAATATATATATATATATTATATATATATATATATATATTAATCCAACCACCCATTTTTATTCATGAAGGCCGGAAGGCCGAACCTTTACAAGTATACCATAAGACAAAATGCCGAAGCCTATACACGTATACTGACAAAAGAGGAGAAAACCTAGAGTCAACCCGACTAATCCAAGGATAGAATGTCTTCCAAAAAATTGTGTGGCATGTTTGCAGAGTGATCTCCGTTTGCGACATTGACGAATGGTCTCCCATATGAGTTGGTCTCCGTTGTACTGGCAGCCTTCATATCTAGCCTTGTTTTATTTTTCCAAAGCACCCACGTAGCGGCCGCAGCTTCGATCTGGTGGCCATGGGATGCGGAAGCCCAGGTTGCCAGGAGATGGTGAAGGGTGTCCCCCCCGTGAGGCAATCTACAACGCTGGAAGAGGGCTCTCCAGACCTTGATCGGTAGTTCCCCTTGTCTGAGGATGTGGTGAATGTTTTCGACTGTCGATCAGAGCAGCAAGTGCAGGCTGAAGCAAGGCTGAACCCGATGGTGTTGAGAGTGTTATCAGTTGGTAGAATGTTACGAAGGGCTCTCCATATGAGGAAGGACCACTTCTTGGGGATGCAGCTTTGCTAGAAGGATACAATAGTAGGAGAAGGAGCCGCATTACCTAGGATCACTCTTCTGGCCGACTTAACCAAGAATGCACCGTTGACATCTGGAGACCACTCGAGCTTATCAGCGTCCGGTCGATATAAACTCTGCTACGACAAATGGACTCGACCGCCTCAGACCCAGCCCATATCCAGACTTTGTTCCAATTCCAGGTATTATTTGTAGAGTCCCATAAGTCCTTGATAGAGCTGTTCCTGGAGGCTGCTGAAATATTGGAAAGCAAGGTGTCGCCGATCCAACATTCCATAAAAGGCGAAGCTTCGCCGTTGTCCACTTAAGGCGAATCGCTGGTTCGACGAGGGACCGAATGAGAATGTGATGCCAGTCTGCTGAGGATCTGCTGTTCGCGATGGCCGTTGACGAATAGATTTACGTGAGGTATCTGGCCTTCATGAACCTGGACCATCGGTTCTTACTCGTGCGAATCTTCCACCATAATTTCATAGAGAAAGCATTAACGATGTGAGAGAGTTTAGTGAAACCCAGGCCCCCTCCGCGGTAGGCTGAGCTATGGTATCCCAGCTGGCCCAATGGTGCTTGTCGTGGCCGCCACTATGTCCCCACAGAAAGTTGCTGAAGATGCTCTCTTTGTAGGAGAAACTTTCTTGGGAGGGGAGCAAGCTGCCAGGGTATAGATGGGAATAAAAGTGAGGACGTAATTAATGAGGATCATTTTGCCTCCGGGGAAAAGCGTGGCGTTGTGCCAGCCTTCGAGCTTCTTCGTGATGCGGGTGATCAGGTTCTCAAAGATCCGGGCGTTAGATCTGCCGTACACGATGGGGCACCCAAGGTAGTTGAATGGAGGGTACAGGATAGCGAATGAGGTGGTGGTAGAGATACTAGCCGCTTGCTCTCTCTTGATATTGTGGTGGGTGTAGACAACACTTTTGTCCGAGTTGATCTTCTGTCTAGAGCACAATTCGTATATCTGGAGCATGTTGTGGACGACGTCCACCGATTCCATGTCCCGGATGAGAAAATGAGGATATCGTTTACGAAGGCCAGTGGGTGATGATCAGACAGCCGCTAGCTGTGTAGAAGTGCTGGAAGTTGGGGAAGCTCGCCATCTTATTAAGGTTTCTGCTTAATGCATCCGTCGTAATAATGAAGATGGTGGAAGATAGAGGATCTCCTTGTCTTACCCCACGATTGGATTTGAAGAAACCATCCGCTTGGCCGTTAATAACCGTGAAGAACCAGGAGTTGTTGATCGATCTCCACACGATATTGGTCCAAGTTTTAAAAAATTCGAAAGCTCTGAATATCCAGATCATGAATTGCCAATCCAGTCTGTCATAAGCTTTCTCCATATCCAATTTGATAGCAATATTGCCCCCTTGCTGGGTGCTTCATGCAGATGACTAACTCTTGGGCCAACATGATGTTATCTTGGATATTTCTCTCCCGAACAAAGCCACTCTGCTCTTGCAAGATGATTTTAGGGAGAAGCCATGCCATGCGGGATACGATGATCTTGGATATGATCTTGTTAGTGAAGGTGCAGTGTAACACCCAGTTTTTCAAATGAGGGTAATGTTGAAATTTTGTAATTTTAATCTTTTAATAATGATATTTTAAATTATGATATAATTTTTGGTAATTTTAAATCATTTTAAAACTATTTTAAATATGACTTATGATTTTGGTGTTTTGATAGTGTAACACTAGAGACAGCTTAACCTAGAGCCTAGCCATGTGATTAGGGTGTTTCATTTATCATTTCCAGTTCGAGGGTACATTTGCCATTTTAATTTAATTGAATTTAATATATATTATTTGGAATTTAATGTATTAAGAATGGTGTATTTTTAATATTATTTAATTGATTGCCATGTTTTGTGATTAGCCTAACTTGGTTGGGACCTAGCCTAGATTAGTCATAGCTAGTCTTAGCTAACCATGGTTAGTGATAGTTAGTATTAATTATATTTATTAGAATTTTAGTATATTTATTTTGGTTCTATAGTTGACTTTGACTAGTGTTGACTAGACTAACCTAGCGACTAACCTAGGTCATGACCACTTGGTTAGGTTAAGTAACCTTAGCTTGACCTAAGTTAGTAAGGTTTAACTCATTGGAACTTGTTTGGAGAGATTAGGAGTTGATTAGGCTAGAATGGCTTATGACTTCATAAGTCATGACTAATGACTTGAGACTTAAAGCCCATAAGCCCACACCATGTAGCCAAATCCTAACCCTAATTAGCCCATGGCTGTTCATAATGGTCTCCACCATCCTATTTAATACCCCTCAAAGTTAGGGCTAGCCTCCATTAGGATTTTTGGCAAGTTTTAGAAAGAGGTAAGCCCCCATCTTCAATAAATCATAGAAAATCCATTTTAATTCCTTTTTCACCCAAACTAATTGCAATAGGTCCTAATTTTACTCTACTTGCTGTTGGTTATAAGTATTCTCAGCTTGGAGAAAATTGGAGGAGTTTGGCTATCAAGAAGAATACCTCTTTGTGGAGCTTTTTGAAGGATTTGATACACATAGGTATATTCCAATCTACACCATAGAATTCTGAATTTCTTGCATATCTAGGAAGCCCTAGGCCTAACCTAACTGTAGGAATAGGAAGCCCTAAAATTCGTGTCCTTTTGTGTCTTTTTGGACACGTATCAGTGTCACATACCAAGTGTTTGATGAAATGTCCCAATAGGCATTTCGTGTGATTTTTAGGAAAGTGTTTGAAAAGAAAATTAGGGTTTGATGTCGCTTACTTGTTTCTGGTGTCTTTGTATCATTTTCGTGTCGTGTCGAGTCTACACGGACCGCGAACACGTGGTCGTGCGCTCGCGTGCACAGATACTGTGCATGCCCTGTACGGGTGCTTTGGCGACACGGACACGCGACGTGGACACGAGGGATTCGACACAAGTGAGGGGCAATGTCTGCCATCCCGTGTGTCAAGTTGCACGAGCTCTCGTATCGTGCGGACACGCACGAATGTACGCACGGGGAATACACTGTTCAATCGGCTGTCACTTTTGATCACTGATACGGTGTCGTATCACACGCACACGCGACGTGGACATCTGGCAGGGTGTACTAGCCCTCGCCCTACACTTGGTCGACCCTTAGACACAACCACGTGGGTTGTGTCGTGTCGTGTCGTGTGCACGGACGCCGTGAACACGTGAACGATAAGTGGTCTATTTGTGCACTGTTTTCATATTTGTTTCGATTGGACACGTTTGTGTCCAATTGGGTGGACACAAAATCATTGTAGGACACATACACAATATTAGATACATTACCAACTATTAGTTCATTATTTTAACTCAATTTTGTAGATCAATTCTCATTTTTCCCTAATTCCTGATACTTACATTAACAGTTCACTGTTCCTATTTTTCCAGATTTCAGTATGAGTTTTAGCTTCAATTTTAACCTGGATAACACTTTTATTTGCATGATTTTAAAGCTCTAATATGTTCACCCATGTGTTTACTAACAGTATGTCAATTTTGGATTGATTTAGGACTGTTTTGGGTTCAAAAACTGAGAATGAAGTATTAGGCTTAAAATTGGAAAATGGTTAACTGTTAAAACAGATTTTTGGGGGTTTTGTTTGAACTGGAATGAGTGTTGGCTGAACTGAAATAGATGTTCTTCAATATATTAATCAGTGTATTGTTGACTAGACTGTTTAACTAAGTTTTTGTGAACTGTGTTGAATGATTCCAGTGCAGTAAACCTGAGATTGACTTGTCTGGACTGTTTTACTGTTTTTAGAAATTTAGTTTTCATTACATGTATATAGTGCACTGATTTCCTATTGTTTCACACTGTTTTCATGCATCACACACACACCCCCTAGTGTCTAAGCCTCACGCTCTCTCAAGTCACACACACACATGCCTCACTTCACTAACACACACATTAGCATGCACCAGTTTCACTCTCTCACACCTTCATTCTCTTGACACTCATCCTCATGACATACACACATACACTTGGACACATATTTATGTGTCCCCCTCTCTATACATATGCATATATATATATGTATTAACATATAATATTGTATGTATACACATAAAGCCTATAGGTTTATATATTCTAGTTAATTATATAACCCCTCAATGTGTGTGTATCAATATATATATATATATATATATATATATATATATATATATATATATATATATATATATATATAATATATTGTCATATAATGTATGTATCTAATATGTGATTAGGAGCCTATATATGTCAATATAGGTATTATAATTAGATGTGTGGTATGGATATATGTATTATTTTAGATATAGATTGTATATGGTATTGCTTAGCCCATGGCCTAGTCTCTTAGCCTATGGCCTATGTGTGTGTCTGCTTGACTAGTGAGCCTAGAATAGACTGGTGTAGTTTTGTTAGACTTAGAATAGACTAGTTAGACTAGTATAGACTAGTTTGACTTAGGTTTGACTTGGTTGACCTAGTTTGACTTCTAGGGTTGACCAGAGTTGACCAAGAGTTGACTTTGGTCTAGATTGACCTAGATTCATGTAGAACGCATTATAGTGCATCTTATTACTATTATGTACTTGTTGTGACTTGTGCTGTTCTAATAGGAGCCAGACACCACTCCTCGGATAGTACTTTCGTCTTGGACATTCAGTTAGCAGACGAGTACATTCTCTGATCTTTTCATACTTATCTGGACTATATTCTTGCTCTAGATTACTATACATGATGCTGACACGTATTTTCACGAATTAGTACTATATGGATTCTTTCCTGAGATGTTATCCCTCTGTGGGTGCATCGAGTATTTCATGCTCATGTAGTTTATCATGTGCATCTGGTACTCCTTGTACTCGTACTAAGTTCATGTATTCACATGTTCTCATGTGCTTTTATGTGCTTTATCATGTGCCCAATGTACTACTCATTA
Organism: Iris pallida; assembly: GCA_029216955.1. NCBI lineage: Eukaryota > Viridiplantae > Streptophyta > Magnoliopsida > Asparagales > Iridaceae > Iris > Iris pallida. The sequence goes on from JANAVB010031617.1 coordinate 27,532,461, forward strand.
CATGAGTTCACATATCTTTAGCTATATTCATGTGCCAATAACGTAACTTGAATGGATCCTTGTGTATTGATTGGGGCGGGATGAGTAGAATTGGTTATGTGATCATTATCCCAAGTAGCTGTATTCATGTGCCTCTTAGTTGTATTCATGTGTCCCTAAGCCGTTTACATAACCATATTGTACTCTAAATCGCGTAGCTACTTACAGTCTCTACTATCATGTATTTACTTTCAATTATAAAATATCTCCTGTTTACTCGTACTTCCTATTCAGTACTTCCTGTATTTTACTCTATTGTATGATTTATACTCCAAACCTGCTATGAACTGTTTGAGAGATATGTGCTCGCTCCCGTCCTGACTGGACCTGTTGAAAATTTTACAGTATGAGGCTCTGGTGTCTACCCCTCTCGGTGCAGCATTAGACATCACTAGTGACTTGGACCTACTAGCAGTTGATGATACTTTCCTAGATTAGGATGTCTTTATCTTTCTGGATTCTATATTGAGTTTCTGAGATGTTATTTGGATATGTACTTGTTTAGACACTTAGAACTCTGGGTTGTATCTCTGTTTTTCATTTCTGTATTTTATCTAACTTTCCTTTCATGTTCTACCTTAGATGTGGTTGAGATATATTCTGTTATGTCACTCCCATTCGGGAGTATAACTGTATAATCCTTATCTGTTAGATGTGGTGACCTAGGACAGTATTCTACCGTCGACACTATGGCGTAGGCTGGGCGTTGTTACGTCTTCGTACCCTCACAGTGGGTGCGGATCGTGACACGTTTTTAGTGGTAGCCCATGCAGGTCGAGTTTATGTAGTGGTATTCGAACTATAGTATCATTACAGCCTGTAGTAGGATTAGGATATTTTTTTTAGGGTACTCAATTACAGTTAGGATTCCTTGAAAGATTCTTGGGACGACCCTTGAGAATCTTATTTAAACTTCAATTTGAAATCCTTTCCCTTGTTTTGTTCGCTCTCACTCCTTGAATATTGAATTTGATTTTGTTGGATCGTTGTTGATTTTGATTTTCCTATCGAGATGAATTTTAAGGCCTGAGTTACGATATTTTTTGATAACACATATTGACGGGAATACAGGGATGGTAAAACGTCTACATGATTATGGAACCTGTAGTTTATCGCAGCCATATTAGCTGGCGTGGCAGAAACATAGAGACCTGACTTCGGATGTACGTATCTTTGTTATGAGATTTGGAATTTCTCGCAGCTATACTAGTCGGCATAGCGAGATTTCAAGACGACATGATTGTAGAGGTGTATACCCCAGTAATGAATCTATCGTTTGTCACAGCCTTGCTTACTGGCATGCGAGGACTCTGAGTAACATGATTTTGGACAGACATATGATTAGCAGATTGTATCTTGAGAATATTTTTAAACATATCATCTCTATCGTACCTTTCTGTTGTATAATTGTACCCCATCATCAAATAACTTAGGAGTAGGAGTATGAGTAGGAGTAGCTTAGCTATTATTATAACCTTGTGTAACTTCTTGCTATAAATTCTTCCTAATACAATGAATCGATGATTTTGCTAGACCTTAACTTGGATTTGATATTATAGCTCTGGTTTCAAAATGGTTCTTTCTTTCAAACAGACAAGCAGAATAGATTTTATCATTATTTTCTTCTTGCCATTATTTCTTGTATTACCTTATATATATAGTGGACACAGATACTTGCCTGAACGTGTGGATACTACACTTGTTTACCAACCTATCTAAATACATGTTAATATGATTGGTTAAGTTCTCAAAATCCTAGTATTCTAATATAGTGCAGTATCAGTGACTAGTTCTCTGTTTCTCCATATTAAATTCGTAATTTAAATTTAAATTGCATATTATTAGTTTTGCTTACATCACTACACATGTATGTTATATACAGGGTTCCATTTCTTAAGGAAATCGGTTGAGTTTTGTGTTAAATTGTCAAATCTGAGACTGTGTACATAGTAAACCCTTAACCTTGGATTCTAAGTGTTTAGTTCAAATTACAGTTTTAAATTGTAATATTTTGAGCCGTATACATGGTTGTGTGCAGGTATATAATGTTAGGTTCATACTCTTACATGTTAGGTTGTGGTTGTGGTAAACATTGAGTTGGTTTTGATGTTCGAATTTCTCCACAATTTGAAAACCGAATACTTGTTAACATTTTTACATTGCCTTCAAATGTGTAGTTCAATTTCAGATCTAATATGTAATGTTGAGCTAAACTGAAAGATCAAACCCTTTATTTCAAGTTTTAACCCATGTACACTTGACACTATACACTAATGTTCACAACTGCCATGTAAACCTAACCCGTCATCTCTATGTTATGTTCATGTAGCCATATAGATACTTATATATACGGTTAGCCATACATGTTATGAGTAAATAGCTAGTGCCTTGTAGATTGCTTAACCAATATGCCATGAATAGTGTAACTTGATAGCTATAGTTGAGACCCAAATCCTCCTATACACTTTCATGTATATGTCACACAAACCACATGACCCTTACAAAATGCTAGCTTTTCCCTCTCTAATACTCTATCTTATATATATTATATTGTGATTGGATTCAATGCTATTGACTTTCGTTCCTTAAACTTGTGGTTCTGGTTTTCTTAAAATAATACCTCTTTATAGATGATTAGTAGTTAACTTATTTCATTTTTGAAAAATTACTGATTTTCAGATAGGATGGTAGACTGCTGTACAACCTTAATGATTGTTGTGTTTTTATCCTTTCCAATATGGCACCCATGAGCCGAGCCTGTCGCCTGAGCAGCTGCAGCTACTGATAGTGTGCATCCACCTCCTATTGCTCAGGAGGTAGTGACCCTAGGCTGACCCAGGGGTAGTGGCACCTCCAGCCATCGAGGAGGTGTTAGCATCCTTACCGGAGAGTTTCCCTCCACCACCTGTTACTCAGGAGAGAGTGGCAGTCTCATCTGAGACCAAGAGTCCTTCCCCGTCTCCTCCTCTGCCTCCAGGAGCGGTACCACATACCATACCCTCGGCATATTTATTTTCTGACGGAGCTCAGACATCCAGACTTCTCCGGGATGTGTTGGAGACACAGAGAGTTCAGGCTGAGATCCTGAAGGAGCAGGGCCGCGGGATCCAACTGTTGTCGGATTTGGTACATTCAGGGGAGAGCCTAGTTCTAAGAGGACGAGGAGCAGTGTATACCCTAAGCCCCGTGAGCACCCATACTATCAACCTAGACCAGCCTACCCAGTCCAGACTCCTGTACAGCAAGGGCCAGCTGAGCGAGTGCCTACCTGCACCTTCTGTAAGAAGCCTGGACATGTATGGGGTTATTATAGGAAGAGAAGAGGGATATGCCTGTTATGTGGGTCAGCTGCACACAGGCTGCGAGACTGTCCTGCTGCACTTATCCCAGCCAAGACTCCTCCTTCGGGAGGGAGTTCCAGCTACCAGACCTAGTTGGAGGTGAGTCTTTGACCTATATCTTAGCCAGTCTTTGAAAATTTTTGCACCTTACCATATTGTTGTATGTTTTGATACCTTATGATTGCTTTGATCTAGTGTGACTAGTATACCTAAATGAGACTTTCATTACCACCGTATGCCATGATCCTGTATGCCGTCCTTTTAAATTTTATGATTGTTTAAGTTTTGAGACTTTGATTGTGGGGGTTTGACCTGGAAGGGGTAGGAACATTTTAATTTCAATGACGAAATTTTTCTAAGGTGGGTAGGATTGTAACACCCAGATTTCAAATAGGGTAATTTTAAAATTTTGTAATTTTAATCTTTTAATAATGATATTTTAAATCATGATATAATTTTTGGTAATTTTAAATTTTAAAACTATTTTAAATTATGACTTATGATTTTGGGTTTTGATAGTGTAACACTAGAGACAGCTTAACCTAGAGCATAGCCATGTGATTAGGGTGTTTCATTTATCATTTCCAGTTCGAGGGTACTTTTGTCATTTTGAATTTAATTGAATTTAATATATTATTTGGAATTTAATGTAATATTAAGAATGGTGTGTTTTTAATATTATTTAATTGATTGCCATATTTTGTGATTAGCCTAACTTGGTTTGGACCTAGCCTAGATTAGTCATAGCTAGTCTTAGCTAACCATGGTTAGTGATAGTTAGTATTAATTACATTTATTAGAATTTTCAGTGATTTTTAGTATATTTGTTTGGTGCTATAGTTGACTTTGACTAGTGTTGACTAGGAGACTAACCTAGAGACTAACCTAGGTCATGACCACTTGGTTAGGTTAAGTAACCTTAGCTTGACCAAAGTTAGTAAGGTTTAACTCATTGGAACTTGTTTGGAGAGATTAGGAGTTGATTAGGCTAGAATGGCTTATGACTTCATAAGTCATGACTAATGACTTGAGACTTAAAGCCCATAGGCCCACACCATATAGCCAAACCCTAACCCTAATTAGCCCATGGCTGGTCATAATGGTCTCCCCCATCCTATTTAATACCCCTCAAAGTTAGGGCTTGCATCCATTAGGATTTTTGGCATGTTTTAGAAAGAGGTAAGCCCCCATCTTCAATAAACCATAGAAAATCCATTTTAATTCCTTTTTCACCCAAACCAATTGCAATAGGTCATAATTTTACTCTACTTCTTGTTGGTTATGAGTATTCTCAGCTTGGGAGCAAATTGAAGGAGTTTAGCTATCAAGAAGAACACCTCTTTGTGGAGCTTTTTGAAGGATTTGATACACATAGGTATATTCCAATCTACACAATAGAATTCTGAATTTCTTGCATATCTAGGAAGCCCTAGGCCTAACCTAACTGTAGGAATAGGAAGCCCTAAAATTCGTGTCCTTTTGTGTTTTTGGACACGTATCAGTGTCACATACCAGGTGTTTGATGAAATGCCCCAATGGGCATTTCGTGTGATTTTTAGGAAAGTGTTTGAATAGAAAATTGGGGTTTGATGTCGCTTACTTGTTTCTGGTATCTTTGTGTCATTTTCGTGTCGTGTCGAGTCTACACGGACACGCAAATACGTGATCGTACGCGCGCGTGCACAGGCATTGTGCATGCCCTGCTGCACGGGTGCTTTTGTGACACGGACACGCGACGTGGACACGAGGGATTCGACACACAGTGAGGGGCAATATCTGCCACCCCATGTGTCGAGTTGTACGAGCTCTCGTGTCGTGTCGGACACGCACGAACGTGCACACGGAGAATATACTATTTCAGTCGGCTGTCACTTTTGATCACTGATACGTGTGTCGTATCATACGCACACGCAATATGGACACATGGCAGGGTGTCCTAGCCCTAGCCCTACACTTGGTCGACCCTTGGACACAACCATGTGGGTTGTGTCGTGTCGTGTCGTGTGGACAGACACTGTGAACACGTGTACGATAAGTGGTTTGTGTACTGTTTTCATATTTGTTTCGATTGGACATGTTTGTGTCCACTTGGGTGGACACATACTCGTTGTGGGACACGTACACAATATGCAGATACATTACCAACCATTAGTTCATTATTTTAACTCGATTTTGTAGATCAATTCTCATTTTCCCTAATTCCTGATACCTACATTACCAGTTCAATGCTCCTATTTTTCTAAATTTTCAGTATGAGTTTTAGCTTCGATTTTATCCTGGATAACACTGTTATTTGCATGATTTTAAAGCTCTAATATGTTCACCTATGTGTTTACTAACAGTATGTCAATTTTGGATTGATTTGGGACTGTTTTGGGTTCAAAAACTGAGAATGAAGTATTAGGCTTGAAACTGGAAAATAGTTAACGGTTAAAACTGATTTTTGGGGGTTTTGTTTGAACTGGAATGAGTGTTGGCTGAACTGAAATAGATGTTCTTCAATGTATTAATCAGTGTATTATTGACTAGATAGTTTAACTGAGTTTTTGTGAACTATGTTGAATGATTCTAGTACAGTGAACCTGAGATTGACTTGTCTTGACTGTTTTACTTTTTAAAAATTTAGTTTTTTTACATGTATATAGTGCACTGATTTCCTATTGTTTCACACTGTTTTCATACATCACACACACACACCCCCTAGTGTCTAAGCCTCACACTCTCTCAAGTCACACACACACATGCCTAACTTCACTCACACACACACATTAGCATGCACCAGGTTCACTCTTCACACCTTCATTTTCTTGACACTCATCCTCATGACACACACACACACATACACTTGGACATATTTATGTGTCCCCCCTCTATACATATGCATATATATATGTATTACATATAATATTGTATGGTATATACATAAAGCCTATAGGTTTATATATTCTAGTTATATTATAACACCTCAATGTGTGTGTATCAAATTATATATAATATATTATATATTGTATATATATATATATATATATATATTGTCATATAATGTATGTATCTAATATGTGATTAGTAGCCTATATATGTTAATATAGGTATTCTATATTAGATTGTGTAGTATGGATATATATGTATTGTTTTAGATATAGATATTGTATATGGTATTGCTTAGCCCATGGCCTAGTCTCTTAGCCTATGGACTATGTGTGTGTCTGCTTGACTTGGGAGCCTAGAATAGACTGGTGTAGTTTTGTTAGACTTAGAATAGACTAGTTAGACTAGTATAGACTAGTTTGACTTAGGTTTGACTTGGTTGACCTAGTTTGACTTCTAGGGTTGACCAGAGTTGACCAAGAGTTGACTTTGGTCTAGATTGACCTAGATTCATGTAGAATGCATTGTAGTGCATCTTACTACTATTCTGGACTTGTTGTGACTTGTGCTGTTCTAATAGGAGCCAGACACCACTACTCGGACAGTACTTTCGTCTTGGACATTCAGTTAGCAGGCGAGTACATTCTCTGATCTTTTTATACTTATCTGGACTATATTCTTGCTCTAGATTACTTTACATGATGCTGACACGTATTTCACGGATTGGTACTATATGGATCCTTTCCTGAGATGTTATCCCCTTGCGGGTGCATCGGGTATTTCATTCTCATTCTTTATCATGTGCATCAGGTACTCCTTGTACTCGTACTAAGTTCATGTTCACATGTTCCATGTGCTTTCATGTGCTTTATCATGTGCCTCATGTACTACTCATTACATGAGTTCACATATCTTTAGATGTATTCATGTGCCAATAACGTAACTTGAATGGATCCTTGTGTATTGATTGGGGCGGGGTGAGTAGAATTGGTTATGTGATCATTATCCCCAGTAACTGTATTCATGTGCCTCTTAGTTGTATTCATGTGTCCCTAAGCTGTTTACATAACCATATTGTACTCTAAATCACGTAGCCACTTACTGTCTCTACTATCATGTATTTACTTTCAATTACAAAATATCTCCTGTTTACTAGTACTTCCTTTTTAGCACTTCCTGTATTTTACTCTATTGAATGATTTATACTCCTAACCTGCTATGAACTATTTGAGAGATATGTGTTCGCTCTCGTCCTGACTGGACCTGTTGAAAATTTTACAGTAATGATGAGGCTCTGGTGTCTACCCCTCTCGGTGCAGCATTAGACATCACTAGTGACTTGGATCTACTAGCAGTTGATGATACTTCCCTAGATTAGGATGACTTTATCTTTCTGGATTCTGTATTGAGTTTATGAGATGTTATTTGGATATGTACTTATTTAGACACTTAGAACTCTGGGTTGTATCTCTGTGTTTTCATTTCTGGATATTTATCTATCTTTCCTTTCATGTTCTACCTTAGATGGTTGAGATATTATGTTATGTCATCCCCATTCGGGGAGTATAACTGTATATATCCTTATCTGTTAGATGTGGTGACCTAGGACAGCGTTCTACCGCCGACACTGCGGCGTAGGCTGGGCGTTGTTACGTCTTCGTACCCTCACAGTGGGTGCGGGTCGTGACATGTAAAGACTGATGGGGTTGAAATCTCAGAATGTCTCAGGGTTGTCTTTCTTTGGGATAAGAATAAGGTTGGTGCTCGAGATGGCTCTAGGGTAACTAGCTCCCTGAAAGAATGAGGACACCGCGTTGTGGATGTCAATTTTGATGATGTCCCATCAGGTACGAAAAAAATTCGTAAATATTCGTCTGGCCCTGGCACGATGTGAGCGTCGAGGGCCCAGACGGCTTCTTTTACTTTGTCCTCTGAAGAGGGCTGTTCGAGCAGGGCATTGTCTGTGTCGGTAATGATATAGGGAACCTCATCCCAAAAGGTACTATCTTTGAGTATAATATCCTTGAAGAATAATATGGAGTAGAACTTTCCAGCCGTCGCTTAGATACCTTTAGGATCGCTGATGCTGGTACCATCTTCTGCGATAATCTGGTCAAGAGTGAGTTTTTATCTATGCCCATTAACGCAGGCGTAGAAGAATCACGAGTTGTTGTCCCCCTCGCTGTCCCATTTGATCCTAGCTTTCTGCTTCCAAAAATTAATCTCGATTTTAAGTTTGAATTTGAGGATAGCTTTCGTGAGATTCAGAGCCTTCCTGGTATCAGGCGAACAGTCGGTTATGTACTTGGCTTCTGCCCGAGTGACGTCATCCTCAGCCTTGTGAATGGCTTGAAAGATGTCACCATAAGCTTGCTTGCTCCAAGCTGCCTGAGCTTTCCTCATAGCCTATAGCTTGTTAGCCACCCTATTGAGAGGATCGGAAGATTCTGTGTTGTTCCAAGCTTCCGTGACCACCCCTAAAAATTGTAGGTACTCGCCTCTCTCCTTAGTGAGCAGCTGACGAGGCCTAACCGCAGTCCGTTTCACGGAGTAGGTTCTGCCGCCTCCAGCAGACTCAGGCCTGCTTCACTTTCGGAAGGATTCGGCTCAACAGACGGCCGATCCGCCACCACCTCATCTGGCATAACAGGCGTCTGATTTGCCACCTCCTCTTCTGCAGGAGGGAGAGGGTTATTGGCATCATGCTCGTCATCCTCTTCGTCCGTATTGGGGGACTCCAAGTCCGGCATAAGAACCGTTTCCTGCCCTATTCTTTCTCGTCTTGTACCCTTGGGCTTCTTCGCTAAGCCAGTACCCACAATGAAGCTGGTACTCGGGTCAAAATTAACGAGAGGCTTGCTCGCAGTAACATGGCATAGGGCCGCCATATATAAAATCTTTCCTGGCGCCTCAGCATCAGGAACCGAGAAGCTGGTTCGGGTATGAACAGCGTCATAATAATGTCAGGCCCTGATATCGTCGAGGACGCTACCTAGAAAGCCCAAGCAAGGGCTGGGACTGTCAAAGAATAGCTGACTATATCCGAACTGACGGAAGAACCTGCTGGGCAAGTAGGGCTCCAGGTAAACATTGTTGCGGTTACGGTATACTAGGTACGCTAGACAGATATTACGCAACCATAGGAGCATCTTCTCAGGCAAGAGGTGAGGAGGTCCGGTACCATCAATATGTACGTCCCTCACTTCTTCATCGGTAAAATGAGGAACAGACACAAAAAAGTTGTATCCGTCCACTCTCGCCAGCGCCCTCCGACATGCTGGCATAGTGCTGCACTCCTAGGACTGATGGTGATACTAGAAAATGAAAGCATCATCAGCCGTGACGCCATCTTCTACTCCAGGCCTCATCAAAGACCAGTAGTGCATCAACAACCACCCCATCAGATAATTGTAGGGCAGCTCTATGCGTACAAAATCTATCGTCGTATCACAGAAGATGACCTTGGACGAGAAGGCACGAAGGCCATGGTGTATGCTGCACACCATGGCCAGAAGAAGGGCCAGTCTGACCCAAAGACCAGCTTTACGGCAGGGAGGATAAAGTGGCGGTTGATCCTCTCAATAGAACCCGCCCCTCCTTAGACCACGCAGTTCTGTAGCCACACCATCAGGAATCCTGCCAAGAGTGCCTTCTTTGACAGCCGCTGAGTACCATGATAAAAATAACTAAAGGAGTCAGTTTGACTCCCAAATGTGTCGCCGGTGGCCCTCGATCTCTTGGCAGTCGACGCCAGTTTTTGTACCTCCTCCTGGGTTTGAAGATCTCGGGAAGAAACCCGGCCTGAGGCGCCTAGTATAAAAAGATATGAGACCCAGGACATGGTATGAGGAATGCTCCCTTCCGAGCTATCATCCTTCTTGATGGACGTCTGGTGACAGGTACTGCGATGACATAACAATTCCCGGTATAACGGCAACAAAGTTCGGGAACCGCCGATCGAAAATGTCACGACCCGTACCCTAGAGTAAGGGCACGAGACGTGGGTACGTCCAGCCTACGGTGCAGTCGGTTGTAGAACGCTGTCCTAGGTCACAACATCTAACAATAAAATACTAAGCAGTTTATACTCCCCGAATGGGGATGACATAGCAGAATGTAAACTCAATCACAACTAAGAAAGAATAAGCACGATATGATATAGAACTCAATAAAATATAGATGATCAGAAGAGTCTATGTGTCTAAGATAAAATCTCAGCAAACATCCAGAAATATAAGTCTCAACTACTGAATATGAAAGAATATATACAATCCAGATCCAAAATGACAGTAATAGTAAAACCTAGACTAAGGAGCCTCAGTCTCTATAGCTAATGGATCCGGTTGGAAATTCGGATCACTGGTGTCATCTAGAGTTGCCCCGTAGAAGGTATCCACACAGGCCTCCTCCTCGTCCTCTGTAATATTTTTAACAGGTCCAGTCAGGACATGAACGAGCACAATACATCTCAACAGATCATAGAGGTTAGAAATATAAACATGCAGTAGGGTAAGATACAGAAAACTGAAAGAAAGTATAGAATGTAAACAGAGAAAGAACTGTAAAAGAAATATCTACTATAAATAGAGAACTAACAGTGGCTAGTGAGTCAGAGTACAATATAGACATGTGAATGGCATAAGAGATTTTGGGAACTATACTATAGAGTGATTCTGGGAACTACACTACTTGGATATTATTCATATGTCCACTTCTACTCCCCCGTACCCCCAATCAATACACAAGGATCAAGCCAGGTTATGTTATGATCCATGCAATAGCCCATAAAGGGTGATACATGGTAGGCCCATAAATGGGTGATTCTGGGAATGCCCATAAATGGATGATTTAAGGAAGACTCTGTGATCATGAGAGTACATGTCATAAGTGATCAATGACCCATGAAGCATAGTGATACACAATGTAAGTGAAACGCACAGAACATGTAGTATCCGATCCTCCCTGAAGGGATAACATCTCAAAAAGGGATCCATATAGTAATAATTCGTGTTATCAACGTGACAGCATCAAGTAAAGCAATCACAAGCAGGAAAATAATTCTAACATGATATAAAATGATCAGGGTATGTACTCGCCTGGCATCTGAGTGTCCAAGACGAAAGTACTGTCCGAGGAGTGGTGTCTGGCTCATATTTAGAACAGCACAAGTCATAACATGTCTATAAATAGCAAGGTGCCATTCCCTTGCAAAGGCCTGGACAAAGTGATTCGTACAGAGCCTGAGCAAAGATATCAGCAACCCTCGCCCACACAAAGAGCATTTCTTCCCCGGAGATGAAGCGACGTCCGATCGGCCAAGGAGTAAGGCAGAGTTGCCGTCACTCTCCCGAGCCTCTACCGTCACCCCCTAGAATAAAAAATAAACAATTTTACTTTAGATTACTTTTCCTAGGTTTTGTTTCTAGGTTCTCTTTTGTACAAGCGAGTTTGTATTGTGAAGTAAAAGTCCAGTCCTCCCATAAAACTGTTCTATTTTTTTATAATCAATGGCAATCAAGTCAAGGTTGGAAGAAAGGTGTAACAGAATATGCTTCGGGTCAAGGAGGGCTACCCCGTACTCAGCCGATAGTCGCCAACTGGTAATAACCTCTGTGACCCTCTCGAGTTTGGGATAGCCAGATGAGAATTTAAGGACAAAGGAGTAGGGGAATGAGGTGGCCAGCGAAGAGAGTTCCTGATCTGTGAAAGGCACCGTCGGCATGAGGGATGCCAGCGAATACTCAACTTCTGGAAGAGGGACGTCCGGGAACAAGAGCCCCTGCTTGGGAACCCTATTCGGACGAAGGATGTCAGCGAAGGAGGGGGTCGGGCGTTGAAAAGGGCCCGACGATGGGAGATCCGGAGGCCGGGTAGCGCCAGCAAAAGCTGTCCCCTGGAGGGGAAGACTAGCGCCCAGGGGGTGGGATGCTGACATCCGGGAGCCCAGGATGCGCGAGAACCTGGGTTACGCCCAAAAAAGGAGGGGGCTGGGAAGCGCCCGTAAGGGTGGTGGGATCCTCAGGGGTGAGGCTAGGAGGCTGATGGAGGGTGCGCTAGGGGTGTCTCCGAGGAGAAACCGGGAGCACACGCACCGTCGAGGGGAGTACCCTTCTTGTCGCCAGGTCGATCTACAGCCTATGCGCTGTTGCCATTGCAGGGCCACCGCGAGCGTTGTTGCACGCTTTTTGCGCTATCATGCCCGCCAGGTCGGCCACCGCTGACCACCCCGATGCCGACGACCCTACAGGAGGGAGGTGCCAACCTCCAACGTTCCCCCTCGATCGTTTAAGCTTCGTCGTACGACGGTTCCCGATGTCTTCGTGTCGACGAGACGAGTACGTCGCACCGTAGCCACTGTCCAACCTTGCGTGCCTCGCTGTCGTACATAGCACGTGTACGTCAGAGGTGATCATCTTTCTCTTCCATATATTCCATTGTGTACATTCTATTTTTGTGCTTTACATATGACACTTTGGTTGGTTGAGAGCTTGAGTAAACAAGCTTTGCATGGGTTCTTTCCCATGCTAATGCACAGTAGGTTCATGGTAGCATGGGTTGTTTTGCTAAGTCCCCCTTCCTATTATTTCCATATGCCTACATTCCCAGTCGATTCTAATATACATATTATATATATATATATATATATATATATATATATATATATATATATATATATATATGTATAAGAAACAAACTTTATAGAAGTATCAGGCACAAAATGTCGAAGCCTATACAATAGAGCGCGACTCACGCTAACTGGAAGAAAAAACAAAACCGGTCAGCGACGAATGTGAGGTTAATTGAACATCCCCCAAAAAATGTTCGACGAGTGAGAGAGCGAATGCTGAATTTGCTAATTTGTCTGATAACCTCTCTGAAAAGCTGAGAGACACTGATTTGGTGACCTTCATATCTGTGCTTGTTTCTAGTTTTCCATAAAAATCAAAATGCCGGTGGCTACGACGATCTGGTGCCCGTGGGAAAGACTCTACGTGGCGGAGAAGATTGTTGAAGCCCCCTTCCTGTTGGTTCGGGTGGCATCTTCTAGAGAGGTTGGTCCACAGCTAAGAGGCGAGGTCACCTGAGAGTAGTACATATTCTACTGATTCTGCCTTCAGAGAGGAATGACAGTGGCATCTCGACACAAGGTTGTATTCGAAGAAAGTGAGGGAGTCGTCGATGGGTAGCTTTCTTCTCTGTGCTCTCCAAGTGAGGATCGACCATTTATTTGGAATACAGGACTACCAGTAAGGGGCCGTGAAAGGGGAAGGCTCTCCGATACCTCTAGCCGCAATTATGGCCGAAGCAAGAGTGAACTCGCCACCTACGGTCGGGGACCACCGAAGTGTACCAGAGACGTCTCTAACCATCAAAGGTTCCGTGATGCTTCGACCTGGGAGAATGCGACGACAATTCTCGATGCTCTGTTGTTAGCTATCACTGTCGTTGGGTTGGAGTGTTGAAAGTAACTAGCTTTCATAAAAAGAGCCCATATCGAATTCTTCGTACGAACCTTCCACCACAACTTCATGGAGCAAGCATCTACAATGTGTGCTAATCTGCTGAAACTAAGACCGCCTTCGCTGGTTGGTTTTGCCATGGTGTCCCAGCTGGCCTAGTGGTGTTTGTCTTTGCCGTCACTGTGACCCTAAAAGAAATTGGAAAGAAAGGACTCTAACGATGTTAATACCTTCTTCGGGAGGGGAGCAAACCGCCAGGGTGTATATAGGGATAGAAGAAAGCACATGCTTGATCTGAATCATCTTTCCGCCAAGGAAAAGTGTAGCATTATGCCATCCTTCAATTTTTTCTGACTTTCCTGACAAGACCTTCAAAAATGCCCGAATTAGATTTTTTGTAGACCAGCGGCCATCCGAGGTAGGTGAATGGCAGGTATGCTATGACGAAGGAGGTCAGATTGGAGAGAGTCGCAGAGTGGTTTCTATTGGCTTTATGGTGGGTGTAGATGACATTTTTGTTGGGTTTCATACGTTACCCAAAGCATCTAGTGTATCTCTCTAGCGTTCTGTGGACCACCTCTACCGACCCTATGTCCCTCGCCGAGAAGATGAGAATGTCATCTACATATGCTAGATGCGTGATCAAGGGACAACCGGTGGTGGTGTAGATGTTATGGAATCTGGGGGTATTGGCTAGGCTGTTCAGATTTTACTGAGAGCTTCGATCGCAATGATGAAGATGATAGTGAAAAGGGGGTCTCCCTGTCTGACCCCTCGGGTCGATTTGAAGAATCCGGCCGCTTTCCCGTTGATGATGGTGGAGAACCAGAAATTGCTGATGGATCTGAAGATGATGTCAATCCACGATTCGGAGAAACCGAAGGCCTTGAGTACCCATATCGTAAATTGCCAGTACAAACGATCGTATGCTTTCTCCATATCCAGCATGATGGCCACATTCCCTCCCCTAGAGAGGAATTTCAAGCACGTGATCATCTCTTGGGCTAGAAAGATGTTGTCTGTGATATTATGTCCTTGGAACGAAGCCACTTTGTTCTTCTGAGATAATCTTGGATAGGAGGGTAGACATGCGAGTCGCTATGATCTTGGAAATTATTTTGTTGGTGAAGGTGCGAAGGCTGATGGGGCAAAAATCTTTGAAAGTCTTCGAGTTGTCTTTCTTGGGGATGAGGATGAGGTCAGCACAAGAGATGGATTTGGGGTATCTCTCTCCCTGAAAGAAGGTAATAGCCGCTTCTAGGAAATCATTGGCAATGATGTCCCAATAGGTGCGAAAGAATACCCCGGAGAAACCGTCGGATCCGGAGGCGTTGTGCTCGTTTAGAGCCCACACTGCCGCCTTGACTTCTTCAGCGGTTGGAGTGACCTGAAGCTGTTCGTTCTCTCTGTTGTTGATCATGTTAGGAATCTTGGATAGGAGATCGGCGTCTTTGTGAATGGGGTCTTTGGTGAACAATCTAGTGTAGTAGTTTGCGGCTGCCTCCTGAATGCTTCTTTGATCTTTCAGGAGTAGGTCGTTGTCATCTGAAATTTGATGCATATTCAGTTTTTGTCTCCGACCTCTAACGCAGGAGTGGAAGAAAGCCAAATTTCTTTCTACCTCTGTGTCCCATGCCAGCCTGACTTTCTGTTTCCAGAATTCTGTCCCAACCTTTAGCCGATATTTGAGGATAGCCCTTGTGAGGTTAAGTGTGGCACGGCACTCCTATGATTTGTTCGAGGCAAACAGAACCTCCGCCCGGATCATGTCGTCCTCTGCCTTCTTGATTACTTGGAAAATGTTTCCAAAAGCGTTCTTGCTCTAGGTCACTAGCGCTCTTTTGGTAGCTTTGAGATTAACGGCGACACGAAGTAGGGGGACTGGTTCTGTGGATGCATCATGTAACACCCAGTTTTCCAAATGAGGGTAATTTTAAACTTTTGTAATTATAATTATTATTTATTGATATTTATAATACATTATGATTTTTGATGATTTTTAATCAATTTTAAATTATTTTAAGTCATGACTTGTGATTTTGATGTACGGCTAGTGAAACCCGAGAGACTGTCTGACCTAGAGCCTAACAATATGATTGGGATATTTATTTATCATTTTTAGCCTAGGGGTATTTTGGTCATTTTGACTTATTGGAATTATTTGATTAATTATTGGAGTGGTGATTGTTATTTTTGACTTTGACTAGTTTAGACTTTGTAGGCTAACCTAGATGTTGACTCTAGCTATAATGACTTGGTTAGCATGGTGAGACCCTAGTCTAACTTAAGTCAACCCAATTTTAGTCATATAGAATCGAGTTTGAATAGGAGAAATAATGACTAGGTTCATGACTTATGATTTATGATTTTATTTCCATGACTAATGAAACTTGGCCTGTAGCCTATTAGTGAAACCCTAACCCTAATTCTTTCCTTTATGACAAGCTACTAGGGCTCCCCTCCCTATAAATAATCTCCTCTTTTAGTTCTTGCCTCTTTTGTAATGAATGAACACATAGAAAAAAGAAAGGTATGGCCATTCTTCCCCAATCCATAGATTTCCTATTTTAATTTCTTTTTAACTCTAGTTTCTTGCATTAGAGCCTAATACTCTTCTATTTCCCACTTATGGAGAGTAATCCCAGATTTTGAGCAATTTGGGGGTCCGAGACAGCAAGGAAGAACACTCTATTTTTGGGCTTTTCTTGCTATTGGCACCTATAGGTAAAACTCCTCAAATTGTACTTATATTCTGATTTTTTTGCATCCTAGCCTAGATCTAGGTGTCCCCTAGCTATCCCTAGAATTTGGTAAGAAATCGTGTCCGTTTGGTGTCCGTATCGGACACGTGTCATAGTATATGTGTAAATATTTGATAGAATGCCACTTAGGATTCAATTTTCGTGTTTTTTTAAAATAATTGCATGAATATCTAGATCTAGGTATGTACAATAACTTTTGTGAAGACTGATGTGATTTTTGTGTCGATTTCGTGTCGAAAATGGGTACCGACACGCTGCACGACACACGTGCGGGCTGTCCTGCTACCCGTGTCCTATTTCCATCTGGACATAGCATTTCGATCCGCAAAACTTGGTGTAGACGTTGGGGCAGTGACTGAGAAGTCACTCCCCAAGTTTTATGACACCTCGTTTCGTGTTGGACACGAAAATAAAGCTGTACTGGTTTATACTGAACTAAACATGCGTGTTTAGGGTTCTGACACGGGCTTCGTGTCCCTCATGGACACGTCGTGGTGACATGTCAAGGACACGAACACATAGCCCTATGTTGGGCCAAATCCTAGGCACGAGCACGTGTCACGATTCGACTCGTGTCATGCGCATGAGTCCGTGGCACGCATGTACGACGCTGTCAGCGCACAGTTTTAGTGCCTATGTATGTGGAGTGATTAGACATGATTTGTGTCCAGTTGTTGGACACTGGGATACCCCACAACACGTGCACATGTGTGACTATGATTACCAACCTTCTAGTTGTTTATTAGTTATTAATTTCTAAATCGAATTTGTCAATTCCCATATTTTTCTGATACTAAAACTGTCGACTGGTTCCTGAGATTTAATGTAGGTATTGAACTATTTTGATCGACTAAATTAGGGTGTTTTGTTCACCTATATGCATCTGAGGATTAGCATACATGTTAGGTTTGTGATTAGCACAAGAATCTAGTTTCGAATTTGCATTTGGGCTTTTGAATTTGATTGGACTGATACACTGATTTGAACACACTGAAACTAAAATTCTGGGAACATTATGGACTGTCATATGCACCCATCTACACACTATGAAATTTGAGATGTGTGTACTATCCCCACACCATTCACACTCACACACTGATTGGGTTTACACTGTTCTCACATCATGTGTATCCATACACAAACTGGCACACTGTCACAAAATCTGAGTTTGACACTCATACAACGATTCCTATGTCTACACATTGTCTTCTCCTATGTACACAAACCTATGATTGAATACCCATGTCACACTCAAAATCTGAAACCTATGATTGAACACACATTCACTACAAATCTGAGTTGACACTGAGTATATGCCCACACCCTATTTTCTCACATTACAAGTCCATACACACACACACACACAAAAACTGAAAACCTGGTAATTGCTTATGTATATACACTGTCACATGTTTTCCTGAGAACAAAATGTTCATTGCACATTGATTGTTACACTGTTGAAACCTGAGAGTGAATTGCTATTGTGTTCCTGAGAAACTGGATATACACACAATGATTTCTATGTTAATCTACACACATTTCACACTGTTACAAGACCTGAGATCTATACACGGTTAACCTGGAACCTATGTATCTACACACACATGTATATGCTCTATAGGCATACACACTAACACTCACCCACAGGACACTATATCCCTCTCTATGTGTATATGTATATATATATATATATATATATATATATATAATATATATATATATATATATATATATATATATATATATATATATATATATATATATATATATATATATAATATAGCTTTGTGTGATAAATGTGATGTATTATAGATCTATGCATTTTGTCTATATAATTAGAACGTATGTATATATGGTAATTGATATGTGTGCATGCCTATATTATGTGAATTTGGCATTGACTTGATATATATGTTATTGTGTGTGTATGTGAGTAGGAGCTAAGGAAAGTGTTCCCTGTGTCAAGGACTAGGTGAGGAGATGTGAGACATTGTAAGTGTGTGCTCCATATGAGAGTTATATAGTATTAGACAATAGGTATATAGATGGAAGGTAATGTATAAGAAGGCTGGGCAATAGTCAGTATAGGCAGGGCCAAGGGTATGGTTTATAGATAGGTCTAAACCTAAGGTAGAATATGATCTAAATGCTACATGTTAGCACTCACACTATAGCCTATTTAGCCATACCCTAAATATTGACTAATTAAATCAAGGATGACTTAGAGTTGACTAGAGCTTGACCAAACCCTAGATGTTAACTTGGTTTGACCCATAGTTGACTTTGACCTAGATTGACCTAGAAATCATATAGATTGCATTATAAACTTCATTTACCTTATTTTAAACACATTATAACCTGTACTGCTCTATTTAGGACATTGTGACTCCGGTGCAGACATCTGATATTACACTACTCTTTTAAGAGTATCAGGCGAGTACATTCTCTGATAGTTCTTTCATTTACTTGTCAATTACTATACTTCAGTTCTAGTTAGTTGTATGTGATTCTCTGTTACAACACGTATGGATATTTCTGGATTCATGTATGCGACACACATACCATATTGTCTGGCCTCTACTACTGGAATCATTCTAGAATTATTTACTGGTATCATTATATTTGGCTAGACTCATCTCGATTCTCAAGTCGTATTCTGGATTCACTTGTACTTGCTGGGAGGGGAAATACTTGAGTAAGACATATAGACATACCCCAATTCTGGAATTACCCCACATACTGGAATCAAACGGGAATGATAGTCATCTCACACCCGGCCAGGTGTGTGATATGCCGGATTACCTATAGCCGTTTACATGTCGATCTCGGTATTTTAAAACACCCAAGAATCATTGATCACTATGACTGGAATCGTCTCGTACTAGATTCATCTTGTATTAGATTCATCTTGTACTGGACTTACATTAAAATTTATATTTGTCTACATTACTGTCTGGACTTATACCATATTACTCCAGTTCAGCTAGATTCTATTTTACAGTCTTTATTGCCATGATTCTTCTCTTGTTTTAGTTAATTTACTTTCCTTGTACTTTATCTGTCTCTCTATACCATCACCTGAATATAAACAGCCATGTTCATCAATATAACTGTCTATAACTGCTTATAGTTCTCTGTCATTTACTTGGGTATTCTAGATGAGATGTGCTCGTTCCTATCCTGGCTGGACCTGTTGAAAATTTTACAGATGATTGCCCTAAGGACACTTGCCCTACTTACTTTGGACCAGAAGATGGTTTAGCTACCTTTGGCCTCGACACTCAGAGTGATCGGGAGACTAGTTAGTTGACTTCGTTTTGTTTCATGTTTTAGAACTTGAATTGTAAATAAGTTGAGATATGTTTTATTTTGAAATTGTTTTGAGATTATTATTATTTAGTAGTTGGTTTTGTTGTTATTATTTCGTCTTAGTTATAAACTTCTGTGTTATCATATCGTGCTTAGACTGTGATTGAGAATTCATTATATCTATATTCGTCTTTCATTCGGAGTTAAGATTTGATAAGTACATTATATAATTGAGTGAGTTATTGGTTAGATAGTGACCTAGAATAGCGTTCTACCACCGACACTGTGGCATAGGCTGGGCGCTGTTACGAGCTCGTATCCTCACCGTAGGTACGGGTTGTGACATATTTTTATTGGTGGCTCATGCAGGTCGAGAGTCGCATTAGTGCGATATCATGGTAGTACGACGACTTAGTTGTACTGCTGCGAGCCTGCGATAGGATTGAGCGATAGGCTTTAACGGAGAGGTACTCAATCGTAGTTAGAAAAAATTCTGCTTTAATTCATGCTATCTATACATCTTACTGATTTGTCTTCCTTGAAATTAACTGTCCTTCCTTGATTTATTGCTTCTATCTCAATATTGATTCCTTGTTTGATCTGTCTCCAAGATGGTCGAGACTAGGTCTCATCGTTCCGGACCGAAGGACACTGCTGAGAGGTCTACCACCTCTCGTTCTGTGCAGCCAGCCCCCGATACTGCAGCACCAGTTGTGCCAACTGGGGTAGGTGCTTCAGCTACTTTCGGAGGAGCTCCTCCACCAGTGCACAGGCAGAGCCTGATGATTCCAGAGATGCTCCAACAGCAGCAGCCGCCTTCAGGATCCGTTAACGCAGTCCAGCTGTTCACTTTCATCCAGCTGTTTATGGAGCCCCAGCAGGCCCAACAGCAGCGTCAGACGGTAGAGTTCAGTCGGGGCATCGATCTGGCCCTGACAGTAGTTGAGAGGGCAGCAGTTCAGCCTTCGGCAGTTCAGCAGCCGTACCAGCCGAAGGAGAAGGGCATCCAAGACTTCCAAAAGATGCACCCAAGGGACTTCAGGGGTACAAAGGGCATTATGTACGCTGATGAGTGGATATAGCATATGGAGGAGATTTTTAGACTGGCAGAGATTCCAGCGAGGCTACAGATCGAGGCGGCGGCCAGTATGATGTAGGATTTGGCCCGTACTTGGTACCAGACCGACCCGAGGGTAGGTACGGATGGGCAGACATGGACAGCCTTCAAGAAGCTGTTCAAGAAGAAGTTTACCCAGACGTAGCGCTTTGTGCCCTCGAGACTCAGGTCGAGGCCTTAGTACATGGAAGTCAGTCTGCAGAGGAGTATGCTTGGGAGTTCTGCCGTCTGCGCTGGTTTATTGGGGGATTATCCAAGGCGACAAAGGCCTGGAGGTTCAGAAAGGGACTAGTCAAGGAGTTGAAGTCCTATACCAAGAGTGCCCACAGTGCTACTTTTGAGGAGATCTTGGTGGGTGCCTTAGCAGCAGAGGATGATCTTGAGCTGAGGCTCAAGAGGGGATAGGACGCTCACGGTACCAGCAGTAGCGGAGGCCAGGCCAAGAGGCCTCATGTGCAGATTCATCAGACACAGGCACCAGTAGGAGTTCAGCAGGTGCAGCATAAGTACCGGGGTCAGGACCCTAAGGCGATCAGTTGTTTCTACTGCAGGAAGCCGGGACACATCTGAGAGTAGTGCAGGAAGAGGCTGAAGGTTTGCTATTTCTGTGGGTCTAGTACCCACCAGAAGATAGATTGTCCCATTGTACCTCCTTTTGAGGGAGCTAGGCCACCTGTAGCTCAGCACCAGAGGGGGGAGAGCTTTTGCGATGGCGGTCGAGGAGACCAAGGTTGCAGGTAATGGATTAGCAGGGTTGACCTTCTTGATCTTCCTCCCCACTTTCATGTGTGATTTCTATTAGTACCTGCCAGGATATGCTTGTGATATGTTAGATATCGTAGTTACCCTTATCGAGACTGTGGAATCACGAACAGTCGGATTGTGTTACAGGTTATCTATCAACCTTGATTTGATTGGGGGTTTGACCTAGTAGGGGTACGCTCATCTTAATTTCGAGGACAAAATTTTTCTAACGGGGGTAGACTTGTAACACCCAGTTTTCCAAATGAGGGTAATTTTAAACTTTTGTAATTATAATTATTATTTATTGATATTTATATCACATTATGATTTTTGGTAATTTTTAATTAATTTAAAATTGTTTTAAGTCTTGACTTGTGATTTTGATGAGCTGCTAGTGCAACCCGAGAGAGTGTCTGACCTAGAGCCTAACCATGTGATTAGGATATTTATTTATCATTTTTAGCCTAGGGGTATTTTGATTATTTTGACTTATTGGAATTATTTGATTAATTATTGGAGTGGTGATTATTATTTTGACTTTGACTAGTTGAGACTTTGTAGGCTAACCTAGATGTTGACTCTATCTATAGTGACTTGGTTAGCATGGTGAGACCCTAGTCTAACTTAAGTCAACCCAATTTTAGTCATATAGAATCAAGTTTGAATAGGAGAATAAAGACTAGGTTCATGACTTACGACTTATGATTTTATTTCCATGACTAA
Source organism: Iris pallida (assembly GCA_029216955.1). Taxonomy (NCBI): domain Eukaryota; kingdom Viridiplantae; phylum Streptophyta; class Magnoliopsida; order Asparagales; family Iridaceae; genus Iris; species Iris pallida. The sequence goes on from JANAVB010031617.1 coordinate 27,554,824, forward strand.
TGAAACTTTGACCATAACCCATTAGTGAAACCCTAACCCTAATTCTTTCATGTATGACAAGCCACTCAGGCTCCCCTCCCTATAAATAATCTTCTCATTTAGTTCTTACCTCTTTTGTATTGAATGAACACATAGGAAAAAGAAAGGTATGGCCATTCTTCCCCAATCCATAGATTTTCCATTTTAATTCTTTTTTAACTCTAGTTTCTTGCATTACAGCCTAATACTCTTCTATTTCCTATTTATGGAGAGTAATCCCAAATTTTTAGCAATTTGGGGATCCGAGCTAGCAAGGAGGAACACTCTATTTTGGGGCTTTTCTTGCTATTGGCACCTATAGGTAAAACTTCTCAAATTATACTAATATTCTGATTTCTTTGCATCTTAGACTAGATCTAGGTGTCCTCTAGCTATCACTAGTATTTGGTTAGAAATCGTGTCCGTTTGGTGTCCGTATCGGACACGTGTCATAGTGTATGTGTAAGTATTTGATAGAATACCACTTAGGATTCAATTTTCGTATTTTGTAAAACTAATTGCAAGAATATCTAGATCTAGGTATGTACAATAACTTTTGTGAAGACTGATGTAATTTTTGTGTCGATTTCGTATCGAAAATGGGTGCGGGCACGCTGCACGACACGCTTGTGCGTTGTCCTGCTACCCGTGTCCTATTTCTCTCTGGACACAGTATTTCAACATGCGAAACTTGGTGTTGAGGTTGGGGCAGAGATTGACAAGTCACTCCCCAAGTTTTACGACACCTTATTTCGTATCGGACACGAAAACGAGGCCGCACTGGTTTTACACTAGATTGAACACGCGTGTTTTAGGGTTCTGACACGGGCTTCGTGTCCCTTATGGACACGTCGTGGTGACATGTCAGGGACACGAACACGTAGCCCTATATTGGACGAACTCCTAGGCACGAGCATGTGTCACGATTCGACTCGTGTCGTGTGCACGAGTCCGTAGCATACGTGTACGACGCTGTCATTGCACAGTTTTAGTGTCTATGTATGTTGAATGATTAGACACGATTTGTGTCCAATTCTTGAACACTGGGATACCCTACGACACGTGCACATGTGTGACTATGATTACCAACCTTCTAGTTGTTTATTAGTTGTTAATTTCTAAATCGAATTGTTTAATTCCTATATTTTTCTGATACTAAAACTGTCGACTGGTTCCTGAGATTTAATGTAGGTATTGAACTGTTTTAATCGACTAAATTGGGGTTTTTTTCACCTATATGCATCTGAGGATTAGCCTACATGTTAGGTTTATGATTAGCATAGGAATATAGTTTCGAATTTGCATTTGGACTTTTGAATTTGATTGGACTGATACACTGATTTGAACACACTGAAACTGAAATTCTGGGAATATTGTGGACTGTCACATGCACCCATCTACACACTATGAAATCTGAGATGTGTGTATTGTCCCCACACCATTCACACTCACACACTGATTGGGTTTACACTATTCTCACATCATGTGTATCCATACAAACACTTGCACACTGTCACAAAATCTTAGTTTGACACTCACATAATGATTCTTATGTCTACACATTGTCTTCTCCTATATACACAAACCTATGATTGAATACCCATGTCACACACAAAATCTAAAACCTGTGATTGAACACACATTCACTACAAATCTGAGTTCACACTGAGTATATGCCCGCACCCTATTTTCTCACATTACAAGTCCACACACACACACAAAAAAACTGAAAACCTGGTAATTGCTTTTGTTTATACACTGTCACATGTTTTCCTGGGAACAAAATGTTCATTGCACATAGATTGTTACACTGTTGAAACCTGAGAGTGAATTGCCATTGTGTTCCTGAGAAACTGGATATACACACAATGATTTCTATGTTAATCTACACACATTTCACACTATTACAAGACCTGAGATCTATACACTGTTAACCTGGAACCTATGTATCTACACACACATGTATATGCTCTAAAGGCACACACACTCACACTTACCCATAGGGCACTATATCCCTCTCTATGTGTACATGTATATGTATATGTATATGTATATGTATATGTATATGTATATGTATATGTATATGTGTATATATATATATATATATATATATATATAAAATATATATATATATATATATATATATATATATATATATATTTATATGTATATATATATATATATATATATATATATATATATATATATATATATATATATATATATATATATATATATTATATATATATATATATATATATATATATATATATAATATATATAATATATATATATATATATATATATATATATATATATATATATATATATAAAATATATATATATATATATATATAATATATATATAATATAGCTTTGTGTGATAAATGTGATGTATTATAGATATATGCATTTTGTCTATATAATTAGAATGTATGTATATAAGGTAATTGATATGTGTGCGTGCCTATATTATGAGAATTTGGCATTGACTTGATATCTATGTTATTGTGTGTGTGTATGTGAGTAGGAGCTAAGGGAAGTGTTCCCTGTGTCAAGGACTAGGTGAGAGGATGTGAGACATTGTAAGTGTGTGCCCCATATAAGAGTTATATAGTGTTAGACAATAGGTATATAGATGAGGTAATGTTTAGGAAGGCTAGGCAATAGTCAGTATAGGTAGGGCCAATGGTTTGGTTTACAGATAGGTCTAAACCTAAGGTAGAATATGATCTAAATTCTACATGTTAGCACTCACACTATAGCCTATGTGGCCATACCCTAAATATTGACTAATTAAATCAAGGATGACTTAGAGTTGACTAGAGCTTGATCTAGATGTTGACTTGGTTGGACCCAGAGTTGACTTTAACCTAGATTGACCTAGAAATCATGTAGATTGTATTGTAAACTTCATTTACCTTATTTTAAACACATTATAACCTGTACTGCTCTATTTAGGATATTGTGACTCCGGTACAGACATCTGATATTACACTACTCTTTTCAAAATATCAGGCGAGTACATTCTTTGATAGTTCTCTTATTTACTTGTCAATTACTGTACTTCAGTTCTAGTTAGTTGTATGTGATTCTCTATTACAACACGTATGGATATTTTTGGATTCATGTATGCGACACACATACCATATTATCTGGCCTCTACTACTGGAATCATTCTGGAATTATTTACTGGTATCATCATGTTTGGCTGAACTCATCTCGATTCTTGTGTCGTATTCTGGATTCACTTGTACTTGCTGGGAGGGAAAATACTTGAGTAAGGCATGTAAACATACCCTAATTCTGGAATCACCCCACATGCTGGAATCAAACTGGAATGATAGTCATCTCACACTTGGCCAGGTGTGTGATGTGTCGGATTACCTACAGCCGTTTACATATTGATCTCGGTATTTTAAAAAATTATGTAAGTATATAGTCTTGACTCACCCTGGAATCATTTATCACTATGACTGGAATCGTCTCGTACTGGATTCATCTTGTATTAGATTCATCTTGTACTGGACTTACATTAAAATTTATACTTGTCTACATTATTGTCTGGACTTATACCATGTTACTCAAGTTCAGCTAGATTATATTTTATAGTTTTTATTACCATGATTCTTCTCTTGTTTTAGTTACCTTACTTTTCTTGTACTTTATCTGTCTCTCTATACCATCACCTGAATATAAATTGCTATGTTCATCAATACAACTGTCTATAACTGCTTTATAGTTCTATGTCATTTACTTGGGTATTCTAGATGAGATGTGCTCATTCCTGTCCCGACTGGACCTGTTGAAAATTTTACAGATGATTCCCCTGAGGACACTTGCCCTACTTACTACCACTAGTAAAATCTGCTCAATTGGCGACATATTTAGCGACGTTCAATTAACGTCGATAAATTATGTTCATTAGCGACGTTTTATAAAAACGTCGCTAATAGTCGATACTAGCGACGAAATAAGCGATGTAACAACGACGTACATTAATTGCATGAGCTAGTCGTCGCTCTGACGCCGCTAATTGCGATAATTTAGCGACGGTAGTATTAGTGTCGCTAAATTCTAATTATATTCCCCCTTAATGATTTATTTCCCCTATTTTACTCTCTCACTCTCTCTCCTCCCTCCTTTGGTGCTCTCACTCTCTCCGGCGCTCTTACTCTCTCCAGCGACTCTCACTCTCTCCGACGACTCTCCTCCCTCTACGGTACGTGACTCTCCCCCTCCCTAACTCTCTCTCTCTCTCTCTCTCTCTCTTCGGCTGTTTTGGTTATTGGTGGTTGGTGGGTGCAGGTGGCTCGGGTGGAGAGGCAGGGGGATGCCGGTGGTTGGGGGGTGAGTGGGAGGTGGCTGGGGGGTAGGGCAGGAGGACAAGGGCGGTTGGTGAGGGGAGCTAGGGTTAGGGTTCGGGTTAGGGGTCGGTATGTGTGGGTGGAGGAGAGGAAGAGAGCGGAGGGTAGGGGCGGCTGGGGGAAGGGGAGCAGGGGGTGGGGCGGTTGGGTGAGGAGAGCAGGGGTGGGGGTGGCTGGGATAGGGGAGAGGGTGGGTGGGGGCAGCTGGGGGAGAGGAGAGAGGGGGTAGGGGCGGCTGGGAGAGGGGACAGAGGGTGGTGGCGGCTGGAGGAGGGGAGCAGTGGAGGTGGAGGTGGCTGGGGAGGAGAGCAGACGGGTGGGTCGGATGGGGGGAGGGGAGCAGTGGCGGTGGGGGCAGCTTGGGGAGGGAAGAAGGGGGTGGGGGCAGCTTGGGGAGGGGAGAAGGGGGTGGGGACGGCTGGGGGAGGGGAACAGGGGGGAGGGGAGGGTTAGGGTTAGGGGTGGTGTAGGGGGGAGGGGGACTTGGTCAGGGACACCGATAGTACCAAAAAATTTGATAATTTAGTAATAATTATTTGTTTTCCGACACCGAAAAATGTGATACTCCGATTCGAATGCACCGATAGTGCCGATATTTGTAACAAATAGTTTTGTTGGTTGGTTAATTGGTAACATGTTGATCGGGACATATAGTCCCTGCAGCCATTCGACTGGGAGGCAGAAACTATGGTACGACATGGTGATCAGGACATAGTTCCTGCAGCCATTCGACTGGCGAGGCAGAAACTATGTAGCCGTAGATAAAGTTGACTGTCCTCCGACCCTCATCCCTCGGCAATGATGATATGACAACCTATCAATATATCTTATATAGTAGTAGATGATGTCTTGTATTACATTGTGTGAGTTCATCTTGATTCTGTTATATTATTCAGATACTAGATACGATAAGAACATATACGACACCATATGTACAGAATATAGATGATTCATACTAATGTATGCTAGAATGAATTTTGGGTTGTGTTCTGAGCCATCCATTCTCACACTTGGCAAAAAAATAAATTTTTTGTATTTTATCTCGCTTGAGGGTGGCACAGATGGCTGGGAAAAAGGCGGTGGCTCCAGCTCCAGAGGGCAGTTCCACTGAGAGAGCTGCTCCAGAAGTAATTCCTAAAGCCAAGGGAGCTGTGAAGGAGGAGGTGGCACCACAGGACAGTTCCACCGGGAGTTCCAATCATCCAACTCCTCTAGATATTGATCTGGCTGCCGCAGATCCTACTTATGCGTGCTGGCTAAGGGAGTTCTATCTGCCCCAGCATAGATGACAGTAGATACATATATTGACTGGATTTATTTTGATGGATATATCTCATCTGGATATTGTGATGGATATTTGTTTTGATTGATATATCTCCTTTTGGATATTGTGATGGATATTTGTTTTCTTGTGCGTGAAGTATATGGGTAAAGATTGCTGTGTGTTGCATATTATGATGTATATTTGTTTGTGTGATGTGTGATGCATATTGTGATGTTCCGAGAGGCTTGAGGAGACGACCACTTATTTTTGGTCTATTCTGGATTGTATTGTGCGGGCCGGTGTTGAGTGTTCCACCGAAGGGGTCGGCGAACCCAGGGATTATATTCTGTATTTTGGATTGTACATTTGCATTCTGGATTCTTTTTTTTATTTTTTCAATTTAGCGATGTTTTTAGCGACGTTTATATTCGTCGTTAAACTTTAGCGACGAATATAAAGGCCGCTAAATATGTCGCTAAAGTATTGACATGGGAAGTAATCTGATGCCACCACATCGTCGCAAGAACGTCGCTAATGTGTCGCTAATCGGCGACCACTTGAAAATGTTGCTGATAACGTCGTAACATAGTGACGTTATAAACGTCGCTAACTAACGTCGCCCTAGCGACGTTTTGCGACATTTTTTCGATTAGTGACACGCTTTTTTTTTGTCGTTTATTAAACGTCGCTGAAAACGTCGCTAATTTAGTTTAGCGACATTTTGGCCTAGTTTAGCGACGTTTTGTAACGTCGCTAATCTGACAAATTTTTGCATTGTACAGACTAGGAGATGGTTTAGCTACCTTTGGCCTCGACACTCAGAGTGATCGGGAGACTAGCTAGTTGACTTGGTTTAGTTTCATGTTTTAGAACTTGAATTGTAAATAAGTTAAGATATGTTTTGTTTTGAGATTGTTTTGAGATTATTATTATTTAGTAGTAGGTTTTGTCGTTATTATTTAGTCTTAGTTATAAACTTTTGTGTTATCATATCGTGCTTAGACTGTGATTGAGACTTCATTATATCTATACTTGTCTTTCGTTCGGAGTTGAGATTTGACAAGTATTTTATAATTGCGTGAGTTGTTGGTTAGATAGTGACCTAGAACATAGTTCTACCGCCGATACTGCGGCGTAGGCTGGGCGTTGTTACGTACTCGTACCCTCGCAGTGGGTGCGGGTCATGACACACCCTAGTTGTCGTTATGATGTTCCTGAATTGCGGATGTAAGATCCAGCAGTCCTGGAAGCGGAACGCTTTCTTGATTAGATTTGGATTGTTGCTAATTTCTATGATAAGGGGAGAGTGATCCGATTCTATGGTGTTGAGGTAGGATAGGTTGAAGATGAGGCTCGTGTCTGACCAGCGGTTGTTGAATAGAGATCTGTCCAGACGTGAATACTGCCGTCTAGCTCCTTCCTGCATGTTGTACCAAGTGAACTCGTTGCCTGAAAAAGGCAGGGAAGTCATGTGGGCGTTGAAAATGAAGGTGTTGAAGTCATTCATGGCCGTATGATGAGGTGGCCGGCCATCAGGCTTCTCTTCTCTAGAAGAAATAGTGTTGAAGTCTCCGACACACAGCCACGGGAGGTTGCTATGCAGGTGGTGCGTGTCCGCCAGAGTATCCCAAAGTTCCTTGCGCTCGTGAAGGTCACAACTGTCGTGCACTGCAGATATTAGGGATCGGTACTGGAGCGTTGGGTGCTCTATCCAGCAAGAGAGCGCTTGTCTGGAGTCATGGATGGAGCCAAAGTTGATGCAGGGGTCAAAGAATATCCAGATGTCGTTGCACCCGGCTACCGTAGCCGGGAAGCTGAGCGTGAGTTTGAGAGCATTGAGTTTTTTTAGGGATTTTGGGTTCTATGATGACTAAGATGTCAATACGGTGGATTTTCTTGAGGCTGATGAGTCTGTTTATAGTGGGTTTGTTGGCGAGCCCACAAAAATTGTACGTGAGGATGTTAAGAATTGAGTGGGATGGGGGAGGAGGGGTTGTGTAGCTTTGCGGCTGATCTTGGGGTCATGGTCGTGTGCTTTTTGACCTGTTTTTTCTTTTTATTGTTGTGTTTTCTTAATCCTATCTGGGTAGCTATCGAGGGGTCTGTCCTGACTTCGTACTGTCCGTGTGGAGTTTGCTCTGAGTCTATCCCCGAGGTGGGGGCCACTTTCTCGATCTCACTCAGCACAGAGGGGCTTTGTGGGGTCAAGAAAACCTGCTTTCGAAGCCAGTTGAAGCCTGTTAGCTGAATATGTACCCAATATGGCGAGGAAGTCCTCTGAAGTTAGAGAGCGTTCCATCTCTTTGGGAGCTGGGGGTGTTACAGACTCTGCGCTAGCCCACCTCTCTGAGCCCTCGTTAGTTGGGTGCTTGTCTGAACTCTGTTCACTATCCTCCGAGGGAGTGTCTTCTGTGAGGGCGAGAATGTCGAAGGAGTTCTGTAGGTGGATATCCTCTGGAGCGGATGATACATATTCCTGAGAGGATTGGGAGCGAAAGGGCATAATTTCTTGAGTAAAATGGGAAGGGATGCGAGGGTTGTGGGCAGCCTTGCTGTCTGCGAAGAGGTTCTGTGAGTTGGGAAGCGGTATGGTGGGCACAGAAAGTTGGACTTGCGCCTTCGTAAGGGACGGTGTCTTGTGGGCGTCTGGCTTCCTCAGTTCCGGTTGGGCTTTGTAGCATATCCTTATGAGGTATCCTCTCAACTGACAGTACTTGTAAAAAATAATGTTGTTGTCATACACCAGTGCCTGGGTGTGTGTTATGTCCCCGAGTTGGAGCCCGATATGATCAAGAGGGTCGGAGGACAGATCCAGTTCCACACATATCTTTGCAAAGTTTCCTTTGGAGAGATTTCGAGTTTCTTCGGCTACAGCCACCAGAGATTCGAAGGAACTGGCTATCCTTTTGAGTGCCGCTGGGGCGAAGCAGACTAAAGGCAGGTTAGGGAGGGTGATCCATGCCGATATTATGGTCGAGTTGACCTTAGGGTCGAAATTGGAAGACCATTTGACGATTTTCTCACTATATGCTACGACGGTTGTGATGCCTTTCGCCCAAATAACAGAGTAGTCTTCTGCTGAGGAGTAGTGGAGGAAACAGTATTTTGAGTCCAGCGGAGCCACCTGGTAAGCCGAGACGATCCCCCAGTCGAAGATGGCCTTTTTAACTCTGGTGAGCTTCGGGCAAACCGTCTGGAATTTTAAGACAAAGGTCTTTGTAATGCTGATGGCAAGGGATAAAATCTCTTCAAGGGAGAAGGGGATCTGGATGGGCTGACCCACAGACGGGGCCTGGAACTCGACGTCGCTGAGCTCGATATCCTCAAGTTGATGGACCAAGCGAGATAAGCGATCGGGCCTTAAGGTGTCCGCAAATGAAACCGACTTGACGGGACTAGCTACCTGAGCCGGAAGAGGCTCTGCAGGCTGAGGTGGGGGGCTGAGGCGTGGGGGCCAGTTGTACCTGACCAATCGCTCTACTCAGTAGAGTCCTTAGCTGTGGAGCTGCCAACTCTAGGGGGATGGAGGGGCGTGCGACGCTGGCGTATACGCCCAAAGAGGGAAGCGCATAGGGACTGCCAGATGCCGTATGTGCCTCCTTAGTCTGCCTGCTCTCGAAAGAGCTACGAATGTGAGGGGCTAGGACAGCCGATCGATGCCGTAAGTGAACAATGGGAGGAGCATAGCGCAGAGACCGTGGGGGAGGTACATGGCCCGGCCCCCTCTGGACGGGCGAAGATGGTCCCAGAGAGGTGAGCACATAGCATGACTTCTCGTCGGGCGCAGAAGCGCTGGTCCCTGGCGCATAGTCCTGCTCGGCGCTGGCATCAAGGCCAGGAGCAAGAGGTGCATAGCTCATCTGCATGGAGAGGGCGCATGCCCCGTCAACTTGGACGTATGCGTATGGAAACCTCTCTGCAGGTTCCGGGGGGAGAGGAACTGATTTCAAATTCAAATTCGAATACGAAATCGGACGAAACACGGTGAGAGAAGGGCGGGAAAGCACATATCTTGAGGTCAACGGATCGCCACTGTCGACTCGGGGCCATCGGAGGGGGGGGCTACACCCAGGGCGGGTAGCCAGCGGATCTTTCGAGTTATCCCCGCCGGAGCAAGGCCAACGATGGCCAGCTGCTCCGTCGTCCAGACTGGAGCCGAGATACTGCCCAGAGGCTGGCCACCTAGGGGAGATGCGTTGTTCCGTACTAGACGAACTGCGGCAGTCGGAATGCGAGGGCGAGGGCGGGAGAGATATGGGTGCCGGGGGGGATGGATTGGCAGTTGAACTCCGTCTGCGGCGACGACTGGCCGGCCGAATTCTACCGCACGAGGCTGGACCGGCGGTAAGCTCGGGCAGTCGCGTGGAGGACTACGGAAGGAGGAGAATGGGAGGAGGAGCCATCCTGAACATCTCTTATATATATATATATATATATATATATATATATATATATATATATATATATATATATGTATGTATATATATACATACATATATATATATATATATAAAATATATATATATTTTTTTTTATATATATATATATGTATATATATATAATTTTATTTTTTGTAGAGAAACCCCCACATTTTATTCCATAAAGGCTCAAAATGCCGAAGCCTGTACAGGTATACTCTTAGGCACAAAATACCGATGCCTATACAAGTGTACCACCAAAACCCAAAAACTAGACTAGAATAGAAGCCCAATAGTCTGTCTGGCCATACGAATAAGTGTCCCTGATCTTACGGCACTGCCGGAGTACCTTCCAAATGATCTTATCGGCGTTGTACTGGTGGACCTCATATCTTGCCTTGTTACGGTTCTTCCATATGACCCACGTGGCAGTTGCCGCCACGATCTGGTGTCCGTGTGAACCGAAGGCCCAACCAGCCTAGAGATCGTAGAAGCACCCGCCTCCCTGAGCATGTCTGCATCGCTGGGACAGTACTCTCCAGACCATAGCGGGTAATTCCTCTTGTCCGAGTATGTGGTCGACAGTTTCTGTCTAACGCTCAATAGTGTGCAGATAGTCATCAGTGGGTAATTCCACTTGGTGGGTAATTCCCCAACATCAAGCCGAAGCTAAGCTGGATCCAATAGTGTGCAGATAGTCTTCAGTAGGTAATTTCTTTCGAAAAGCTCTCCACAGAAGGATAGACCACTTCTTGGGGATGTAAGTCTACCAGAAGGCGGCGATGATCGGAGAAGGCGTCCTCCGACCGCGGGCCACTCGTCTGGCCGATCGCACTGAGAAGTCGCCCGAGGGTTCGACCGACCATCGTAGCTCATCTGCTTTTATACCAATTTTCAGGCCACGTTGTCAGACGCATTCTTAAGCCTCGTCTCCAGCCCAATCCCTGATCTTGCTCCAATTCCAGTCGTTAACAGAGGAGTCCCATAATTCCTTGATCATGTTGTTCTCCGGGCTGCCGGGAGGCTGGGGAGCAAGGTGTCTCCAGCCTAACGTTCTAGGAAGGTCGAGGATTCACCATCACCCAAATGAAGGTGTATCACCGGTTTGGCAAGAGTGCGCCCGATGAGGATACGTCGCCACGCTGCTGAGGATCTGCAGTTATGGATGGCCTGTGACGGGTGAATGTGCTTGAAGTATCTGGCCTTCATGAATCTAGCCCATAAATTCTGACTCGTACGAAGGTTCCACCACAGCTTCATCAAGAAGGCATCCACAATGTGAGAAAGTTTTGCGAAGCCTATGCCTCCTTCCTCGGTGGGCCTAGCCATGGTGTCCCAACTCGCCCAATGATGCTTGACGTGGCCTCCGTTGTGCTCCCAAAAGAAGTTGCTAAGAATGCTTTCAAGCGAAGAGAGCACTTTATTGGGAGGGAAGCACGCTGCCAGGGTATATATGTGTATAGATGTGAGAACATGTTTGATGAGGATCATTTTGCCGCCTGGGGATAAGGTGGCGTTGTGCCACCCTTCCAATTTTCTCCTTATTTTGTTAATAAGGTCATCAAAAATACCGGCATTAGATTTACCGTACACGAAGGGACATTCGAGGTATTAGAACGGAGGGTGTTCAATGGAGAAAGAGGTGATATTAGAGATGCTAGCCGCGTTTTCTCTCTTGATGTTGTGGTGGGCATAGATAACACTCTTAGCGGGATTGACCTTCTGACAGGAGCAAGATGAGTATCTCTGGAGGGTGTTATGGACCACGTCCACTAACCTAGCATCCCAGATGTGAAGATGAGGATATCATCTGTATATGCCAGATGGGTGATGATCGGGTAGCCGCTGGCAGTATGATAATACTGGAAGTTCATGGAGTACGCCATATTCTTCAGGTTTTTGCTCAAGGCATCCGCCGTAATGGTGAAGATGCTGGACTATAAGGGGTCTCCTTGCATGACGCCATGGCTCAATTTGAAAAATTCATCGGCATGTCGGTTGATAAACGTAGAAAACCATGGGTTGCTGATCAATCTCCACACGATATTGGTCCAGGTTTCCGAAAATCCAAAAGCCCTGAATACCCAGATCATGAATTGCCAATCCAGCCTGTCATATGTCTTTTCCATGTCTAGTTTAATCATGATGTTGCTACCTCTAGCGGGATGTTTCATGCAGGTGATTAACTCTTGAGCTAGCATAATGTTATCTTGGATGTTTCTGCCTTGGACGAAGCCACTTAGCTCCTCAAAAATGATCTTCGAAAGAAAGTTTGACATATGGGATGCGACGATCTTGGAGATGATCTTGTTGGTGAAGGTGCACAGACTGATGGGGCAGCAGTCACAAAAAGTCTCTGGGTTATCTTTTTTGGGTATGAGGATCAGGTTGGCAGAAGAAATGGCTCTAGGGTAAGTAGCTCCCTGGAAGAAGGCAGTTGTCGCCTCATGGATGTCCTTCTTGATTATATCCCAGCACTCTCGAAAAAAACCCCGAAAATCCGTCTGGTCCTGGTGCACTATGTGCATCGAGGGCCCAAACCGCGTCTTTCACCTCCTGCTCTGACGAGGGGAGTTCCAGCTGGGTGTTATTGGTGTCGTTTATGAGATGGAGGATCTCAGCCAGAAAGTTGTCGTCTCTCTGAACCCTATCTTTGATGAACAGCTGAGAGTAGAACTTAGCGGCCGCCACTTGGATTCCCCGTTGGTTACAGATGATGTTACCAGATTCGTCAGCAATTTGATCGAGGGTGAGTTTCTATTTGCGACCGTTGACACAGACGTAGAAGTAGGCTGTGTTTTTGTCCCCTTCACTGTCCCATTTAAGCCTCGCTTTCTGTTTCCAAAAGTCTGGTTTAACTTTCATCCTGAATTTGAGAATAGCTTTGGTGAGGTTAAGGGCGGTCCTTGCTGCTGGCAATCGGTCGGTCGGGAATAGTGTTTCGGCACGAGTAACATCATCTTCGGCATCGTGCACGGCCTAAAAAATATCCCCATACACCTGTTTGCTCCAAGCCGCGAGGGCTTTCCTCGTCGCCTTAAGCTTGTTGGCTACCCTGATGAGCGGGTCGGAAGAATCCGTGCTGTTCCAAGCTTCCTCAACAACGTGCTTGAATTGGGGGTATTCGCTCCAGAATTCGAAAAAACCGAAAATTCTTTTTAATCTGACTGGATATATTTTTAATTTCAACCATCAGGGGAGCGTGGTCGGATTCGGTGGCTTGAGATAAGATAGATTGGAGATGATCCCCATAGCATGCCATAGGGTGTTCATGAGGGCCCTATCAAGGCGAAAGTATTACCGATGGTCACCTTCCTGCATGTTGCACCAGGTAAACGCATTGCCTGTGAACTGAAGCGGAGAGAGGTTGGCATTAAAAATGAAGTTGTTGAAGTCTTGTATGGCCGAATGGGGGGAGGGCGGCCGTCAGACTTCTCTTCTCTACAGGTGATAGCATTAAAGTTTCTAATACAAAGTCATGGTAGGTTAATGTAGTTGAGGTGGATGTCAAGGAGGTCGTTCCATAGCCGTTTGCATTCTGCAATATCGCAGCTGCCGTGAACCGCCGATTGAAGGGCGTTCTTGGAGAGGAAGGGGTGTTCCATCCAGTACGAGAGAGCCTGCCTAGAGTCCTAGATGACTCCAATCTTACGTCTGTCGAGTAGAGGATCCCAATATCATAGCTGCCGACAATGGTAGTATTGAATCCTAACTGCAGCTGGATGGTTTTGATCTTCTTGGGGGAGGATCTTAGGTTCAAGGACGATCAAAATATCAATCTTGTAGATTTTTTTAGACTAGTAATACGCCTCATGGTGGGTTTGTTCACCAGGCCTCGAACATTCCAGGAGAGGACGTTAAGCATTAATGCTGTTGGTGGGGGCTTTTTTGTCCGTTTGGCTGCGGATCTGGTTCGCATGGTCGACGGCTCAGTGACCTCTATTTTATCGGTTTTTTGGGTGTTGATGGTTGACAGCGCTACCATGGAGTTGTGTAGGGTTGGTTCTTCGACGGTGATGGGGGGTATCCTTGGCTAGTTCGGGCCTTTCTCCAGGAGAATCCAGGATGGCCTCTCCAGGAGGGATAATGAGGGATTCTTCAGCACAACCGATTAGAGCTCATGCAGAATGGAGGGGAAATCCTATGACCAGGACCTTTTGTCCTCTAAGGACCTGTTCTGGTCCTAGGATCGCTAGGGCTTCATCGACGGAAACTAAATCGCTAGAGGGATGACTCACAGAGAGTTCGCTGTCTTCTGCCCATCCGATTAGAGCTCTTGTAGATTGTAGGGGAAATCCTGTGGCCAGGGTCTGTTGTCCTCTAAGGACTTGTTCTGGTCCCAGGATCGCTAGGCCTTCGTCGATCATCGCTAGCAGGCTGACTTACAGAGAACTCGGTAGGGACTGTTAGGTAGTCTTGGAAGGCTTTCGCAATAGTATCCGCGTGGATATATCTGGATGATAACATCTCTGAGGTCGTTCCAAGGGACTCGTAGGAGTCTCCGAGGACCGCGAGCACCTGAGAGTCTTTCGGTTCATGGGCATTGAACTGATTGGAGATGGGGAGGGATGGGGTGGTGCTATGGACCTTCCTTGAGCCAGGGGAGGTGATCTTGACTGGCGGGCCTTCACATTCCTTGAATCTAACATTGGTGTTCAGAAGCAGAAACAGGGGGTTATGGCTGCGGTTGTTGATTCCTACCGAATTTTACAGGAGCGTCTTTCCAGACTGCTTTCCTCTTGAGCTCTGGATGAAGATGGAGACAGTATTTTGCTAGGTGTCCTCTCAAATGGCAGTATTTGCAGAACATAATATGGTTGTCATAGACTATTTGTTGGTGTGCGTCTAGTTGCCTAGCTCAAGGAGAATGTGATTGGGGGGCTCATTGGTGAGGTCGAGTTCCATACAGATTTTAGCATAGTAAGCTTTGGTCAGGTTGCTTGTTTCTTCTACTGAGGCAACATATGTCCCGAAAGAGTTGGCGATCCGTTTAAGGGCTGCGAGGACGAAGCAGATGAGAGAAAGGTTGGAGAGGGTCACCTAAGCCGCAACCGTCGCTGAATCTTCTTTGGTGTTAAAGTTCGCTGACCACCTGATAATCTTCATCTGGTGGGAGTCAATCCTACTGGTGTCCTTTGTCACGACTCGCACCCTAGAGTAAGGGCACGAGACGTGGGTACGTCCAGCCTACGTTGCAGTGTAGGCAGTAGAACGCTATCCTAGGTCACAACATCTAACAATATAAGCTGAACAGTTTATACTCCCCGAATGGGGGTGACATAGCAGAAAGTAAACTCAATCACAGCTAAGGCAGATGATAAGATAGCAGATAGATAAATAAAACTGCTGAAAAGAAAGGAAATCCTAAGTACAACAGAGAGTCTAAGTGTCTAAGATAAATACATAAACCCATATCCCAAGTATCAAATATATACAATCATCCATAGAATACTATAAATAAAAACATCCTAATCTAAGGGTATGTCATCCGCAGCTAATGGGGACTGCTGATGGTCCAGGTCCAACATATCATCTAAGGTGGCACCGTAATAGGTATCCACACCAGCCTCCTCCTCGTCCTCTGTAATATTTTCAACAGGTCCAGTCAGGATAGGAGCGAGCACAATAATCTAAACAGTTCATAGCAGGTTAGAAAATATAAACATGCAGTAGAGTAAGATACAAAAACTGAAAGAAGTATGGAATGTAAACAGAGGAAACTGTAATGGAAATATATACTGTAAATAGAGAGCTAACTGTGGCTAGTGAGTCAGAGTACAATATAAACATGTGAATGGCATAGGAGATTCTAGGAACTATACTATGGAGTGATTTTGGGAACTACACTACTTGGATATTTACTTCTACTGTCCCGTACCCCCAATCAATACACAAGGATCCAGCCAGGTTATGTTATGATTCCATGCAAAGGCCCACAAGGGGTGATACATGGATAGCCCAAAAATGGGTGATTCTGGGAATGCCTATAAATGGGTGATTCAGGGAAGACTCTGTGATCATGAGAGTACATATCACAAGTGATCGATGAACCGTGAAGCATAGTGATACACCATGTAAGTAAAACGTACAGAACATGTAGTATACGATGCTCCCTGAGGGGATAACATCTCAAGAATGGATCCATATAGTACTAATCCGTGTTACCATCGTGACAGCATCAAATAAAGTAATCTAAAGCAGGAAAATAATTCTAACAGGATAGAAAATGATCAGAGAATGTACTCGCCTGGTATCTGAGTGTCCAACTGAAAAGTACTGTCCGAGGAGTGTTGTCTGGATCCTATTTAGAGCAGCACAAGTCACAACAAGTCCATAATGGTAAAATGAAGTACTACAATGCATTCTACATGAATCTAGGTCAATCTAGGCCAAAGTCAACTCTGGTCAACCCTATAAGTCAAACTAGGTCAACTATGGTCAAACTAGGCCAGACTAGGTCTAACAAACCTACACTAGTCTAGCAAGTCTATCCTAGGTCTAACAAAGCTGTACAATCCCAATCTAGGCTCACTAGTCAATCAGACACACACATATGCCATAGGCTGTCTCATGCTTATAGGCCATCCCCTAACACATACACCATGTAAAATTCTATATCTAAACAATACACTCTTGATATATTTATGTAATCTAAAACATAACACATATATATGTATAATGCATATATACACAAGTTGTATATATATGAAACATATGTATATATATATATATATATATATATATATATATATATATATATATATATATATATATATATATATATATATATATATATATATATATACTTATATAACCTATACACCCATTGTAGGTCTCTATACTAGATACCCATATATTACACAAACTATATTATATATATATATATATATATATATATATATATTTATATATATATATATATATATATATATATATATATATATTTCTATATTATATATATATATATATATAAATATATATATATATATATATATATATATATATATATATATATATATATATATATATATATATATACACACATTATATTATATACACACATTATATTATATATACATTACCTATTTACATATATTTACATTAGGAAATAGGATGTATAGATAGGGTGTGTGTGAGAGAAAAATGTGAGTGAGAGAGGGGAACACAAAGTGTGTGTACATGTGAGTGTTTTGTGTGTGAGAGTGGGTGATGTGTGAGATAGAGGTGAGTGAACTGTGATCCTAAAAACAGTGAAGAAATAATATGTGAATAAGTTCTCAGATTTCTATAGGATTTAAACAACATTCAGATTTCAGTCTACAATTGACAGTTCAGATTTTAGTGAGAAAGGGAAAAGGAAATCAATTGAGATTTAACATAAAAATCAGTGAGAAAGAAAAGGAAATCAAATCATTTTAATCCCACACTATCTCAGTTCACAAGTGAACTAAGATTGAGTTCAAAAACAATCAAAGCAATCTCAGTTTTGAGTTCAACCTCTTACAGTTTTCACATTCCCCAAATTTGAATCAAAATACCACCAATAACAC
Source organism: Iris pallida (assembly GCA_029216955.1). Taxonomy (NCBI): domain Eukaryota; kingdom Viridiplantae; phylum Streptophyta; class Magnoliopsida; order Asparagales; family Iridaceae; genus Iris; species Iris pallida. The sequence continues at coordinate 27,572,441 of JANAVB010031617.1, forward strand.
CCAAATTCGAAACCCAAGTAGTACATGGATAGACACAACATAATACGGTCTTAAACTATGTAATTAACAGCATTAAACTAGCTAAAATGAATGCCCAAAACCAATTTGAAAAACTGGAAAAAATCAGTGGAGAACACTGTTTTCAGAAAAATGGGGTAATGAGAAATTGATGATTAAAAACGAACCCACATGCCCATCTATTGGTTGGTAATGAATATATATAGTGTACACGTGTCATAGGATGTGCCTCGTGTCCACCACTACACATCACGACGTGTCCAACACAAATAAACTCAAAACAGTGCACACACAGACACTGCATAGTGCATTGTCTCGTGCACAGGTGCACGCGTGTCGTGCACTCGACACGACATGAACTGGGACACGTGGTTGTGCCCACGACTAGGCTAGGTCTAGGTGCACGTGTCCAACAGCCTGCAGCGTGTCCAAAGTGTCGCATGTCCGATTAAACGAGCTGTATAAGTGGCTAAATTACATTGTGCGCAGAACAGAGAAATTCCCGTACGTGACCAATATCTTCCAAACCCATCCAAGAAACCCAATAAAACATTGGGGGCATGATGTCAGTGCATGCCCCCTCGAGTCCACACAGTTTCGTGTCCAACCACGTTGTGTCGTGTCCTGCAGGAGCCCTGAGTAGCAGAGGACTTGCCTGGGCCGCGCGTACGTGTCCAAAAACATGTGCACGAGTGTCATAGCAATACGACACGAACTCGATACCGACTCAGAACACTAAAAACATATAAGCGACACTAAAATACAATTTTCCATTCAAAAACTTCTACAAAAACGAATCAAAATATCCATTGGGATATTTCGTCAAACACCTATAGCCATCACTGATACGTGTCTGATACGGACACGTACAGGACACAAAATTCTACAAAACCTATTCCTACAGGACCAGGACACTTAGGGCTAGGTGTTTATGCAATTAAAACCAAATTTTAATGGGTGGATTAGGATTTTACCTATGGTGTTCTCCAACACAAAAACTCCTTGAATGAGGATTCCCAAAAGCCACCAAACTCCTTCAAATTGATAGAAAACTGAAAATAACAAATTCCAACAGCAAAAAAACATCAATTAGAAGCTATTACAATTTGTTTGGATTAAAAAGGAGTTAAAATGGATTTTCTAGGGATTTTTAAAGTTGGGAAAATACCTCTTTCTAAACTTGCTCTTTTCTAAAGAGGCTAGCCCTAAATGGAGGAGAATATTTATAGGGGGTTCCCAATGGGTGTAGTGGCTGGACAAATAATGTTTGGGTTAGGGTTAGGCATTAGTTAATGGGCTTTGGGCCTCTATGGCTAGTTATTGATTTAAGGTTTAATCACAAGTCATGGCTTATGACTTAATAATCTAATTTGAGTCAAATAACCAAACCATGGGTCAACTCTAGTCTAACTAGGGTTGCATAACCTAACCAAGTCCAAACTCAACTAGGGTTGGCTCCCAGGTTAGTCTACCATGGTCACTGCTAGTCAAAGTTAACCTAGTCAACCCTCATTCAAACAATTCTAAAATAAATTCTAAAAATTCCCATAAATTCAAATAAATTATAATAAATTCAAATAACCCCAAAAATGATAAAATTACCCTCAATCTAGAAATGTGGTAGTGACAAATCTACCCTCTTTAAAGAATTTTTTCCTCAAAATTGAAAGGCGAAATGCAACTGATGAGAAGGATAAAAAGTATACCTCACGGTCCAAAAAGATATGGGTATCGCTCACGCATCTCATCCTCCCTCTCCCAGGTAGACTCTCATGGAGAATGATGCCTCCATGCGACGCATACCAAGGGTATCACCTGGTTCCTCAAAACCTTCTTTCGTCGATCCAGTATCTCCACTGGCTGCTCTGGATAGCTGAGAGAAGGTCCAACCCCAATCTCCGAATAATCGAGCACATGGCTAGGGTCAGCCACGTACCGTCTCAACTGTAATACATGGAATACGTTATTGACCCCACAAGTGCAGGTGGCAAGTCTAGCCTGTATGCCACGTCACCGACTCTTCCGCTGATAACGAAAGGGCCGATGAAGCGCGGGCTAAGCTTTCCACCTCTACCAAAATATATCGTACCAGGAGTCAGAGATATCCTCAAGAAAACCTGGTCTCCGACCTAATCACAAGCAAGGTCTCAATTAACTATAATAAACAAACATGATTAATAAAACACAAACAATCAAACCTAAATCTAATCCTACTCTAATCTGTACCTCAAACTCCAAGGGCCTCCGGTGGCTATCGGCCCAGTGCCGATGTCTGTCTTGTACCACGCAAAGTCTGTCCCTGACGAGCTTCACCTTCTTGGCTGCGTCAACAACCATCTCTGGCCCAAGTAAAGCTCGCTCACCAACATCATCCTAAGATAAGGGTGTACGGCACCTATGCCCGCACAGAGCCTCGAAAGGTGACATCTCGATACTGGCCTGGAAATTGTTGTTGTAAGCAAACTCCACCAAATGAAGATAATCCTCCCAGAAGCCTCCAAAGTCCAAGACACACGTCCGCAGCAAATCCTCAAGTGTCTGAATAGTCCTCTCTGACCGTCCGTCCGTCTGGGATGGTATGCGGTACTAAACTTGAGCTGAGTGCCCAAGCTAGTCTGCAGACTCCTCCAGAAATGGAAAGTAAAGCGACTATCCCGATCTTAGACGATGCTGACCGAAACTCCGTGAATCCTGTCTATCTGTCGCATATACATCTCCGCAAGCCTCTCTTTAGACGTACCCACCTTGAATGGCAAGAAGTGGGCCGATTTGGTCAACCTGTCAACGATGACTCAAATCGTGTCTTTTCTCCATGGTGTACGCGGCAATCCTGATATGAAGTCCATAGTGATATGCTCATATTTTCACTCGGGAATGGACAGCGGCTGCAATAATCCATCGGGCCTCTGTCTCTCCGCCTTGACCTGCTGACAGACCAAGCACCGAGCTACGAAGCGAGCCACCTCCCGCTTCATCCCGGACAACCAAATATGCTCCCTCAGATCTCGGTACATCTTGTTGGCACCAGTGTGTATAGAGTACTGAGATCTGTGGGCCTCCTATAAAACCTGCTCCCTGAGCTCTTCGCTGGGCACACATAATCTGGAATCGTGCCTCAAGGCACCATGATCTGTAAGAGAAAACTCGCCATCCACTAATCCTGCTCGAACCTGCTCTCGGAGACACCGCAGAGCAACGTCCTCAAACTGAGTCACCTTAATCCTCTCCACCAAGTCCGACTGAATCTGTATCCCCTATAATTGCATCTGTACCCCGGGCACGATCACCTCAATCCCAAGGCTCTCCAAGTCTGCAAGCAAATACCGATCCATGGTCAAACACATGGCTGTCGGATACCTACTCAAGGCATCGGCAACCACGTTGGCCTTTCCTGGGTGATACTGAAGTAGGATGTCAAAGTCCTTCATCAACTCTAGCCATATGCACTGTCTCATGTTCAACTCCTTCTGAGTGAACACATACTTTACGCTCTTGTGATCTGTGAAGATCTCTACCCTCTCCCTATACAGATAATGCTTCCACAACTTCAAAGCAAATATTACCGCTGCCAGCTCCAGGTCGTGGGTAGGGTAGTTCTTCTCATGGGGACGTAATTGCCTGGAAGCATAGGCAATCACCTTTCCATGCTGCTGCAAGACGCAACCCAGCCCCTTCCCTGAAGCGTCACTATAAATAGTGAATCTACCTGATCCTGAAGGCAAAGTCATAATCGGAGTTGTCGTAAGCCGCTTCTTCAACTCATCAAAAGCTGCCTGACACTCCTCTGACGAAACGTACTCAGCATCCTTCCGGGTCAACCGAGTCAACGGCTCTGCAACCCGGGAGAAATCCTGCACAAATCTCCAATAATATTCTGCCAGCCCCAGGAAACTCCTGATCTCTGCAACTGAAGTCGGCGCTGCCCATGCCTCAACTGATACAATCTTCTTGGGGTCAACGGAGATACCATCTCCAGTCACCGCATGCCCAAAAAGTCCACCCGGTCCAAGAAAAACTCATACTTGGAGAGTTTTCCATAAAGCTGCTCCCTCCTAAGAGTCTTTAGCACTATCCGCAGATGCTCCTCGTGCTCCTCCTCAGTCTTGGAATATATCAAGATGTTGTTAATGAACACCATCACAAACTGATCCATGTACTGGTGGAACACCTTGTTCATCAGGTTCATAAATATTGCTGGTGCATTGGTTAGCCCAAACGGCATAACCAAAAACTCAAACTGCCCGTACCGCGTCATGAAAGCGGTCTTGGGAATATCATCCCCCTTCACCTTCACCTGGTGATATTCCGATCTCAGATCAATCTTGGAAAATACCCAAGCTCCGCTCAACTGGTCAAAAAGAGCGTCGATCTGCGGCAGTGGGTATTTGTTCTTGATCGTGAGGTTGTTGAGTGCCCTATAGTCAATACACATCCGTACTAACCCATCCTTCTTCAGCGCAAACAATACTGGTGCACCCCATGGCGACGAACTCGAGCGGATGAAGACCATGTCCTGCAGCTGATCCACTTGCTTCTTCAGCTCCACCAGCTCACTATTGTTCACCCGATAGACATGCTGAGAGATGGGTTCCGCTCCTGGAACCAAGTCTATCGAGAACTCTATGTCTCTGTCTGGTGGCAATCCCGGCAACTCCTCTGGAAAACATCCATATACTCTGCTATCAAGGGGTGTGGAATCGCCTGCTCCTCAACCGAGACTCCGCAGAAAACTCCGCTGCTCTGCTCCACCTGACGTCTGGAGTACTCGAACTCTAGCTCCTCCGGTGCTCTGAAGATAACTCTACCCCCTCTGTAATCAATGATGGCGTGGTGCCTGCTCAACCAATCCATGTCGAGTACTATATCGTAGTTCGATAATGGCATTACGAGCAGGCTCACCTCAAACTTACGACCTCCCAAAATAACTCTTCGACCCTTACAAACATCACTTACAAGGATAATGCCACCCCCGGTCGTGACCTCGTAAGTCCTAGGCAACGATTCAGCGATGATATCGTGTCTAATCGTAAAAGATACTAATATGAAACTATACGAAGCACCGGAATCGAATAATACAAAAGCTGGACTCGAGTCGAGGAGAATTGAACCTGCAATCAGCTCTCCTATCACCTCTGTATCCTCAGCCACTATGGCAAAAGCTCGTCCCGGCTGGCCTCCCCTGGCCTGCTGCTGGTGCTGAATAAATCTCTGCTGCTGGGTCGACAGGGCTGGTCCCCTCTGCTGTCCTGCTGCTGCCCTGGCTCCTCCTCCCTGAGATGCTCGTCCCATGGTCAAGGTACACTCCCTCATCTGGTGATCTCATGAGCCACATACCAGGCACTTGCCCAGCCTCTTCCTATACTCGTTCCACTCGTGACCTGGCTTCTTGCAATAAGCATAGGTGGTGGCCTGCTGCCTCGGTGCCTGCTGATGCACCTTCTGCTGCTGATGTTGCACTGGCTGGTGCCTCGGCTGCTGAAACTGCTGCGGCTGGAACCTCTGCTACTGGTGGTACTGCTGGTGCTGCTGCTGGAAATGCGGCCTCTTGGCTGGTCCTTCGCTACTGCTGCCTCCCTGGGAGTCTCGTCCCCTCTTGTGCCTAAGCTCAAGATCATCCTCTGTAGCTAGTGCGTCCACCAGGATCTCCTCAAATGTAGCACTGCGGCGTTCTCGGTGTAGGACTTGACCTCCTTTACCAAGCCCTTTCGGAATCTCCGGGCCTTCGTCATCTCCGACAAGTCCTCCATAAATCTGCTCAGACGGCAGAACTCTCCTGCGTACTCCTCCACGGACTGGCTCCCCTGGACTAGGGCCTCGAACTGGGTCTCGAAGGTTCCCAGCGCTGCATCTGGAAAGAACTTCTCCTTAAACAGCTTATTGAATGCTGTCCAAGTCTGTCCTACTGTGCCAACCCTCGGGTCGGTCTGGTACCAGGTACGGGCTAGATCCTGTATCATGCTGGCCGCTGCCTCTATCTGGAGCCTCATTGGGATCTAAGCCAATCTGAAAATCTCCTCCATATGCTCGATCCACTCATCGGCATACAAGATCCCCTCTGTCCCTCGGAAGTCTCTAGGGTACATCTTCTAGAAATCTTGGATGCCCTTCTCCCGTGGCTGGTGCGGCTGTGGGGCTGCCGCTGGCTGAGCTACGACTCTCTCTACTACGGTCAATGCCAGCTCAATGCCTCGTGTGAGCTCCGTTGTGTGCCTCTGCTGTTGGGTCTGCTGACCCTCTATGTACTGCCGGAAGAAGGCTAACAGCTGAACGGCATCCACTGTCCCTACAGGTGGCTGCTGCTGCTGAAGTACATCCGGAATCATCGAACTCGGTTGAGGCCTCACTGCTGGTGGGGCTCCTCAAAAAGCTGTCGAGACGCCTACCCCAGCTGGCATGACTGGGGCTGGGGTGCAAGGGGCTGGCTGCTTAGTGTGAGAGGTAGCAGACCTCTCATCGGCAACCCCCTGGCCCTGGCGATGCGATCGCGTCTCGACCATCCTGGAGACACAGATCAAAAGAAACAATTGCTGAGAATGAGTCAAAATATCAAAGGAGGACAGTTTAAAATTCAAAGAAAGATAATAATCAGCAAAATTTAGATACACGAAATCTGATAAAGAGTTTGTCCTAATGTGATTGAGTACTTTCAAAAAATTTCCTAATTCTACTGCAGGCTGTAATGATATTCTAGTTCGAATACCACTACACTTCTAATCTAGACCTGCATGGGCCACCACTAAAAAATGTTTCACGACCCTCACCCTAGAGTAAGGGCACGAGAGGTGGGTACGTCCAGCCTATGCCGCAGTGTCGACGGTAGAACGCTGTCCTAGGTCACAACATCTAACAATATAAGCTGAACAGTTTATACTCCCCGAATGGTGGTGACATAGCAGAAAGTAAACTCAATCACAGCTAAGGCAGATGATAAGATAGCAGATAGATAGATAAATAAAACTGCTAAAAAGAAAGGAAATTCCAAGTACAACAGAGAGTCTAAGTGTCTAAGATAAATACATAAACCCAGATCCCAAGTATCAAATATATACAATCATCCATAGAATACTGTAAATAAAAACATCCTAATCTAAGGGTGTGTCATCCACAACTAGTAGGGCCTGCTGATGGTCCAGGTCCAACATCTCATCTAAGGTGGCACCGTAAAAGGTATCCACACCAGCCTCCTCCTCGTCCTCTGTAATATTTTCAATAGGTCCAGTCAGGACAGGAACGAGCACAATACATCTCAACAGTTCATAGCAGGTTAGAAAATATAAACATGCAGTAGAGTATGATACAGAAAACTGAAAGAAGTATGGAATGTAAACAGAGGAAACTGTAATGGAAATATATACTGTAAATAGAGAGCTAATTGTGGCTAGTGAGTCAGAGTACAATATAAACATGTGAATGGCATAAGAGATTCTGGTAACTATACTATGGAGTGATTCTGGGAACTACATTACTTGGATATTATTCACATGTTTACTTCTACTCCCCCGTACCCCCAATCAATACACAAGGATCCAGCCAAGTTATATTATGATTCCATGCAAAGGCCCACAAGAGGTGATACATGGATAGCCCATAAATGGGTAATTTTAGGAATACCAATAAATGGGTGATTCAGGGAAGACTCTGTGATCATGAGAGTACATGTCACAAGTGATCGATGAACCGTGAAGCATAGTGATAAACCATGTAAGTGAAACGCACAGAACTTGTAGTATATGATGCTCCCTGAGGGGATAACATCTCAAGAATGGATCCATATAGTAGTAATCCGTGTTACCATCGTGACAGCATCAAGTAAGTAATCTAAAACAGGAAAATAATTCTAACAGGATATGAAATGATCAGAGAATATACTCGCCTGGTATCTTAGTGTCCAACTGAAAAGTACTGTCCGAGGAGTGGTGTAAGGCTCCTATTTAGAACAGCACAAGTCACAACAAGTCCAGAATGGTAAAATGAAGTACTACAATGCATTCTACATGAATCTAGGTCAATCTAGGCCACAGTCAACTCTTGGTCAACTCTGGTCAACCCTAGAAGTCAAACTAGGTCAACTATAGTCAAACTAGGCCAAACTAGGTCTAACAAGCCAACACTAGTCTAGCAAGTCTATCCTAGGTCTAACAAAGTTGTACAAGTCCAATCTAGGCTCACTAGTCAATCAGACACACACATATGCCATAGGCTGTCTCATGTCTACAGGCCATCCCCTAACACATACACCATGTCAAATTCTATATCTAAACAATACACTCTTGATATATTTATGTAATCTAAAACATAACACATATATATGTATAATGCATATATCTAGTATATACACAAGTTGTATATATATGAAACATATATATATATACTTATATAACCTATACACCCATTGTAGGTATCTATACTTGATACCCATATATTAAACAAACTATATTATATATATATATATACGCACATTACATTATATATACACACATTACATTATATATATATATATATATATATATATATATATATATATATATATATATATATATATATATATATATATATATATATATATATATATATATATATATTTCCTATTTACATATATTTCCATTAGGAAATATGATGTATAGAGAGGGTGTGTGTGAGAGAAAAATGTGAGTGGGAGTGGGGAACACAAAGTGTGTGTACAAGTGAGTGTTGTGTGTGTGAGAGTGGGTGATGTGTGAGATAGAGGTGAGTGAATTGTGATCGTAAAAACAGTGAAGAAATAATATGTGAATAAGTTCTCAGATTTATATAGGATTTAAACAACATTCAGATTTCAGTCTATAATTAACAATTCAGATTTTAGTGAGAAAGGAAAAAGGAAATCAATTCAGATTTAACATAAAAATCAGTGAGAAAGAAACGGAAATCAAATCATTTTAATCCCACACTATCTCAGTTCACAAGTGAACTCAGATTTGAGTTCAAAAACAATCAAAGCAATCTCAGTTTTGAGTTCAACCTCTGATAGTTTTCACATTCCCCAAATTTGAATCAAAATACCACCAATAACACCCAAATTCGAAACCCAAGTAGTACATGCATAGACACAACAAAATAGGGTCTTAAACCATGTAACTAACAATATTAAACTTGCTAAAATGAATGCCCAAAACCAATTTGAAAAACTGGAAAAAATCAGTGAAGAACACTGTTTTCAGGAAAACGGGGTAATGAGAAATTGATGATTAAAAACGAACCCACATGCCAATCTATTGGTTGGTAATGAATATATATATATAGTGTGTACGTGTCATAGGATGTGCCTCGTGTCCACCACGACTCGTCATGACATGTCCAACCCAAATAAACTCAAAATAGTGTACACACAGATACTGCACAGTGCACTGTCTCGTGCACAGGTGCACACGTGTCGTGCACTCGACACGACACGAACTGGGACATGTGGTTGTGCCCATACCTAGGATAGGTCTAGGTGCACGTGTCCAATAGCCTGCAGCATGTCCAAAGTGTCGCATGTCCGATTAAACAAGCCGTATCAGTGGCTAAATTATACTGTGCGCAAAACAGAGAAATTCCCGTGCGTGACCGATATCTCCCAAAACCCCTCCATGAAACCCAATAAAACTTTAGGGGCATGATGTTAGTGCATGCCCCCTCGAGTCCACAAAGTTTCGTGTCCAACCACGCTATGTCGTGTCCTGCAGGAGCCCCGAGTAGCAGGGGACTCGCCTGGGCCGCGCGCGCGTGTCCAAAAACATGTGCACGAGTGTCATAGCAACACGACACGAACTCGATGCTGACTCAGAACACTAAAAATATGTAAGCAACACTAAAATATAATTTTCCATTCAAAAACTTATACAAAAATGAATTGAAATGCCAATTAGGGTATTTCGTCAAACACCTATAGCCATCACTGATACGTGTCCGATACGGACACGTACAGGACACGAAATTCTACAAAACCTATTCCTACAGGACCAAGACACTTAGGGCTAGGTGTTCATGCAATTAAAACCAAATTTTAATAGGTGGATTAGGATTTTACCTATAGTGTTCTGCAACACAAAAACTCCTTGAATGAGGATTCCCAAAAGCTACCAAACTCCTTCAAATTGATAGAAAACTAAGAATAACAAATTCCAACAGCAAGAAAACATCAATTAGAACCTATTACAATTTGTTTGGATTAAAAAGAAGTTAAAATAGATTTTTAGGGATTTTTGAAGTTAGGAAAATACCTCTTTCTAAACTTGCTCTTTCCTAAAGAGGCTAGCCCTAAATAGAGGAGAATATTTATAGGGGTGTAAAACCCCAAAATTTTTTGGATTATTTTATTTATTTACTTATTTGGCTTAAATAGGATTTTATGAAATTTGTGAGTATCTTTAAATTAAATACTTATTATTATAGATGACCTTAGCCATGGTTGAGTTTGAATATGCAAGACGACTAGAAATTATGGCATGCCTAGCATTATTGGGTGCTTTAACTAGCATGTTAGCCATGTTAGGAGTGACATTCTCATACGGTAGTCCCTTGCATGTTAACCATTCAAATCATGGTACAAGTCATAATTTTTATTTAAATAATTAGTAAGAAAGCCTTTATGACTTTTTAGGAGACCCGGTTGCACCAAACCTTCCCAAACCTCTTCCAACCTGAACCTAATCCTTTGTAGGCATGTTGGACATTAATAAATATTAATAATTATATTTATTTGTATTAAATTCAGATTTTATAGTGTAATTACATAGATAGAATTAAATAGTTCTATATTAGGAAACCCCTTTTTAAATCCTCAATCAAATCAACTAGCCAACTCACCAAACAACCAAATCATGCCAAGTGGACCCCCACCATGTTAATTTCGGCCAAGCAAACTCCTCATGGCTAAATTCATCAAATTAAATAGGATTTAAATCCTAGATTGCTTAGAATTCATTTAAGGATATGTTAAATATACCAACTTATCCCAAACCTTAACCAAATCCTAATCTTTTCTTTCCCCACCTTGTGGCCGACCACTTCTTCCTATCCCCTCTATTTTTGGCAGCAATCCCCCTCCTCATAGCCTCCATACATCGTCCCTTCATTATACATCTTTCCCTCCTTCACAACAACTCATCTCCTCCACCATACATCCATTCAACCCCTCAAAACAAACCCTAAAAAAAATCCATCCCCCCATCCAACCCTCTATAGCCATTATCAAGTCTCTTATACTTATCAAGAGAGGTTTAGCAAGCGAGGATAGCGGAAAAGATTGGAGCTGTGGTGAAGAGAAGTCATCACCACCCTTTCTAGCAAGAATCTTTGGTAAGAACCCTAATCTTTTCTTCTAAAAACTTTCGCTAAAATTCTGTTGAATATATGTTATTAAATCTGTAGAAATTATATTTTGATGAATTTTGTTATATTTAATCATCCATACAAGTTCCATGTATTATAGGCATAATATCCATGTTCCGGTAGGGTCAAATTAACATCATTGTGAAGGAACTACTAGTTATTGATGCCTATTCTTGAAACTGAATTTTATGTCTATTCATATACATAAATTAGGATTTTTAAGTATTTTTCCACGAATTTAGCAACTCAATTCTGGTTGAGAAAATTATAGGTCAAAACTAGCTAATTTCGGGCGACCTGCTGACCTAGAATGACCCAAACTTGTAGTATAATCTTACCCTTGTATCTCTGATGTTATTCTAGAAAATAAAGTATTTTAATTCTATTTAAATTATATTTTTTTGATTATTTTATCAATTACGAGTAATTAACTATGTTCCGGACAAGTTTGGGTTAACTAGCTAACTTAGTAATCAACTAGTCATAAATGCCTTTAGAAACATTAATTCTGTAATTTTAGAGTTAATTCTATATAAAATTAGTTTAAATAATATTTTAATGATTTTTCTATGATTTCTAAGTATAGTATTGAAGTAGGGACATAACTGACTAATTGGGAGTTGGAAACCCAAAAACTGTGTTCTGTGTCTCGTGGAGCCTGTATGTGATTGTATAGGTCTAAAGGGTCCCACGAGAAATTGAATATAATCTTAAAATATTATTTTGACTAATTAAGTCATATTGTAAGTTTATGAGTAGTGGCTTAATTTAGTTAATTAATTATCTAGGAGCGTCGGGTTCCAGAGGCGTGGACACGGGAACGAAACTTCATCCTCACATCGCAGAACCAGGCAAGTATACCTTGCCAACTTGTACAGTATAATTTATATGCATGTTTATCATCTCGCTGTGGTTCTTTTCCTTACATTCGTGATTGTTTTATTCCATGTCTAGTACACTCATCCTATTATAGTTTTACTTTACATGTTTCTAGTTGCCTGCACATTCTCGTTCCTTCCTGTTATAATATTTTCATCTGTTACACTGTGTTAGTTTCAATGGTATTCCTTGATAGAGTCGTCTAGTCCTACATCACGATTCCCTCGACTTGATTATAACTTGACTTGACTTGACATGACTTGAGTAGGACTTGACTTTGACATTCTATAGATTGTGAGTACTTACCTTGACTACGGTCTATAGGATTTTATACTAGGATTGGCTACTGTCTTGGTCGTTAGTACTTACCTTGACTACGATTCAGACACTATAGATTGTGAGTACTTGTCTTGACTGCAGTCTATAGCTTGACCTATTAGCCATTTCTAGTATGGCATGCCAGTGTCTTATGATCCTTGTGTTTAGATCTGATGTCTTGGTTCATTTTGTCTCGTTGGATATCCTTGCTTGTTCCTTACTTCTCTGCATATTGGTACTGTTACATGTTGGCATGTATATTATGTATCTTGCTAGTCCTCTGAGGACCTGATGATCTCTTCAAATTTAGCGACTGCATGGAGTTAGTTAGCAGAGCGGGATGGTAGATAATTACAATGTATGATACAGGTATTTACTTGTGATATTTCTTTATTATCTTCTCGTGCTTTTATATTATGTACCATATTATATTCTGCTTATTTTATAGACTCATATCATTCTTGGAGTCTAATCGGACAATATGATAATGGGCTGCAGACCATGACCCATAATTGTTTGTTTTATTTGATTATTGTGGATTGAGATACAGTTTATACTAGTCATGATACCCATGACCTTGACAGCTTATATGTACTCGAATCGGGCTGGAGTCCGCTCGATACGTAGTTGGCTTGCTCACGAGCTCGCGTCCGTAAAGCGGGTGCGGGTCGTGACAAGGGGGTTCCCAATGGGTGTAGTGGCTGGACAAATAATGTTAGGGTTAGGGTTAGGCATTAGTTAATGGGCTTTGGGCCACTATGGCTAGTTATTGATTTAAGGTTTAATCACAAGTCATGGCTTATGACTTAATAATCTAACTTGAGTCAAATAACCAAACCATGGGTCAACTCTAGTCTAACTAGGGTTGCATAACCTAACCAAGTCCAAACTCAACTAGGGTTAGCTCCTAGGTTAGTCTACCATGGTCACTGCTAGTCAAAGTCAACCTAGTCAACCCCCATTCAAACAATTCCAAAATAAATTCTAAAAATTCCCATAAATTCAAATAAATTATAATAAATTCAAATAACCCCAAAAATGACAAAATTATCCTAAATCTAGAAATATGGTAGTGACACCCTTAGACCACATAGTCTTGTGGTCAAGCTCGGAGGAGAGGTGCAGCAAAATATGTTTTGGGTCCATGGATGCAACCAGCACGGAAAGGCGCCAACTGGCAATAACTTCTTTAACCCGGTCAAGTTTTGGGCAACCGGAGGAAAATTTGAGGATGAAAGTATGGGGAAGGATGTAGAAAGAGAGGACAATTCCTGATCGGAGAAGGGGACCTTAGGCACTGGGATTCCATGGGGTACTCCACCTCAGGGAGTGGGACATCGGGGAAAAGGAAACCCTTCTTGACAGCACGGTCCAGGCGAAGCTTATCGGCATAAGAGGGCATCTGGACACTAGAGGGGGTGGCCATGGCACCGGGCACCACAGAGGCGGTCAGGGAGGAAAAAGCTCTAGCCTGCCTGGAATCCGGATCCGGGCGGGGGCTACGGGGATCCAGGGGAGGGGGTAGAGCGAGAGGAAAGGTGCTGGACGGAGGAGAGAAAAGACTCGACAACAAAGAGGATGGTTCGAGAAGGGGGCTGGGTCTCGCAGACAAGGCCCAAGAGCAAGAAGGTTAGCTGGGAGCTCGCGACCTGGAGAAGAAGATGATCCCGGATAGGGGGACGAGCGACAGCAAGTCCGGGCTACGGCAAGTCCGGGAGATGTGGGACCTGTGCCAACTGGGATGTCCGCAGAACAAAGGGGCGTGCACGCCGCCCCCGAACCCGGGAACGCAGGAAGGGTGCACACGGGGGAGAAAGGAAAAGAGATTGAGGTGTCAGCACAAGGTGACTTGGCTGGAAACATGGGGGGCTTAGCGACCGAAGAAGCGGTCGAAAACCCAGCACTGGAAGGCATGGGGAGCTCCGAACCAGAGCCCAACGCCGCATGGCCCACGTCGGAAGGAAAAGACCATGCGCCCACCGGGGGGGTGGGGCCATGCGCCCACATCGGAGGGGTAGGCTATGCACCTACAGTCGGGGAGTGGGGCCATGCGCCCACTGTAAGAAGGGGCCATGCGCCCGAACCTTGGAGGATGGGCCATACGCCTGAGTCCGATGGGAGGGGCCGAGCGTTCGAAGTCGAGGGGCACCATACGCCCAGGTGGGGCCATGCGCCCTGGAGGGAAAGGGGGTGGGGCCATACGCCCAGCTGGAAAGGGGGCCATGCGCTCTGGAGGAAAATGGGCCATGCGCCCAAAGCAGCCTGGTGGTCCGCAGCGGAGCGCGGAGGTCCTCCCTAATGGAGCGCAGGGCTCGAGGCGAGGATATTGGACGGGAATTCCAAATTCGAAATCAGAGGACGAGAAACCAACATTCACGAGAGCGACTCCGACAAGGAGGCCGGAGCGCCCGCGCCACTCCAGATCCACGATGGAGGAGGGGTGGAGGAGGAGAAGGGAGTCCCAGCAGGAGCGGGGAGCACAGGACTAAGCCCGACCGCCGGAGGGTAGAGGCAGCAGGGGGAAGGGTCGATGAGGGGGGTGGATGAAGGAGGAGGTGGGGGGATGGGCGAAAAAGGAGGTAGGAGGGGAAGGTATTGGGTGGGCGAGGTGGACGGGCGGCGTTGGGGGAGGGAGAAGGTTGGGAAGCAGGGGGGCGCAAGGGAGGGGGCGACAGGAAGGACTGCCCCAAGAGCGCTAGGAGGTCGGGGGAAGCCATGGGGGCTGAGGCCGAGGAGAGGGGAGGAGGAATGAAGGGTAGGAGGGGCCTCCAAGCGCCGGCTAGCGGCAGGGAGGGAGCTTCCGCTGGGGAGAGCTCACAGAAGAGAGGAGCAGAGCAAACATTTTCTTATATATATATATATAATATTTTTTAATATATATATATATATTGTTTGAGGTGATCTCGGACAGAAGCACAACATTTTTAACGATCGGCTCTTTAGTGAACAGGTTAGGGTAGAAGTGCTCCGCTACAGCCTGAATGCCATCTTGGTCATCCACCAGGTTGCCATTGTCGTCGTATATCCAGTGTAATTTTAATTTGTTTCTGCGGGCTTTGACACAAGCATGAAAGAAACTGGTGTTCCGGTCGCCGTCGGTGTCCCAGGTCGATCTGGCTTTTTGCCTCCAGAATTACGTTTCCACTTTAAGCCTGGATTTGAGAAGAGATCTAGCAAGGTT
Organism: Iris pallida; assembly: GCA_029216955.1. Classification (NCBI taxonomy): domain Eukaryota; kingdom Viridiplantae; phylum Streptophyta; class Magnoliopsida; order Asparagales; family Iridaceae; genus Iris; species Iris pallida. Next base: position 27,588,192 of record JANAVB010031617.1, read on the forward strand.
GAGCGAAGCGCGGATGGCCAGAGAACTGAGAATGGTGAACACGTTCTCCACACGAGTGACATCATTCTCCCCCTCCTTAATAGCCTGGAAGATGTCTCCAAAAGCCTGCTTGCTCCAGGACGTTAAAGCCTGACAAGTGGCTTTTAGTTTAGCTGCCATCCGAGCCAGGGGGTCAAGAATCGCGATAGAGTTCCAAGTGGCATTGACAAGTTTTAGAATTGAGGATGATGACACCAGAAGTCGAGGAAACGAAAAGCTTTTTAGTGCTGGTGCGGTTGTCACTGATCCTGATGAAAAGAGGGGAGTAGTCGAATTCTGTGGAGTCTAAATAGGAGAGGTTAGTGATCAGCCCTATGTCGGACCAGCTGTCGTTGACTAATGCCCGATCCAAACGAGAATACTGCGGGGCGGTGGTCCTCCTACATGTTGCACCAGTTGAATGCACTGCCGTGGAAGGGGACGGGGGTTAGGTTCCCGTGAAAGATGAAGTTGTTGAAGTTGTCCATCGCAGATTGGGGGGGCGAGCGACCCCCAAATTTCTCTGCTCTACAGGACACCGTATTGAAATCTCCGATGCAGAACCACGGAAGACCTTGGGAGGGAAAAGCGACTTCCAACAGGTCATCCCAAAGCAAGCGCCTTTCAGGGATGTCATAACTTCCATGAACGGCAGAAAGGATGGAACGGGACTTGAGGGTCGGATGCTCGACCCAACAAGAAAGAGCCTGAGGCGAATCTTTAATAATGCCAAACTTGAATTCCGACACGAAAAAGATCCAGATATCATTACATCCCGAGATAGCATGTGGGAATCTGAGCTTGAGATGAGTGGCTTTGATTCTTCTATGGGGGATTTTTGGTTCGATAGTAATTAAGAGTTTAATGCAGTTATTCTTGATGCTGAGGATTCTGTTCATCGTCGATTTGTTTCCCATTCCTCTGACATTCCTGGAGATGATGTTAAGCATTTGATGTGGTGGTGGAAGGAAGGATATTTGTCTTCGCGGCGGACCTAGTTTTCATCGTCGTCTGCTGCTTTTGTTTGTTTTTGTTCTTTTTTGAGGTAGTTTTTTTTATGGTTATGGTAGTGGACCCGTTGACTTCGCTGGCGTAGCCAGTTCCTTCACTGATCTCGGGCCCGGAGGTAATAGGCTTATTAACAACATCTTCCAGGGCCATAGGGGTTGTCACGGTCCAAAAAACTCGCTTCCTTGGCTTGCCAGAACCTGCCGGTGAACGTGGGATTAGCTAGGGTACTCAAGGGATGGCCACTGACCAAAAGACCCCCTTCCTTGGCTTGCTAGAATCTGCCGGTTAAGGAGGGTGGAGGCTGGAAATCGCGTCCGCAGTTAGAGGGGGGACCTGAGAGCCCCAGCATCTGTCGAGGGAATAGTTGTCTGGGAGTACTGCTCCGAGCGGTAATCCGTCTGAGCCTCTGCAGGCTGGTGAGGGCGGAAGGTGGTAAGAGGGGGAGAGTGATATTCCACAGAGGGGTGGGAAGATTCCTCGGAGGGGTGGGAGATGATTAACTCAGATAAGTTTCGGGTAGAGATGTTGGATGTCGAGATGGGGGCATTGTCGGCGTCTCGTTGAGATGTTGGAGGAAAATCTGGCTGAACAGCTTCGTCGAGGATGGATGGGTAGGGTTCTCTGGATTTATTGGTGGCAGAGTCCATAATGGCACAGGTGAGAAGTTGAAAGGAGTTGCTGAGTGAGATAACAGGTGGCTTGTATGGGATGATGGCGGAAATAGACATGATGTTCGGGCAGGAGCAAGACATAAGTAATGTATCTTTCATCCCGAGGGTAGGATTGGGTGGCTTGGTCTGATTACCAGATTTAGGTTGGCTTTGAGCAACATGCACGTTAGAGTTGTGCCGGCTGGGTTTCTGAAGCTCGGGGTGGGCCCGGAAGCAGTGCCACATGGAATGGCCGCTCATCTGGCATGTTTACAGAAGATGATGTTGTTATCATAAAGCAGCATTTGGCGGTGTGTTTGGTCTCCGAGCTCAATATCAATGAGTTTGGGAGGGTCATGCACGAGGTCTAGCTCGACATATATCTTCGCGTAGTTGCATTTGGAGAGATTTCGGGTTTCTTCTGCGATAGCTACCAGGGTCCCGAAGGAGCTGGCTATCCGTTTGAGAGCAGCTGCGGGAAAGAAAACCAGGGGTAGGTTGGGGAGGGTGATCCATGTTGATATGATTGTCGAGTCAGCTTTAGGGTTGAAGTTCGGCGACCATTTGACAATTTTGACAGTTTGTGTGCCAATTCTGGAAGTGCCCTTGTCTCGGACAGCTGAGTAGTGTGGTTCAGATGAAAGGTGGAGGAGCATGTGCCTGGGGTCAAGTGGCACAACCCGGTAGGCAATAGAGAGGCCCCATCTGGCGACCGTTTCTATGACGACGGTGATTTTTAGGCATCCGAATCGAAATTTAAGTACAAACATTTTATTGAAGGAGGTGGATAGGGAGGAAATTTCCAGCACGGCGAAGGGGACACGGAAGGGGTAGCCATCTGGAGGTGGCAAGAATACAACGTTGGGAAGCTGAATCTTAGCCGCCGGAGTGGGTAAGTGCTGCCCCCGATAAGGACGGAGGATCTCGGCGTAAGAGGGAACACGAGGGTGGTCCGCCGCACTGGGCATGTACGAGTGCGGGGTGGCTCCGGAAGGGGCCACAGTACGGAGAATGCCTAATGTGGAGGGGTGTTTAGGAACGTCGGAGGAGGGGTAGCCCGCGGGGGGCGCGAGTGGAAGTGTGGCAGGCCGCCTTCGAGGATAAGAACATTGGAAGGAGTGTCCCCTCTCGGCATATCGACGTCAAGCGTCGAAGAGGCGCTGAGGCGCGCTCCGCCAACTAGCCCGGGGGGTGTCATCTTGCGAGCGGGCAGGGAGACCGAGAGGGCTGGATGGACCAACAGTGCCCGACGGAGGGGCGCCTTAGGAGGACACAATGGGGAAGTGGCACCGCTAAATGCATTAGCGGAAGGGTTGGATGGGCCAGCGCCCGACGTCGGTTGCGCCAGAGGGGGTCTCAGCATCCCGTTCATGGAAGGGGGCATCACGTTCCCAGCGTAAACCATAGGTTGCGCCCGGGAAATCCTAGCTGGCGCCGTGCTGGGGAACCCAGGAGAGCTGGACGTATATGGAGGATAAGGGGGTTAGGGTGTGCATGAGAGGGTAGGAGGCACCTGCCCGACTCGGCGTGACCCTCGAGGCGGGAAGAGGGTAGGGAAGCCACAGCTGCAGTTGGGAGCGTAGGACCATTGGTCCTCTAACCCAGAAGTGACTGCAAAATAGGGGCAGGGGGCGCCACCCGTGAGTAGCATCGTGGGGGTGCCATGTGGCGCCCGGAGGGGGAGTCCTGCGGTACCAAGAGAATGCACATGGCCCGAAGGGGAGGGTAATCCATGGGGCTGCTTAGGTCCTGGACCTGCGCCTGGCGCAAGTGCTGGCACGCCATCGGAAGGGAGCTGGCATCAGGCGGATGTGGCCACACACGCGTATAGGTACGGTACGGGGCACGAGACCGGGGGGTTCTGGGTGGCTGTGCCACCGTTGCCAGTTAGGATAACAGGGGGGTGGCCACAACCTCGTCGAACGGTGAGCGAGAGGCGTAGCACGAGACGTAACTCGAAAGGTAAGATGTGGGAGGGGAACTCGTGGCACAACTTACCAGGTTTGCCAGGGGCTCGCTAGGTGGCACCCAGGGAGCGAGCCCGAGAACGGGTTGCACCAGCACGGCACCTGAGGGCAGGAGCAAGCCACGTGATCCGCTGGCTTCTCGGAGGCTGGAAAGATGGAATGCCAGCTGGCGATCGGGGCCGAGCTAGGCACGTGGACGGGCGAGGCAAGCCCGAGAACGGGTTACTCCAGTACGGCATCCAAGGCGCAACTCAAAAGGTGAGATATGGAAGAGAATCTCGTGACGCAACTCGCCAGGAGCGCCAGGGACTCGCCAGGTGGCGCCCAGGGAGCGAGCCCGAGAACGGGATGCGCCATCAAGGTGCCTGAGGGTGGAAGCAAGCCACGTGATCTGCTGGCTGCTCGGGGGCCGGGACGGTGGAAAGCCAGCTAGTAAACGGGGCCAAAGCCAGGCTCGTGGGCGGGCATGGCATCCGAGGGGCATAGAACGCTGACTGCTGCGACCAAAGGCGCACATGGCTATGGTACGGGGCCCGGGGCGGAGGCCGGCGAGCCGGAAGAGTCAACGTCCCTGGACGCTACGATAGTAGAGGGGGCCGTCTGGCTTGGGTCAGACGAGGGAGTTGCTCCTACTATGCTGGGAGGGACTGGCCGGATAGTGAGAGCGTCGATCGGTGGCGGTAGGGCGGGGCTATCGAACGACAACGTTGGGTGGGAGATGATCCACCAGCGCCCTAAAAGGGCTAGCTGCTACTCCGTCCAGTCGAGAGATGGGGGGTGCCGAGGATGGATGGAAAGAAAGATGGTGGGGGTGGCCGCCGCGGGGGTCTCGGCCAGGGGAGATAAGGGTGGCGGAGCCGCCGCCTCTGCCTGCGGTTGGAGGACGAAAAGGGACGGTCGCCGGGGATGAGAAGGCGAGGCAAAGAGGAGGGCTTGGGGCTTGACGGAAACGAGGATGGTGGGGGAGATCCAGGAGATGAAGGAGGAAAGAGTTCGCCATTCTATGAAGGCCACCATTGCCTAACCCCGCTGGGGAGAGCTCACGACATCTTCTTCCGGTCTTGTTCGGGCATCTTAAAATTAGATCTATTGGAGGCCACCATTACCTTTTTCCAAGGGCCAGATATCCCAATTCCATTTCCAGCGCCAACATCATCCTTATTTCCAAGAAAGATAACCCGAAAACCTTCAAAGACTTCCGTCCTAGCAGCTTATGTACCTTCCTCAACAAGATCATCTCGAAGATCATCGCCAACCAGATGTCCAATCTCCTCCCCAAGATCATCTCTGACGAGAAAAGCAGTTTTGTTAAAGGCCGGAACATCACTGACAACATTTTCTTTGTGCAGAAGATGATCACATGTATAAAGTTTCCATCTAGTGGGGGAACATTGCCATCAAAATGGACATGGTGAAGGCTTACGACTGTCTGGACTGGCAATTCATGATCTGGGTCCTCAGGGCCTTCGGCTACTCTGAATCCTGGATTGACATCATCTTCAGATCCGTCAACAATTCAGGGTTCTCTACGGTCATCAACGGCCAGGCGACGGGGTTCTTCCGATCCACTCACGGGGTTAGGAAGGGCTACCCCCTATCCTCCACCATTTTAATCATCGCGACAGAAGCTCTAAGCAGAAGCCTCAACAGCATACCCCGTACGCCCGAATTCCATCACTTCCACACCACTACTAGCTGCCCCCTTATCACTCATCTGGCGTACATGGATGATAGCCTCATCTTCTTCTCCGGCGACTTCGAGTCGATCAAAGTGGTTCTCAGTACGCTTACTCGATACACCAGATGCTCTAATCAATGCGTCAATAACAACAAGAGCGTCATATACACCCACCACAAGGCTGACAGATCCCGTTCAGCTATCCTCTCCAACATGACCTTTTTGGCCACAGCCTACCTGCCTTTCTTATACTTGGGTTGCCCGCTGGTGTTTTCCATAAATAAATTCACTTTATTTATTTTGTATCTGGGAAAATTACAACTGTAGGAATCCGATCTAGAAGACGATCGCTTTATCCTTTGGACTATGCGAAGAAGAAAAGCTCTCAAAATTTTGACAGTAGATATCAATGTATCTGTACAATGAATAAAAAAAGAACTCTATTTATAGAGTCAAAACAGTAACTGAAAAGATAACTACCTCACCACTAGTACATTTGAAAAGTCACGCAGACTCTAAATACACGCTGGGTTAGTGAGTAGTTACTGGACGTGGCCCGTAACTGTTGGACACATGGCATTAGTGCATGGGTCGTGTGCAAGTTACTGGGCACGCGAGAGAGAGATCGGTGGCATGGCTGCCACGTACTCCAGTTGAAATGAAATCCACGCTGTCTTGCTGAAGGCAAAAATCCACGCAGTTTCGTTGACGCAGACTCGTTGAAGGCAAAATCCACGCAAGCTTTGAAGAAGAATACTTCAAAATTCACGCAGGCTTTGAGAAGAATAACTCAAAAATCCATGCAAACTTGAGGAAGGAGAAGGTTCAGAATCCACGTAAACCGCCAACTGTCTTGATTTGGCACGCTTCGTCTGACACAAAATCTCTGACATTGATTATATTTGTCAGCCGCATTAAATGAAGATAAGACCCAAAGTCACGCCAACTTGGTGAAGAGTGAGTCTTGCTAAGGAAGATTTCGAAAATCACGCAAAAGACGGGGAAGATCTCTCGAGTTCTGTGCATACGTGGCATACGAGGAGACGTTTCTCGACTGCTGTGTTGTCAGTCATTATGATTCTGACGTATGGCTGAGCTGTCTCTGCGTGACTTCTAAAGGAGATGGCCAGGCAGAACTTAGCGTATCTTTTGTGCTGCTTCTTGGATCACTCTGTGTGACTTGTTCTGATCAACTCAGCGTGACTTTCATTTTTGAGGCCTACAAAACCCCCTTCAAAGTTTTCGAAAAAATGATAAAATATTTTCGAAATACTTTGAAAATAGAGATGATGAAATGAGTTAAAGTCACGCTAAGATGACTCCAAAATTTTTCGAAAGTTGAAAAGATTTCGAAGTTCTTTGAAAACATCCAAATGAACTTATTAAATGTTATAATGACTCTTCGTTCTCCAAGACTGATTGCGTCCAATTTATGGTGGAATATGAACTGTCGACGAGATCTGTTATATAAACAGGGAGTGATTCTCAGTTTTGACTTCATCTCTCGAAAATATGACCCCAAAGGAAGCAGCCGAAGAGGAAGCACACAAGTTGGGCTTTTGTTCCCATGGTGACCCCACTTTTGGGGGTGAAGAACCCGAACCTGTCGTCATCGAGCTAAAGGACGACTCCACGCAGCTAGCCAAGAATCTCTTGAGCTACTTTGGATTGGATGGCTCGTCTTCTTCTGATAGACGGAGCCTTATGGAGAAGCGTGAAATGCTCGAGACTCTATTGCATCGCCTGGGAGTTAAGAGCGTAGAGGAGTTAGGCATCAAACTTAGCCGCTCTGGAAAATAGAGCATAACTTTCTACGCTTTTGTTGCACTTTTCTGTCTTTTTGTAAGGCCATAAGTGCCTGTTTAAAGAATGAAGTACAACTTTTGTGTCTGATCTGCGTGCCTTTTAATGAAGAATATTAATTAGCACACTTTGACTGTTTCCAATGTTGCACTGTCTCCCGAAGTACATGTGACACTCATTCCGCAATTTACGAGTGCTATTTATGCGGATCTTTTCCAAGAATGGACCTGTACTTGACCCTTTAAATAGATGGATGAACTCCACGCAAACTCATCTTCCCATTCTTCTTCCTCTCTTCTGAGAATGAATTTTCTATGAGAAGAAAATAGGAAAGCCATGTTGTCTGATGTCAGATCTCTGTGCATGCTACCAGACATGGGTCTGTCAATCCTTAGCAGCAAACTCAGCGGTAAGTTCAATATACACGCATCGAATTTTTTTGTTTACAAATTCATCTTCCTAGAATGAACAGAATGCGTCTGTCTTTGCTTGGCCAATTTCTGTTGGCTGATTTTTTCCTTACTGTTTCTTGCAGAATTTTGGCTGAAAACCTTCTTCAGAACTGGCATTGGGGATGTGGATGCTGTGGAGAATATCCTGCTGACATCTACATCAGTGAGCTCATACGCTTTTGACGCGTAAATCACACAACTCAGAACTCTTCGTGAGATAGAAGGGTCTTCCTTAGATGGTAGGAAGAGCCTTTATACACGAGAGTTGGATGGTGGAGTCAACTCTACTACCGAGAGATTGGGTAGTAGAGTTCCTTTTACGGGAGAACTAGGAATTGTATCCCAAGGTTGGATACATTCCTGTCTCCTCTGAAAGGTCGCTCCTAATCCACCAGTTGTATTGGCAGCAACACGTTTTCGTGTTGCCCTACTCTGTAGTTCTCCTCTCGTCTGAGAGATAAGACCAGAGTTTGATTCCTGCTGGACACCCAGGAATTGCCACAAACAACGAGATTGCCAGAGAAGATCCAAGAAGAAATAGATCTCAGTTGTACATAGAATGAAAATCCAAGATTTGTAATAGATTTCCATTATGATTTGTAGGAAAGTCTAAGAAAATGTAATAGACTTTTTGTGGTGAAATGGGAATGGAAATGACAATTCTTCTATGCTCAATGATTTGTATTTGTGGATGAATTGTGGACATGATAGATAATAAAATCATCTTTTCTGTTTTAGAGTATATGATATTATCAGAGGTATTATGGACATGATAATATATAGGAACTCGAAAGAAAATAGATTGATTTCTATGCAGAGGTCAAAACATGACAAATGAGTAAACAGATTCGGAATTGATTCAGAGGTTATGAAAACATGATAAATAACGAATCTCCACTTAATGAACTAATAGAAGATTATGAACGGATGAACCGTTAAGAAATGATAAACAGATGAACTGTCGAGTGAATGTAATAAATGAACGGACGAACCGTCAAGTATTAATGAACATGTGAAACGTCGGATGAATATGAGAAATGAATGGATGAACTGAGTATCGGGAAAGAATACGTCCCTTCGATCCTTGCAACCATATGCCTATAAATAGAGCATATATTTGAATAGAAGGATCGCATTTTGTCCACAATGTCTTCTGAAGAGAACATAAAGAAGGCTGAAGTCGCCCTTGAAGCTACTGAAGGTGTTAAAGAACATCCACCTCCGCAGAAGAAGGAAATGGGCGAAAGCTCGTCTACTCCCAAGCCGCCAAAAGATATCCTGGACTTCCTGGTCGAACCAGGAGAAACCGAAGAAGAAGAAGCAATGAGGTTGGCTGCCTGTCAATTCTTGGTGCGGTCAGGAAAAGATGTATTCAATTCTTTTGCTGATTATGTATGTGGTCCTCGTCCCAAATATGAAAGGGATCATAGTGATCTTCCATGATGATGTACCTTTTTTTTTTCTTCTTGAGGGATTTGTCTCAAATAAACTCCGTTTAAGGAAACTTTGTTTACGATATATCCTTTCCACTTTTATATTTTTGCCTTTATTCATTGATCTTTTGACTCAGAGATCAGAAAGACTAAATATCATTTTCATAAATATGATATTGAGATAAAAAATTCAGAGGTAATGTGGACATGATTTTCTGGATATCAAATTTGTTGAGAAAACGATAAAAAGTAGAATACCTATCTCCACTGGGGATAATAGATATCAGAATGATTCTTCGAAAAGAATAATGAAACAGCTGGAGAGTGATGGGATGACAATTTTGATAGAAATATTAGACGTAGTACTTCTTCAAGAATTTGTCGTTGATGGGCATCATAGTGGCTTTACCATCTAGAGTAGTGAGTTGATAAGCCCCATTAGAAAAGATCTTATTGACAATGAATGGACCTTCCCATTTTGCATCAAACTTGCCCTTACTCATGTGTGTCATAGTCATCGGGCGTCTGACAGTAAGCACAAGTTCTCCTTTCTGAAATGTTCGAATTCTGACTTTCTTGTTAAAAGCCCTTGAAATTCTAGCTTGATAGAATTCAATATTCTGTTGAGCAGATAACCGTTTTTCATCCAGAGCCTCCAATTCTTGAAGTCGAAGACGATCATTATTTTTGGCAGTGAGTTCATTAGCGATTGCTATCCTTAAAGAAGGAATTTGAATCTCTAATGGGAGAACAGCCTCAGATCCATACACCAGAGAGAAAGGTGTACACTTAGTAGCATTACGGACTGTAGTGCGATAAGCCCACAAGCATTCCCCGAGCTTGTCACTCCAATTACGTTTGTTAGTGGAGACAAACTTCTTTAGGAGTTTGATGATAGTCTTGTTGAAAGCTTCTGCCAATCCGTTAGCTGCTGGATTATATGCGGTAGAAGCAACATTATTGATCCGGTGATCGTCACAGAATCGAGTAAATTTCTGGCTGACGAACTGTGGTCCGTTATCATGAACAATGTGTCGAGGAACACCAAATCTGTAGATGACATGGTGCTTAATAAAGTTGATGACATTAGACGTCTTAACTTCAGATAAAGGAATAGCTTCGGCCCATTTGGAGAAGTAATCGGTTATTGCGAGAATGAACCGATGACCTTTAGATGATGGAGGATTGATCGGGCCGACAATGTCTATGCCCCAAGCTTCGAAGGGCCATGATGCTGTCGTCGGATGTAGAAATTCCGAAGGTTGATGTATAAAATTTGCATGGATTTGGCAAGCTTTGCATTTCCTTGCATATTCAATGGCATCTGATACCATAGTTGGCCAATAATAACCCATCCGTCGAATACGGTCTTGAAGTTTTGGCCCAGGTTGATGCGCTCCACAAATTCCATCATGTGCTTCACGAATAACTTGTTGGGCTTCATCACCGGCAATGCACCGAAGGAGTAAACCATCATAAGCTCGACGATATAAGGTCTTTGTTGTATGATTGTAATAGAATCTGAGTGATCGTCGTCTGATAGATGCTGCCTCACTCGGATCGTCCGGAAGAATATCATACAATACAAGATCTAAGAAAGGAAGTCTCCAATCTTTATCCGTATTCTGATTCTCAGTCGAGTTACTGAAGATGAATTCCATGCTGGAATCAGATGAAGATGATATCGATTTACGACTAAATCCAAATCCTCTTGTTGTGTTGACATCATAAGATGTTGATTCTTCAATGTCAACTGGAAGTCCTAGAGTCAGGTTATTTTCAAGATGAAATAATTCTCGACTATGAACAACAATCATTTGTTGCCGTCTGATTGGGATAGCCAGCACCGCTGCAAGATTAGCAAGGGCATCAGCTTCTGTGTTACATGCTCGCCTAACATGTTCAATGAAGAATTCCTTAAATGATGAGGCCATAGATATGGCCACTCTATGATAAGGAACCAGATCTTGATGGCGAACTTCATAAGTACCCCTGATCTGATTGATAATAAGTTTAGAGTCTCCATACGCCTCCAAATGTTGAATATTTAGATGTTTAGCGAGTTGAAGACCAATAAGCAATGCGTTGTACTCAGCTACATTGTCTGAACACGGCTGATCGAGAGAATAAGCTCTTTGGATGGCAAGACCTTCTGGCGATACAAGAACAATTCCAACTCCAGCAACAATATCGCCATTAGGACCAATTCTTGACGCTCCATCAAAGAATAGACGCCAAGTAGGATCTTCTTCAGCAATTTGATTTGAATCTAGGACTTCATCTGGGATTTCATCATAGAGTTTTGAATTTTCTGGAATTGAGTGAGCAGCCAGAAAATCAGCTAAAGCTTGTCCCTTGACTGATTTCTGAGGAATATAGTGCATATCATACTGAGCAAGTAGGATTCTCCAGTTAGCCAATCGAGAATTCAAAACACTGGGTTTCTTCATCATGATCCGTATAGGATTGATCCTGGAGATGACATGAATAGTCTGACCAATGATATAATGACGTGTCTTTTGGACAGCAAACATCAAGGCTAGACATTCTTTTTCAACTGGCGAATATCGAGGTTCAGCTCCGGTCATAGTGCGGCTGAGATAATAAATGGCTTGTTCATGGCCATTTTGATTCTTTTGAGCGAGTAATGCACCCAATGAATGACTCATTGCTCGAGTATAGAGGAAGAACGGTATTCCTGAGATGGGAGGTACCAATACTGGAGGGCTCATCAGATATTGTTTTATATCATCGAATGCTTTCTGACATTCATCATTCCAGACAAAAGAGACACCTTTCTTCATAAGTTTGTTGAATGGTCTGCAGCGTCCTGATAAATTAGAGATAAATCTCCTGATATAAGCAATTCTTCCTTGAAATCCTCGTAGCTCTTTTAAGGTGCGTGGAGGACGCATCTCTTGGATGGCTTTGATCTTCTCGGGATCCACGTGTATACCTTTAGAGGTAATGACGAAGCCGAGAAATTTACCACTAGAGACGCCTAAGAAGGACTTAGTAGAGTTCATCTTTAATTGATGCTTACGCATTAGATCAAATATAGTCTTCAAATCTTGGATATGATCCTCCTTTTGTCGACTTTTGACGGCAATATCATCAACATAGCATTCGACTGTTTTCCGCAAATGTTCACGGAATATAGTACTCATAGCTCGTTGATAAGTTGCTCCTGCATTCTTGAGACCGAATGGCATAACTGTATAACAGTATGTACCAATCGGCGTTCTGAAAGAAGTGTGCTTCTCGTCTTTTGGGAACATTTTGATCTGATTATACCCAGAATACCCGTCCATGAATGACATTCGTTCAAATCCACAGGTATTATCAACCATGACATCAGTAATTAGTAGAGGGAATTCGTCTTTAGGACATGCCGCATTGAGATCGCGAAAGTCTATGCATACTCTGATCTTGCCAGTCTTTTTAAGAACAGGAACAATATTAGCCACCCAATCGGGATGTTGTTCCTCTCTAATAAACCCAGATGTAATGAGTTTATTGACTTCAGCTTCAATTGCATCTATGATGTCCGGACGAAATCGTCGTTGTTGTTGTTTGACCGGTTTAGCATTCGACTTCTTCAATTGTGCAAGACAAGAGTCAGCTTGTAGAAGTGCTTCACTTAACGTCTCCCGAGTCTCTTTGGAAAGACGTAGAAGTTCAAAAAGGGACATTCTAGCGAGAGTATTAGCAAGCTGAGCCAAAATGTCGAAGTTGTAAGGCTTCTGAAGTTCAAGAGGAGAAGACTTCTTGATTGGCTTATCAAACCGAGCCTGTTGTTTGCCTTTCTCCAGAGCCGTAGGCTTGGGAGGAACAGGTTCAGTAGATGGTTCTTCCTCGGAAGGAACATTAGGAGCATCTTTAGCATCTGAAGGGATATCAGTAGGATCTTCAGGATTTTTAGAATAATCCTTTAGGTAAAGTTTCCCCGTTCGAGTAGCACTAACAAGTGCTTCTTCTTTATCTTTTGGCTCTGTGTCAGAAGTAGACCCAAGAGAAGTCATATGACATGACTTGATCTTTCCAGCCTTCTTGGATTTTTGAGAAGAAATCTTTTGAGGAGAAGGCGATTCAAAATCTGCCACTAGATCAGGATGGATCCACATGATTTCCCCTGTTTCCAAAGTGATTGGCACTAATCCTTCAAACTGTGGAGGAGGAAGATTCACTATGTCAAGAGTTGCCTTGGGAATAGGAACAATCCCACTTTTAAAGAGTTGAGGAGGGAAATTTCCAAATTGCATAGAGACGACGTTGGAGGTGACGGTCTTCTCTTTTGGAGTAAGAGAGATAGCTCCAGATTTAATCATTTCTTGGATCTTTTCTTTCAATACATAACATGTACGAATTGTATGACCCAGCATTCTGTGATATGGATAGTATTTAGGATGATCTGTTTTACCAGCTTCATCAGGTTTCTTGATCTCTGGTAATTGTATTTTATTACCTTTCAGCAGACATTCAAAGATACCAAGGACATCATCGTCATCAAAAGAATATTCTTCTCTGGGGCGAGGTGTTCTTGATTGTTGAGTTGTAGAGGCAGGAGTTTGAACATTCGATGTATCTTTGCTCTGAAGATTAACTTCTAGAGTTTCTTTTCCTTTGCGAGCATTATTTTTATTGTTAGCTCCTTGTCCTATTTCTTTAGGAGTCATGTGCACTCCTAAACCTTTGAAGGTTTCAGCACTGATTTCTGCAGCTTTATCACTGACTATGAAGGAAGGCCAATCTTGAAATTGAGTGGCCCCTGTCCACATACTGATGATTGGCAACAAGTTTGATTTGCACGTGTCAATGGTGACAGCATCAGGAGTTCCAAGAGGCATCTTCAGAGCTTCTCTTCGAAACCGTTCAATGTATTCCTCTGTAGATTCATTATTTTTCTGCTTGATTCTAATAAGAGCAGACATAGTCATGTCATTAAGCCCTTCATAGAACCTTTCAAGAAACATCTGTTTGAAACCAGCAAATGAGGTAATACTCCCATCTGGGAGACTTCTATACCATTCATAAGCCGTTCCCTTGAGACATCCAATAAATACCCGAGTAAGGAGGGCATCACTTGGTTGTAATTGATCAGTCATTACTTCAAAGTGATTGATAAACTGACTTGGAGAAGTGGTTCCATCATAGAATGAGATAGTAGGAGGCTTGTATTTAGGAGGATATGATACTTGCTTCCATTCTATCGGATAAGGCTGCTTGATGCCTAACCTTTGTAAACCATCCTTCTGTTTGAATGCCTCGAATTGAGTTTTGAGATTTTTTAATTCTTCAGAGACAACTCCCGAAGATTGTGGAGTTGTGGCTTGTAGAGAATAGTTAGGAGGAGGGACAGCATTGTAAGCACTATCCCCAGCTCCAGAGAGACTAGGATTTGGTTGAGCAGGTCCAGGAGTATTGGATTGTACTGCTGGAGGAACTTGTACTGGACTTATATCAGTATCAACTGGTATGGCATCTGATACAGTCTGTCGATTTTGCAACTGAGCTGTCATGAGTTCATACATTGACTTCATTGTGTCAGTCATAGATTTCATTTGCTGTTCCAAAGAAGCAATTCTTTGATCTTGAGGAGTCAGGGAAGAAGAGAGTTCATCAGTATTCCCATCAACCATGTAAGTCGTGACTGTATGAGGGATTATTGATGAACTAGTAGATGTTGTATGCTCTGAATCATTGCTTCGTGTATCAAAGTCAACTATAGGAGAATTACCCCCAGTAGGAAAAGGTGGGAAGTTAGATTCTCCAAGAAATTCAGAATCAATTTCAGGGATCAAATTTCTTTGACTAGAAGCCAGGACTCTTGCTCTGGTGTTTTTATATACTCCATCTGGACTATCAACTCTACCCCCGGTGTCCCGAGAAGTCATGTTGACAGAGGCAAACAAAGGCTCATCTTCATCAGGCATAGGTTTATACTGAATCCTATTAAAGACAGACTGTCATTTATTTTGACATCTGTATTGCATTGTGACTCTTGGCTGGAAGTCACATTCAGTATGATCACCATGGTCTTGAACTGTTGATTCACATCTGCACTGAATTATGACTCTTGGATAGAAGTCACATTCAGCATGTTCCTTTGATATAGAATTACTCCTTCTCTTCTGTTGAAGATATTCCCGTAAATCTATTTGTGAAGATTGAGGAATATACTTCCTGTTCTTGGGTCTTGATGGCTCTTGATTATACAAAGAGTGATTAATATGAGCCACATAATTTCTTGCATACTCTGCATCTGGATCTTTTATCTTCATATCCAATTGGTATGGTTTCTTAACACCAGAAGTGCTGAGTTTTGTTCTTAAATCAGTGGAAGGTAACATATTAATTTTGGAAACATGGAGTTTTCCTTCCATTGATCTGGATATTTGCAGAGAAGGAAGAGTTAAACCACTCCCTTGATTAGGAGTTGGTAACAGACCCTCTTTAATGGACAGATTCTGTGTCCAATTTGAAGAAATCAAAGAAGAAGACATTAAGGAATGTTTCTTCTTAGACTCATTCAGATGTTGAGATATAGAATGTCCAGAAGGAAGAGTAGTCAAAAGACCATCTCCTTTCCTTTGACTAACAAAAGTATCAGTCAAAGCTGTTCCTAGAGTAAAAACTACAGGAGCAGAAGAAACAACTAAAGAGTTATTCCTTTTCGAAGGGACTTTGTGTGGAAGACCACCCCCAGTTCTAGTAGAACTCGGTGAAGAAGAAGAGATAACTAAGGAGTTATTCTTCTCTGATGAAATACACGCTGAAACAGACTTGGTTAAAGAACCAGAGCTGTTAGCGTGACTTTTGATTTTAGAATTACACGCTGAAACAGATTTGGCTAAGGAGCCAGTACTGTCAGCGTGACTTTTGAATGTGGGGTTGCACACCGGAATAGATTTGGCTAAGGAGCCAGTACTATCAGCGTGACTTTTAGAGTTGAATTTGCACACTGGAACAGATTTGGCTAAAGAGCCAGTACTGTCAGCGTGACTTTTAGAATTGAATTTGCACACTGGAACAGATTCGGCTAAAGAGCCAGTACTGTCAGCGTGACTTTTAGAATTGAATTTGTACGCTGGAACAGATTCGGCTAAGGAGCCAGTACTGTCAACGTGACTTTTAGTTACTGTCATCTTCGAGCGCACAAGAGTGTGCGTGCTTGCAATGGAGTTCTTGCCAGTGTTAGGAGTAGACACTGTGGCAGAGACTTCACCATTGACTGCCAACTGATTCTTAGGGACATAGACAGAGTGTCCCTTCGACTTGGCAGTAATAATGGAGGCTGGAATGGGCTTGCCACCCTTAGCCCGCTGCATTTCTTCATAGGCGAGTTGATCGAATTTGATCATCATCACCTTCTTCGTCGAGCCAATAGACGAAGTATCGTATTGAGTTGTTACCATCTCAGAAGAGGAGATGGTTTTCCCCAGCAGAGTCGCCAATTTGTTTTCCATAAATAAATTCACTTTATTTATTTTGTATCTGGGAAAATTACAACTGTAGGAATCCGATCTAGAAGACGATCGCTTTATCCTTTGGACTATGCGAAGAAGAAAAGCTCTCAAAATTTTAACAGTAGATATCAATGTATCTGTACAATGAATAAAAAAAAGAACTCTATTTATAGAGTCAAAACAGTAACTGAAAAGATAACTACCTCACCACTAGTGCATTTGAAAAGTCACGCAGACTCTAAATACACGCTGGGTTAGTGAGTAGTTACTGGACGTGGCCCGTAACTGTTGGACACATGGCATTAGTGTATGGGTCGTGTGCAAGTTATTGGGCACACGAGAGAGAGATCGGTGGCATGGCTGCCACGTACTCCAGTTGAAATGAAATCCACGCTGTCTTGCTGAAGGCAAAAATCCACGCAGTTTCGTTGACGCAGACTCGTTGAAGGCGAAATCCACGCAAGCTTTGAAGAAGAATACTTCAGAATTCACGCAGGCTTTGAGAAGAATAACTCAAAAATCCACGCAAACTTGAGGAAGGAGAAGGTTCAGAATCCACGCAAACCGCCAGCTATCTTGATTTGGCACGCTTCATCTGACACAAAATCTCTGACATTGATTATATTTGTCAGCCGCATTAAATGAATATAAGACCCAAAGTCACGCTAACTTGGTGAAGAGTGAGTCTTGCTAAGGAAGATTTTGAAAATCACGCAAAAGACGGCGATGATCTCTCGAGTTCTGTGCATACGTGGCATACGAGGAGACGTTTCTCGACTGCTGTGTTGTCAGTCATTATGATTCTGACGTATGGCTGAGCTGTCTCTGCGTGACTTCTAAAGGAGATGGCCAGGCAGAACTTAGCGTATCTTTTGTGCTGCTTCTTGGATCACTCTGTGTGACTTGTTCTGATCAACTCAGCGTGACTTTCATTTTTGAGGCCTACAAAACCCCCTTCAAAGTTTTCGAAAAAATGATAAAATATTTTCGAAATACTTTGAAAATAGAGATGATGAAATGAGTTAAAGTCACGCTAAGATGACTCCAAAATTTTTCGGAAGTTGAAAAGACTTCGAAGTTCTTTGAAAACATCCAAATGAACTTATTAAATGTCATAATGACTCTTCGTTCTCCGAGACTGATTGCGTCCAATTTATGGTGGAATATGAACTGTCGACGAGATCTGTTATATAAACAAGGAGTGATTCTCAGTTTTGACTTCATCTCTCGAAAATATGACCCCAAAGGAAGCAGCCGAAGAGGAAGCACACAAGTTGGGCTTTTGTTTCCATGGTGACCCCACTTTTGGGGGTGAAGAACCCAAACCTGTCGTCATCGAGCTAAAGGACGACTCCAAGCAGCTAGCCAAGAATCTCTTGAGCTACTTTGGATTGGATGGCTCGTCTTCTTCTGATGGACGGAGCCTTATGGAGAAGCGTGAAATGCTCGAGACTCTATTGCATCGCCTGGGAGTTAAGAGCGTAGAGGAGTTAGGCATCAAACTTAGCCGCTCTGGAAAATAGAGCATAACTTTCTACGCTTTTGTTGCACTTTTCTGTCTTTTTGTAAGGCCATAAGTGCCTGTTTAAAGAATGAAGTACAACTTTTGTGTCTGATCTGCGTGCCTTTTAATGAAGAATATTAATTAGCACACTTTGACTGTTTCCAATATTGTACTGTCTCCCGAAGTACATGTGACACTCATTCCGCAATTTACGAGTGCTATTTATGCGGATCTTTTCCAAGAATGGACCTGCACTTGACCCTTTAAATAGATGGATGAACTCCACGCAAACTCATCTTTCCATTCTTCTTCCTCTCTTCTGAGAATGAATTTTCTGTGAGTAGAAAATAGGAAAGCCATGTTGTCTGATGTCAGATTTCTATGCATGCTACCAGACATGGGTCTGTCAATCCTTAGCAGCAAACTCAGCGGTAAGTTCAATATACACGTATCGAATTTTTTTGTTTACAAATTCATCTTCCTGGAATGAACAGAATGCGTCTGTCTTTGCTTGGCCAATTTCTGTTGGCTGATTTTTTCCTTACTGTTTCTTGCAGAATTTTGGCTGAAAACCTTCTTCAGAACTGGCATTGGGGATGTGGATGCTGTGGAGAATATCCTGCTGACATCTACATCAGGAAGCTCATACGCTTTTGACGCGTAAATCACACAACTCAGAACTCTTCGTGAGATAGAAGGGTCTTCCTTAGATGGTAGGAAGAGCCTTTATACACGAGAGTTGGATGGTGGAGTCAACTCTACTACCGAGAGATTGGGTAGTAGAGTTCCTTTTACGGGAGAACTAGGAATTGTATCCCAAGGTTGGATACATTCCTGTCTCCTCTGAAAGGTCGCTCCTAATCCACCAGTTGTATTGGCAGCAACACGTTTTCGTGTTGCCCTACTCTGTAGTTCTCCTCTCGTCTGAGAGATAAGACCAGAGTTTGATTCCTGCTGGACACCCAGGAATTGCCACAAACAACGAGATTGCCAGAGAAGATCCAAGAAGAAATAGATCTCAGTTATACATAGAATGAAAATCCAAGATTTGTAATAGATTTCCATTATGATTTGTAGGAAAGTCTAAGAAAATGTAATAGACTTTTTGTGGTGAAATGGGAATGGAAATGACAATTCTTCTATGCTCAATGATTTGTATTTGTGGATGAATTGTGGACATGATAGATAATAAAATCATCTTTTCTGTTTTAGAGTATATGATATTATCAGAGGTATTATGGACATGATAATATATAGATAATAAAATCATCTTTTCTATCTTGATTTGGCACGCTTCGTCTGACACAAAATCTCTGACATTGGTTATATTTGTCAGCCGCATTAAATGAAGATAAAACCCAAAGTCACGCCAACTTGGTGAAGAGTGAGTCTTGCTAAGGAAGATTTCGAAAATCACGCAAAAGACGGCGATGATCTCTCGAGTTCTGTGCATACGTGGCATACGAGGAGACGTTTCTCGACTGCTGTGTTGTCAGTCATTATGATTCTGACGTATGGCTGAGCTGTCTCTGCGTGACTTCTAAAGGAGATGGCCAGGCAGAACTTAGCGTATCTTTTGTGCTGCTTCTTGGATCACTCTGTGTGACTTGTTCTGATCAACTCAGCGTGACTTTCATTTTTGAGGCCTACAGCTGGTATCCGGTAAGACAAACTCCGGTATATACGAGCACCTGGTTGACAAGATTCATAAACTGATCGCGGGATAGCACAACGCTACACTATCATCCGGGGGCAAGATGATCCTTATCAAATACGTTCTTTCCTCCAACCCGCTGTACAACCTAGCCGTCTACTCCCCGCCCAAGAAGGTCCTCCATTCTCTTGAATCTCTATTCGCCAAGTTCTTCTGGGGTCGCAGCGACGGTAAGGACAAACACCAATGGGCCAGTTGGAATACCATGGCCAAATCCATTGATGATGGTGGCCTGGGATTCAGCAGACTTGCCCACATCGTGGACGCATGTTCCATGAAGCTGTGGTGGATGTTACGATCGGAGAGAACGCTGTGGACGAAGTTCATGAGAGCTAGATACTCTAGATTCTCTCATCTTTCAGAGGCAGAAACTAACAGCAGATCATCGGAGCCGTGGCGTCGTATAACTCGGGGACACAACCTTGAAGAACCTTTAATCCGTCTTATGCTGGGCGACGGACACTCATCGGCCTGTCTTGAACGGTGGCTTAGCGTAGACACCATCCAGCCCAATGTTCGTATACCAGGGGATGCGAGATTAGGGATCTGTGGGAGGATAATGCTAGTTGGAATTGGAAGAGGGTCAGAGATTGGCTCGGCCAGCCGACAGCCGACGATCTCCTTGTTGCTAGCCTGCGGGTCACTGACTCGCCTGACTCGTGGAGATGTTCCCTAACCCAAGTGGGACCTTCATGCTGGCTTCTGCCAGGATCGTCGCTGGAGGCATTGGCGTGCCGGACACTACGTGCGCTAAGTTTTGGCATTCTTGTATTCCTATCAAGTGGTTTATCCTTATCTGGCATGCTCTTCACCGAAAACTTCCGACGGACGACTCCATCAGATCTATCGGATTTAGCTTCGCGTCCAGATGCCTCTGCTGTACAGAGCCAACTTTAGAATCGGCAGAGCACATCCTTCTTTTTGGAGATCTCGCGAATCAGATTTGTCTCATTCTTCACAATAGTCTTAGTATGGTCCCCCCGACCGGGGGCTTCCACGATCTCCTAACCAGCTGGAGCTGCTCCCACGGTCATCAGATCATCGTAGCCGTCGGTATTTGGGTCTTACGGAAGAACATGAATAAATCCAGATACGAAGGCCGTCAACTACTCCCTCCTCAATTATTCAGAGAGGTCATCCGACAAATTTTCAAAGCCAGGAGGCGATGCTCTCATGCCCTCAACACTTTTTGGGAGGCCCTTCTTTAGGATTCTTTCGAGTTCTTGCGCTTCTCCTGTCAGTGGGCGTCAAGATCCGGTTCCTTTTTGCGCTGCCCGTATGGTCTATTTTGTTTTGTTCAGGCCGCGTCATGCGCGCTTACTTGTATAGGCTTTGACATTTTGTACGAATTAAGTATAAAACAATCCACACACTTTTGTCATAGTTTCATGTGTGTTTCATATCACCTTAGTATATATCACCTTAGTATATATATATATATATATATATATATATATATATATATAAAATATATATATATATATATAAATATATATATATATATATATATATATATATATATATATATATATATATATATATGCAATATTATATGCAATAAAAAAATATATATATATATATATGCAATATTATGTGTGTACAGATATATATAAATCATGAAGGGTTGTTTAGCGTATCGTAAGCCTTTCACTACAAGAAAAATGACCTTTCTTGACGGTCAATTTATTGACGTATGGTCAAAACCGTCAAGGAAAGCAGTTATCTTGACGGTTTTAGACATACGTCAACAAAACACCCATTTTTCTGTTATATATTAAAATTTGACCATATTACTTGACGGTTTTATACAAAGCGTCAAGAAAACCCATTGCATTACTTGACGGTTTGCTGATAACCGTCAAGTAATGCATGTGCAAAAAAAAAGGCGCGCACATTTCAGATGCCATTTTCGTAATTTTTTCAAAAAAAAATTTTCTTGACGGTTTTAACAAAATTTGGGAATCGAGGGTTTCTTATATATTTCACATCCACATACTTCTTTTCCTCCTTCCCCCATCCCTCTCCCTCTCGAGCTCCCCCTCCGGTGGAAGTCTTCCCCCGGCCGGCGAACCCCGACCGGCGACCGAGCCTGTAAGTCTCCCCCTCTCCTCCGCCCTCTTCCCTAGCTTCTTTTCCGACCATCTCGTCAGCCACCCCGACTTCCACAGCCCTCCCGACCGTGCCCTAACCCTGTTCTCCGGCAATCCGCCGTCTCCCCTCTCATCCCCGCAGCCGACTTCAAGCGTTCCCTCTTCCCCCTTCCTTTCCGACCCCGATTTTCTCCACAGCCCTAAACCCCTCTCCCATGTTCTTCATCCCGACCCCCCCGGAAACCCTAGCTCCGGCGAGCTCTTCGGCTCAGTCCCGACCCGTCGGCTTTTCCCGTGCTTCCCCGCAGAGCCGACCTTGCTGCCCGTGCTTCCCGTGGACGCTTCCCGTTCCGTGCGTGCTTCCCGTAGCCGACCCGATGATCGCAGCCGCGACACGGCGAGGCGACGTCCGTGTCCGCACACGTAGCACGAGTCCGAGGCGTCCCTTCGGATTCCGACTTGCCCTTCGGTATATTTCTGAAACTCTTGGGTTGGTTTTGCTATTTCATATATGCGTGTCGATGATGATTGGTCTGTGTCTCCTATAATTAGGAGACACACGTTCTGATGCTATCGTTTGGGTTCTGCAAATTGGTTGGAACGATCCTCATATCCATGTATTTTCTGGAATAGAGTTTTATAGTGCTTGTGAGAACGTTCTCAGCTTGTTATCATTTGTGATTCATTTTCTTTGGGGAAGTAGGATAAGAAATTTTAATATAATATAAGTTTTATGAATCAGTGAAATGTAATAGAACTATACGTTAGCTAGGATTTTTTTTAGAAAAGTCAATGTTTTGAGAATAAATTGGGGAATCACACACCTAAAGAAACACAAGTAGGGTTGAAAAATATCAGCAAGTTGGAGGGCCATATGATTTTGCCTTTTTAGACTCTTGTTCCATTTGTAGTCAACAAAAGTATGTGTTGTTCTTGTACTAATGCTAGATGAGTAATTTTCAAGGAACTGCAAGAGAACAATTTAGAAGGAACCTACTTTACTGATATGTGCCAACTGACAAGGCTATGGTTTTTGTGAGTTCCATGATTCCTTTCAATGTGGTGACTTACATGTGTATTTACCTTCATTGCTTGTTCCTTACCAACTTTGTTTCTTCAGTTATATGAGAAACAATATCTTAACAGGAAACATACTTGACAACATTGGAAACTGTACCAAGTATTTAGATGAGCTTTAATTCATATTGATCTTGTTTTAGTTAAACAACTAACTATTATCTATGTCAATAGAAGCAAGTTATATCATTTATCTAAGAAATTTTCCTAAGAAGGCCCAGTATTTAGAAGGATATTTGGAAGGTGATATCCATGTTTAAAATAAGGTTGAGGATATTATGCGGGACTGGTAATTAAATTGATATGGCTTCTTCATCAAAACAAGTTAAATACTAGTGATGTTCTTCTTAAAAAGTATATTAATTGTGGTAACATATGTTTAGTCCTAGCATCATGAGGTGGTACGTCTTCTACAACAATTTAGTCCTAACTCAGAAGGAAAAAAAGTAGCAGGAAAGGGAGCAAGACCAACAGCAACAACATACCCTTGAAATATTATGTGCATATTCTAGAACTGTTTGGTTTGTTTCATGAGTGAAGGTAACAACAAAAAATTCTTAAAAATAAGCCCTTGGGTAGGACATAAATATTGTATATAGGCATTCCTCGATAAAATTAAGAAACAATTGGCTCCAAGTACTCGTTATGCATATGAAGTAGGACATAATAGAGATGCAAGGTTAGGCCTTAGGTGCAAGGTCAGCCTTGACATTCTAAATGGTCGAGACATCAGTCTTGAAGGACTTGGCGAGGATAACATCATTGATGCCTTTAGCAAAGACAACTCCATAAACTTGAAACAACTATACATCAGCTATCCCATATAAAGGATTCTCTATTTGGCTCGATAAACTATTTTCTGTTCATCATAATTTTAGATTTCAAACAACTTTATAGTTATAGTTTCATAATCCACATATAGTACTCATACTACACACATCATGAGATTGTTTGATGTATTTTTAAACTTACATAGTGCTTTATTATGTGTTTTCCCACATAATTAATGTCCTGTAGGAGGATACTACCAATACCACCCAATTTGTATTGTTCTTTCTATTAGTTAATATTTTATTCAGACACATTTCTAAACTAGGAAGTTGTTTATTGTCTTTCACGTAGCAATTTTAAGGGCTCCATTTGCATCTTAATTGGAATCTATTCATTTTCCCTTTCTTCTTACATATGCCAACTAGAGTTATATGATTGGTACTTGAAATTTGTTGCAAGATTTATGTGCAGGGTGCATTGGGCCATCAGACCATCACCTTACCTTTTGCTTTCTTCTAATGATGTGATAAATATACTTCCCCACGAACTTGCTAGTTTTCTTGATATGTCCATAAGACTAGATGCAATATTTCATTTATGAAAATATTGAACTAGAACTACATAGTTTTATAATGTTACAGGTGGATGTGGCAATGAAGCTATCTAAAATGGAAGAATTCATAGGTGGATCTTCATTAATCTTTACCAATATTAGAGAATCCTCTAATATGTATCTGGTTAGCCTAATGCTTCGATAATACATAAATCTTTATCAATTATGTCACACAGGCTGTTGGGCTTGAAGGCGATCTGTGCAAGCAGGAGGATGTGGCAAGAAGTGTAGAAACAACCATCAAACATTTTCGTAAGCTAGATATTCATGTTAACGGAGCATCAGGCAATGGAGGATTTGTCACCTTGGCTTTCGAACATGTGAGTATACTTTGTTGCATGTTGATATGGTATAACATCTATTATACTTTCTGGCTCAATTTACTTTTGAAGTACATCAGTATAATTCTCTCCACTATACTTCAGTCACGAAGCACTTGTTGAGTTGTCTTTTTGTGCAACATTAGTTGGTGGCTTATCCTCTAGAAAATAATATGTGGCTTTTTTCAAATTGCAAGCTGGTGACTAAGATGGGGAAGCCTACTGGCTAAGGCCTTTGGCGTGTTAGGGAGATGTCAAGGTTCAAGGCTGCAATAGTTTTTAGAAATTTCCCATAAAAATTAAAATAATGTAAAATGGGAAGTGACTCATAAAACTGAGTCCATTTGTGAAGCCAGTCATTTTTGGGGAACTAATTATGATATTAGGGTCAATGGAATTACATCATGACCTATTGAAGGCACTCCTGGACTTATAAAACTTGACCCATTCTTCTTGGTCATGCATGCTACCTTTCATGCTTAATAAAATAATATACCGGTATCTATGTCATGGACAACTGAAGATTAAAGTTTCAACTCATCCTTACATGCTGATTTCATTCTCAAATATCCCTTTTTGCCAAATTGGAAAGCTTAGAGCACAAGAGAAATATTGAGCACTCTAATCTTAGTTATGTCATGTATGCATCCATGCATGTTAGTTTGCATTATGTATTGTATATGTTGAGTCATACATAAATTTTCTTTAAGCCCTTAGTATGTGATTCTTTGTTTGTTCTTGACAATAACCAGGTTGTTCTCCTTCGTCCACAATCCTGAGAAGACTCTTGAAGGAAATCAAGCTCATATTATCACCTTGAGGATCATCATCATAATTATGGTCATGCTTGTGATTCTTTGTACTCTTCTTCCTCCAATCTTGAGAAGAATTTTTGTATACTTTGTATATATCATTCTTGGATGTTTGTGATGTACAAACTTTGTATTTGTGATCAATAAAAAGATTGTGTATTATAATATTATGTGTGTGTTGTAACTGGCATATATTGATATTATGTGTGTTTGGTAATTGGATTCTGGAATATATTGATATTATTGTAAACATGTTTATCTTGACGATTGCAAAACGTCAAAAAAAATTCATTTCTTGACGGTTTTTAAACATCAAAAAATATTTTCCTTGACGGTTTTTTCCCGTCAAGAAAGACTTTTTTTGACGGTCATTACCCGTCATCTAGGCCCCCGTCAAGAAAAGTCGACACTTTTCTTGACGGTTTTTTGTTTGTTTTCTTGACGGTTTAAAACCGTCAAGACAAGCTTGTTTCTTGACGGTTTAAAACCGTCAAGAAAACAAATAAAAAACCGTCAAGAAAAGCGTCGACTTTTCTTGACGGGGGCCTAGATGACGGATCCAAAACCGTCAAGAAAAGTCTTTCTTGACGGGGAAAAACCGTCAAGAAAAGCCATTTTTCTTGTAGTGTTTGTTGTGTATTTGTAGGTCTCTGTGATGAAACGATCGACGCAGAAGGGACTGGAGCTTCGCTTGCGCATTTTGGAGTTGCAGGCATGTATACCTTGCCTTACATTGTTGTTTTTACATACACTTCATTATACACTTGTTAATATAGACTTAGTTGAGCCCGAGAATTGCCTCGGGCGTAGTCGATGATGGCATCGACACTTAGGGATACATACTTGACATAGCTCAAGTCGACGTACCCTCAGTTGCGGAGTTGTTATTATAACTCCCTTGACCATGACACGTGTTAAGACACGGCATCGAGTGAGATCAAGTCATGGCATATGAACTACAAGGAAAAAGGGCTTTCTTGATGGGTAATCTCCGTCAAGAAAGGATTATCTTGATGGTTGTGGATCCGTCAAGTAGGCCAGAGTCAAGAAAAGTCTTCCAATTTTTTTACGGTCTCTAACAGGGCTTATCTTGACGGTTTCTAGTCGTCATCTTAAATATTTTTCTTTACCGTTTTCAGCCATCAAGAAATCAGTTTCAAGAAATCGTCAATGTAGTTGAAAACTTTTCTTGACTCCGGCCTAGATGACGGTTATTAACCGTCAAGAAAACCGTCAATATAAAGCCCTTTTGTAGCACGATTGCGTTAATTGTTGACATTTTTTAACCGTCAAGAGAGGCTAAAGTTTGTATAGCCAAAATTTTATTTATAATTATATATTACAATTCAAACACACACATAATATCAATAATCTAGATGATATCAAATAACTATAATATCCAATTTTAACAAATTATATTGTTCATACACCACAAACTTCCAACCACAAACGTCCAACACGTCCAACCACAAACATATCCATCTAAAGTATGTATTTTTAGTACATCTTAAACATCAAAAATCTATATTTATACAAGTAAAACCAGAACATGTAGTGAACCCGGAGCACGTCCCTCCCGTATTCACAACAACATTATTTTCCATTTAGTTCCTGAGAGAACAAGAGAAATATATTTAATCATTTATGTGTACATGTTTGTAGAAACTGATAACAACTGAGAAGAAAATGAAATGACCACAAGGCTTACAAGTCAACACATGAAACAAATTCTACTCAAATTGAATCTCTGATAGCTCAAACTGTTCACAAAAATTATAAAGAGAACCAATTCTAACTATAACAATAATTTAACATGTGATCAATAGTACAATAGGTAATTTTAGAATGTCATCAGTACGATGCTATGTAGAAGATTACAGTAACAAAATGGAGTTCCTGAATTAAAAAACAATCAGCAATAAATAAAAACAAAACATTAGTAGTAATTAAAAACATTATTAGAAAATCATGAAAAGAAAAAGAAATCAAACAATGTAAGTTGATATCGATCGATCGATAGAGCCTATATTTTCTCCTAAATAAACTGAACCTATACAAACCGACAACAACATCAGCATAATTCATAGTTCTGATACGAATCTAATTTTCATCACTAGCTTATACGTTGAGCTGGAAGGATTGGACTGTTGCTAAATACACTGAACCTATATTTGCTGGACGTTGCTAGAGCCTATGTTCCAGACCAGGGTGCTACTAGAGGTTTACACTGGGGTAATACTACACTGGAGGCTACACTGTAAGTGCACTGGTGGTAGTATGTAAAGGAGAAAAACTAATATGAAGGTTAGTGAGAAATCATGTCTAAATGAGCTTGTTCCATTATAGGAAATGACAGCATAATATTAAGTTAGTTTTAACATTAACTTGAAGTTGAAACATAGGTATGCCAAAGAATAGATCAAAGTGTTCCATTATAAGAAAAATAGACTTCTTAACAGCATAATATCAGTCATTTAAAAATCATCAAAGAATTTTAATGTAACTAGAAAAAATCATTTTTACTATATAGTTCAAGATGGTACAAAATAGAAAGAACATGATGAGTTTTATCGTATTTGTGCTTCAAAAGAGCAATTTATGAAGTTGTAGTATTAAAATCGACCATAAGATTAAAAATGTCTGAGTTCTATAGTTAGGGTGCCATTAGGATAATTTAGCCTTGATAATGCATACCACAATAAGCTTGCCTTTGTTCTTGGGCATTCTTGCATGTTGAAGGGCAGCAACAGTATTGGCTCTTGATGATATCCCAACCTAGAAACATATAATATGGATCAGAAACTATAAGTAATTACAAAGTAGAGCTCATCTCCAAGATTTTATGAATATTTTCAAGCGATAAGCACGATGAAATAATTTATAATCATAATTACCAGAAGCCCCTCTTTTATTGTCAGTTCTCTTGCCATCTTACTACATCATCACTAGACACCTATAGGGAATTACAGAATTTTTATTATAAGTTAATATTATTTGTACATATTGAAGCAAATTGATAACATAAAGGAGAATGATACTAGCCTCAAGGACTTTCTCCATTAAATTCATGTCCAAAATGTCAGGTTTAAAGCCAACTCCATTACCTGTAATGTTGTAATAGCATGAGGACCTATACAAATAAGCATACTAATTAGAATTCAGTACTTAGTTCTCAAAGCTGGTGGATCAAGTGCATTTATATTAGTCATTATAATAGACATCATAATATGAGAATGTTGAATGAAACATGTCATATAGGAGAAATTTTGAATACATACATACTCGGTTTCCCGTTGTTCAATATATTGTGTTCGACAGGCTCAACTCCATATATCTGGCACAGTATTGTGTTAAGTTCCGAAGTATGTATAGAAAAACAACAACAAAGCCTTTATCCCAAATAAATTAAAATAAGCTATATGAAAAAAGTGAAGATAAGAAATCTACCTTCACATTTGGGTTCATAGCTTTGAGATATCTACCAACTCCAGTCACAGTGCGTCTGCTCCCGATTCCTATTACGAAGATATCCACTTGGCCCAGAGTGTCCTCCCATATCTCAGGACCAGTTGTATCATAATGTATCTGAAATTAGATAGGCAGTACTATAAAAGAACTCGTTTTAAATTTTGAAACAAAAACGAGATAAAGTAACCAATGAGACAAATAATTCTTAACATGATTTAGTCCAAACTGGAGGCAAGCTATCCTAGCTAATTCCTAGAACAAATATAAGTTTTATGAAAATTTTCAAATCTATGCAAACTCATCAATAAAACTGGACTGAGATTTGACTCAAAAGTGTGCAGACTTAATCTAGTTTTCAATTCAAGTATAGATAGATAGATATCAGAACTTCATACACTTCCTAATAGTAAACCTATATTGTAGTTTTTGTGTTCTCATACATGTATGAACATACAATCGTTTCATTCCCAGACCATATGAAGGAATAAAAAAATCATAGCCCATATCGAAACTGAGGGAAAATTATAGTCATAATAAATCATAAAATTTAGAAAATGAACCTTCACTCCAATATGGGCCCTCTAGTCCAAAATGTCACACAGTAATAAATACATCGTAGCCCCATAGAGGATGGCCAAACAAAGGGCAAGAAAAACCCAAATGCTGACTATTTTGAACTGTAAAATAATTTCTGAACTCATCAGAAAAAATAACTGAAGCATTCACTATATCACCTCTCACAGGAAAACACGAAAGAACACAAGCTACGACTTATAATGGCAGCATCATTGAATGTAATTTTGTCCTCAAATGACAAAAAGAACATCGATCATATAATACCACCAACAGCAGCTATCAAAACAAAGAAATGGCCTTAAGGCCATGCTTGCATTTGCTATACATATGCAACAACTATGAAAACAAAATAGAGAAGTGATGCATCATTCCGGTATAAATAGGAACCCTCATACCCATTGTCATTATAGTCCCAAATTAAGGCAACACTAAAACTGACAATTGAAAATTAAAGAAAGTTTACATAACTTATTTCCACATAGATGTAGCAGTAAGGAAAAATAGGCCATGACTTATTTCCATATATTTCTTACAAGCAACAAACTTTTGAATCCTCTCCACATAGAAGTAGCAGTAAGAACAAATATACTGTACTTCATTCCAGTATATCTTAGCCTAGATATTCATAAAGAAAAGAGGCAGCAGTAAGAAATATGGTAATAGAAAAAAAGAGCGATGGATAAAGTCAATCCAAACCAAATACATATGGACACAAATCCAAAGGCAGTAATTATCCAACATATCCAAAAACTGACTTAACAAAAATATAATATATCCAACATAAAAAAATATGCAACTTCTCCAAAATATATCCCACATAGGGGCAAAATTTATCTATATGGCTCAATGGCTCAATTAGATAACAACCTCAGTTTGTTAAAAACTCCTCAAACTATACTATTAGCTCGGTATCCACGAGACTACTAGTAAAGATTTTTGTCCTAGAGTATGCTCATTAGGAATGCCTCTATTATTTCAAGAAATTAATTTAAATTATTTTAAAAGAATATGCTGGATACTTCTTTGTCTTTGTTGCTTCTTTCCTGTGATTGTCCTGAGAGGGCTTCTGGCAGAGGTAACTTTAATTAGAAATATATGATATATTTCTCTGCTCAACAACAAGCGAAAAATACTCAAGATAACAGAACCATCATTCAACACAAAGAGTAAGCAATTGTTGCTATAAAAATTCATTAAGAAACTATTTCTTGCACATTAATCTCACCAGAATGAGCAATTTGAAAGAAATTTGTCCATATTTCCTTTCATAACGTCAAATCTAATAGATCTGTTGTTCAATTTATGCTCACCTCTGAATAGTATCATCATCAACAAAAAAAAGATTTTTTTTGGAATTTCTCTTGTAAAAAATTCATCAAACAGGTTTCGGTCAAAAAACAAAGGAATCGACAACTGAAGTAGAAGAAGAAAGGAGACCTCTTCGACACGTGTGTAGAACACTTACAAAAAAGAAAAGAATTAATGTCTATTCTTAGTAGTGCAAGGCACCACAAATCGAGTACACCTGAGAGATCCTGCACTGAGAACCCCGAATACAAAAAGAATTCTGGGAAATGGGACGATAGAGATCGAGCGGCAGTTGCTCTTTTACTCTGTTGACACTCCAATTTACAAAAGTGGAAGAAAACCTAAAAAAATTGCTAACTCTCGGCTCACTGAAAAGAAGAGCAAAAATTTGGCTCTAAAATGCTCCATGTTCCCTCCCTTTGAATAGACATATGTCCTCTATTTATAATTGTTTTGCACTGAAATGATTGTTATGCACATACAGGTGGAGAATGCACTGATCTCATTGTGGGCGCATAGTGTTCCTTAGGGCGCATAGGATGGAGGCGTATGAAAACTGGACGATCATGGGTAGATCGTGGGGTTGACGTGGCCGCATGCTTCGGTGTACGACTGCTCGTGGGGACTGACATGGCCGTATGCCTCGGCCCATGACTGGTCGTGGATGTTGACCGAGTCGAAGAGTTGTTCTGTCTTGGACGCATAGTGCAGGAAAGCAACTATGCGCCCACCTGTGGAGAAATCATGTGGGCGCATAATACTTTGTTACATATGGGCGCATAGCCACTTTCTTATGTAGGCGCATGGCTTCAGACGGATAGTATGGATATTTTCATGCTTCTACAAGACCCCCTTCAAAGTTTTTGATTCTCGAATGAGTTCAAAATACTTTGAAAGAAGCATGGGAAACTGTCTTCTATGGCTCTGTGGGCGCATAACAGACCATCTCTTTGGGCGCATAGATTTTGCCAGGCTGTCAAAGATGGATGTTGAGATCTTCCTCGAAAATCTAAACCGACAGATTCATTAGAATGGAATATGAAGAGGTCCACCCTTTATGCGATATCTATGCAAAGTCCATATCAACAGAATAGAGGGCGCATAGTGTGCAAAAAATGAGTCTTTGCATGGGCGCATAGACCACGTAGGCGCATAACTTCTCGTTTATGCCTATAAATGGGCCTTGACGAGAGAGAAAATTCATTCTCCTCTCTTTTTTCTTAAAAACTCCCAAGAGTATTTTTATTTCTTCTCTGCAAGAACATGTCTCCCAAGGCTATCAAGAAGTCCGCGAAGGGCAAGGAGGCTGTACCGGGAGGTTCTCCTCCTTCGACAACGTCTTTGCTTGCCCAAGACCCCATTCTAGGTGAGGCTATGTTTTAAAACAAAGTCTCGAGCATTAATTTGTGACGCTCGGACTTCTCTCTGCTTGGGTGCATAACCATTGATATGCGCCTAAAGCAATATACCTCTGTTTAGCATTCTTATGCGTCCAGATAAATATGCGCCCAAACACTTGTTGTGTGTCATGCGCCCACACAGAACACTTCTGTGTTTGAAAATTCTTATGCGCCTACAGGCTGTTTGGGCGCATAGAAATTTTTCAGCACTTATCTTTTTTTTTGTAGATTCTAAGTCTGACTTTTTCCTCTATTTTTGCAGTTGACATGGTCGTCCCGGAACTCGGTGGAATTCCTCTCAACTCTGCTCGCCAAGCTCTTGGTTCAAGCCTCGTCACTACCATGTGTGAAACCCAGTTTTGAATGTGTACTATTATTATTATTATTAGTATTATAATATTATTACTATTATTATTATTATTTATGAGCTTGGAAATTAATTTCAAAAAATTACAACGGTTTTTGATTGCTGACCTGACCCGAACCCGGACCCGATTCTTGAAACCCAGACCCGTTTCGGAACCCATTTCTTTTAATTAAAAATTCTAATTTCCTTTCTTTTTTCAAAAAAAAAAAAATCTCCTTAGAACTGGTCCACGTTGGACCAGCACAACCCTCCCCACGTTCTCTTTTCTCCTTACTCCCCTCCCCCTTCTTTCACTCACACCCCCACAGCACTACACCCATTCTTCTTTAAACACACACATACCTTCCCACGTTTTCCTATTCCTCACCCCTCTCTCTACTTCTCCTAACCCCTCAGCAACTTCTTCCATCTTCTTTAAGAAAACCCCACCACCACCATCAACCACTTTCCCATTTTTCCCCCACTCCAGAACAACCTCCCACTCCGCCAAACCCTCTCCCGCTCAGAACCGCGCCCCGATCTTCGTCGGCCACCCGATCTCCGTCGGCCGTGCACCCCGGACCCCCGTCTACCCGGCGCCCTTCCCGGCCGCCGTGCCCGCACCCCGCGTCCGGCGCCGGCGCCCCGACCCCCAGCGCCCCGGCGACCTTCCCGGCCCGACCCCCGAGCTCCCGTCGGCCCGACCCCCGAGCTCCCGTCAGCCCGACCCCCGAGCTCCCGTCCGCCCGCGACCACCGGCAAGCCCCAACACTGACCCAGCTAGCCGCCTCCCCTGTGCCCTTCCCGGTTCCAGCACTGTTCTCCCAGGTACCCCGAGCACGTGCTCTGCTATTCGAGACAGTCCCTGTCCAGCGCCCTTTGCTGGATTTCGAGTCCGATCAGTGGATTTGCGCGTCCCGAGTCCGAGGCAACCCTTCGGATTCAGTCGTTTTAGGTAATCCCTGGTTAATTACAGTAGTTCGTCCCTCCCCGTGTCAATGATGAATTGGTCCACGAATCTTCCTTCGGGAAATTCGATTTTGGGTTAACATCGTTTTCGGGATTTTCCGAGAAACCTTCGGAAAGCTTCTGTTAGTTGGTTTTAATCTTTTTTCGAAACTTTTCGGAAATGGTTTTCTGGATATTTTGGTTTTCGGAGCTTTTCGATATTGTGCTGTGATGATTTTGGGTTGGTTTCAGATTCCCGAATTCGTTTCGGGTCGTTCTGAATTAATTTTGAGAATAATTGTGGTTATTTATATATATATATATATTGGGATTCCCTGGTTTGGGATTTGTAGGAAATTATTGGCACACTTTCCCAATTTTTGGGTTGACCAAAAATAGAGGAAATGCTGCCGGATTTTCCGTAAAATTTAATTATATTTTTAAAATGATTTTAAAATGGATTTCGGAAAAATATTAATATTTTGGATTTTGGGCGACGACCGTATCGGTCAATGGGCCCTGGCTAAGTGCAAACGAAACAGGCTTCGCCCAGACGTTGAGGCATTAGCCTATATGGCGATTGGACCATATCTGAGACTCATTTAATTTATTTTTATTATTATTATCTAATTTATTTATACTTAAATTGTAGGAAGATTTTAGAACTAACAACTGTTTCGTCTTATTTCAATTTATGTAAATAAATTGTAATGGGCATAAGCCCAGCTGGTTGTTGGCTCGGTGATCTGTGATTTAGTAGCATAGGTTTTTTGTTGTTTTTCTGGTTTTGTGAGTTCTTTTAGCGTACGCGTAATCTAATAGATAATTATTTTCATATAGAAAATTAATAAAGTTTTCTCACATTAAAATTTATAAGTTTTAATATTTAACAACGATCATGTATTTCTCATTAAAATAAGAAATTTAGTTTTATATGTATAAATACGAAAATACAAAGTTTTAATCAAATTAATTTGGTAACTACGAGATTTTCCAAAATATAAGTTTAAACGATCTTTCCCTCGTTATTAAATTATAACGCACCGATAATCGCATTTTGTTCGTGTTTAATAAATAAAGGTTAAAATTGACTAGGACACAATTAGAGATTTCAACTAGCATAGTTAGCTTGGTAACCCTGGATTCTGAGTCAACTTCTCGAATGTAGGATTTCGAGGACGAGTCTAATTCCCATCTCGAAGTCTTCAATCTTTCCAGTCCAGTCCATTTTGAGGCAAGTACAGTTTGTGTTAGTTTACAGTTATTTTAATAATCGCTTTACTGCAAGTTTAAACCACGATGCAACACGAAGCTCTCTCTGAGAGCACTAACTGATTGACTGTTGGGTACTGGAGGAATAGAGTAATATTTATGACCACATCCACTGTTAACTTAGAACTGTATTAGCTTACCCCTCTCTCACACGGGGATAAGCCATATCGTATCAATAGGATACTACTGTAACAACCCAAGCTGGTCATATTCATTGTATATTCAAATCACACTGTTTACTGCTAGAAAACTGTTTACATCAAACTGTTTAAAAATGCATGATTCTATTATTTATTTTAAATGTTTAAATTAGCATGAATTGTACTTTGCTCCCTCCTGACTGGAGATACATTTTTAGGAGATATTGAGGATGCTGAGCTGTTATATAGCAGCTATTACGACCCGATTCTGTACCCAGTGGTGTTGCCAGAGTCCCCATTGGAGGACGCAGGGACTGAGGCCGATGAGTCGAATGCTTGGATAGATTTTCTTTTCCAGTTTTGTTGTTTTATTGAAATTATTTTAATTGAATTCAGTATTTATTTCAGTACTTTTAAATTTCTGTTGTATTTATTTCAAATGTTTAATAAAGTTTCAATTTTTGAATATTGAGTTGTGA
Organism: Iris pallida; assembly: GCA_029216955.1. NCBI lineage: Eukaryota > Viridiplantae > Streptophyta > Magnoliopsida > Asparagales > Iridaceae > Iris > Iris pallida. The sequence continues at coordinate 27,623,508 of JANAVB010031617.1, forward strand.
CAAATATAGATATTGTTGTTATGGTTACCTGCTAATGGAACAGCTTACTGCCACCGTCTCAACAACGGTGCAGGCTGGGCACGATCCGGTTTGACCCAATTATTTGGGATCGGGTCGTGACATATTTTTAGTGGTGGCCCATGCAGGTCAATACAATAACTTAGGAAAACATACCTAGAAACAATTAGAACACTAGAATATTGATTTGTCACAACATAGGTCCGAATTATATATAAATAAATATTTTTGATTGATTATAGACTGGTAGGATACCTTGCTTATGTTTGTACCCTAAACCTTCCAGATTATGGCCAAAGGGAGGACTACCCGATCCGGCCCTGCTGAAGATGAGGTGTCATATACTGATCATACCCCAACTATTCAAGCACGCCGAGACCCACCTCCTTTGCAGCTGACTGACCGTCCCTATGCTGCACCAGCACCCCGACCCGTTTACGCTACTACAGCACAAACGGCGGAACCGACACATCCCCAGGCTGAGCCGCAGACCCCTACGGTAGTGCCCGTAACAGCTGCCCCACCAGTGCCCGTGGATCCTACTGATCTAGTGGGCATGCTACGAGGAGTGCTTGAAGCACAGAGAGCTCAATAGAAGCTCACCGAGAACACACTGTAGCCCATCGCGAGCAGACCGCGATTATGAGAGAAGGCATGGAGAATGCCCACAACGTGGCTATGGCTGCCCTCTAGAGAGGAGGAACCACTTCATCGGAGCCACGACCTGCCAAGGTAAGCATAATTCAGGAGTTATGTTTTATATCATTAAGGCCATTCTTTTGATTAGAGGCGTATTATTACATGAAGGTCGGAGATATAGAGAGCTTTAAGAAGCAAGGCCCTCGACCTTTCAAAGGAACCGAGGGTATCATCTACGCCGATGAATGGCTAGACAGCATGGAGCGTCATTCGACTCCCAGAGGACCTCAAGACCGAAGCAGTAGGACTCCAGCTGTAAGACGTGGCGAGCACCTGGTATCGAAATGAACCCTGACTCCAGGACAAGCAGCTCGACTGGGACACCTTCAAGAGGCTGTTCCGCAGGAAGTTCTTCCCAATATCGGAGATGCGGGAGATGGAAAGGCAATTCCAGGACCTGAAGCAAGGGAACATGACGGTCAGCGAATATGCGGCAGAGTTCGGCCGACTTAGCCGCTTTGCCCAGAACGTGGTTGCTGACCCCAAGGATCGTGCTAAACGATGCAGGTATGGATTAAGATAAGAGATTCGCACCCCTGTGATCGCAGGTGGCGCCAAGACATATGAGAGGATCCTGATACGAGCTCAGGACGTGGAGAAGAGCTAGCCTTCTCGATCCAAGAGAGAGTATCCTGGAACTAGCAGCTTTCAGGGTAACCAGAAGAGGCCCAACAACAACAACAACAGGCCTTCGCACCACCACCAGCAGCCCCATCAGGCAAGGACTAATGACAAGTCGCCTCAGAGGCAGATCCCTGTCTGTGATTATTGCAAGAGGCCAGGACACCAGTCGAACATATGCAGGAAGAGGCTAGGATACTGCCTAGTCTGTGGGTCTGCCACCCACCAAGTGAAGGACTGTCCCTCGTCAGTTCATCGAACCGGAGCAACTCAGCAAAGAGCTCCCCTACCCACTCAGCAACAACAGTTCGGACAACACCAGCAGAAGACCGGGCGAGCTTTTGCCCTAGCAGCAGATGAGCAAGAACCAGAGCAGGAACCCACCGCTGATGTCATCACAGGTTCCATTTATGTGTTTCCATATCCTGCTCTAGCATTATTTGATTCGGGTGCATCACATAATTTCATATCATCAGAGTTTATTTCTGCACACTACATAGACTCGGGACTTAGCAAGGTGATTAGTAGAGTTATGACCGGTGGTGGACCCATACCCATCACTGAGGCTTATAACTGTCCCATAACTATCTCAGGCCGTCAGTTCTTAACACCCTTACTAGTGATGCCCCTGCCCAACTATGATGTAGTCCTAGGGATGGACTTGTTAAGTGAACAGCATGCGCTGATAGATTGTCATAGAGGATGTGTAATCTTCAGCCCACTAGGAGAACCAGAGTTTGAAATCTCTCGAGCTCCGGATGACATGAAGAGTGTTACCTACTACTCAATCACCGAAGAACCCGGGCCTCCTCACCCTATCATCGCAGAATTCATGGACGTCTTTCCAGATAGTCTTCCAGGATTGCCGCCAGATCAAGGTGTAGAATTCACCATCGATCTAGTACCTGGCTCTTTTCCTATTTCTCGGGGATGCTACAGAGTCAACCCCAAGGAGACAAAGGAGATGAAGGACCAAATCGACGAGCTGAAGGCACAAGGATTTATCAGAGAATGGGGCTTCATCCTGGGGAGCACCAGTTTTGTTCGTGTCCAAGAAGGATGGAACCGTGTGGATGTGCATTGACTACCGGGCGCTGAACAACATCACCATCAAGAACAAGTACCCTCTGCCCCGGATCGACGACCTGTTTGATCAACTTAGTAGAGCCAAGGTATTTTCGAAGATAGATCTCAGATCAGGCTACCATCAAATCAAGGTCAGGAAAGAGGATATTCCCAAGACGGCATTTGTCACGCCCCAGTACCGAAATACGGAGACGGACTAGGCCAGCTACTCCATATGAGGTACGTAACGTCATACGGCGATCGTGGCTGTCGAGAGACTAGGGGGTACATGCTACAATCAAGTCTCCTATGGTCCCACAGAGTTCTATGTCTCAATCAATCAAGTCACATCAGCAATTAAATGAACATTAAAGATAAAGCAGTAAGGCGTCCCCGACGCTTCATCAAAATGGTCATGAGAGACTAGCTTTATAATTTAGCTATCTCAGACAGTCAGAAGTACAAAATTATACACAGCTGCAGTCTGTTTAATTATAATTATGTACTGACACCAAAATATCGAGTAATCCGGCTAACAGGTGCCGGTGGCTAAACGCCGCAAAAGTATAAGCAGGAGTGGTGGAGAAGAAACCCACTCGAGTCCCCGAACTGCCGTGCTCCTAGTATGTACCATGGATGTCAGGGAGGAAGATCGTGTCCTCCGGCTCTGCTACGAGGTCTGGCCAAACAAAACCAGCGGGGTCAGCCCCGAATAGCAAGTACCGCCAAAGGGGCACAAGAGTTAAGATTAAAAACCCAGTTAATAGTATGATTGATAATAGTAATACTTATGCTACTATTATAGGGTAGCGCAACATCTTCGAACCCATATGGCACCCTTACAACCAAACAAGGACAAAAGGTGCCGCATGGAGTCGGGACGTGTCGTACTCTATAACATTCACATAAGTTAAAAGGTATAAACAATAAAATCTCCTGATCGTGACTTCGGTCGATAGCCTATCGCAACACAATAACCAACCCAACAATCAAACAAGAACATGGGTTGGATCATGCACCATGATAGACCATGTTCCTCAGACATTCACAGAAGTAGCACTTCACAACCAGAATATGTCTTCCGTTCATAACTTCGGTCCACAGCCTATCATAGTACGATAACCAACCCAATAATCAAACAAGAACATGGGTTGGATCACGTACCATGACAGTCCGCTTCCCTCAGTTATTCGCGGAAGGTAATAGGATACAAGCAAGTCGTTTTCACGGCCAATCAAGTCTACGCGTTTCTAGTGGGACGAGGTTATCCTCGCGTCATGTTATTAGAAAATCCTCAGATCGTATCTTTCCAGCAAAGCTAGCCAACCCAGGGGTTCGCGTAGACAGGTATGATTGAGCACAGGTCCCTCGTAAGGCCACCTTGCTAAAACATATAATATATAGCAGGAATTAATCAGATACAATCATCCACTCGTTGCAGATGACACAGTATCCGTGGAGACCAGCCGGCGCGTCGAGACAATATCTTAAGGCGGCTGGTGTAACACGATCTCGGGATTTTGCCCTCCCCATGCATCTAGTATATTTAGTTGCCTAATTTAACCCTAGGCAAAATCTTGGACTCACATGCTGTGGCCTACATGATTATCCTCCTAAAGTCGTACTTTAGTACGAGTACCCCAAAGAGGATCCATGTCAATCAGTATGTCAACATGTGCTACCCTCCTCAGTGTAATGCATCATTGTAAATACGCCACATGGAGTTACGAGTCATTTGTCGAGCATGAACAAGAACTGGGACATTCAGGTACATGTATCGGGTAGGAACACTTTGTTCTCCGGGGTCACATTAGTGCTCATATCATGCTCGGGACAAAAGGCGTAAGGATATAAAATGGGCATATAGTATCTAATAAAATATCAAAAGCGTACGCACAAAAACACACACGCTCAAGGGGTGAAAAGTCACGCAGGCTCACTCAAGGCAACGTGCGTGAAAAGTCACGCAGGCTCACTCAAGGCAGCGTGCGTGAAAAGTCACGCAGGCTCAAGGGGAGAGCTGCGTGAAAAGTCACGCAGGCTCAAGGAGAAAGCTGCGTGAAAAGTCACGCAGGCTCAAGGAGAGAGCTGCGTGAAAAGTCACGCAGACTCAAGGAGAGAGCTGCGTGAAAAGTCACGCAGACTCAAGGAGAGAGTTGCGTGAAAAGTCACGCAGACTCAAGGAGAGAGCTGCGTGAAAAGTCACGTAGGCTCAAGGAGAGAGCTGCGTGAAAAGTCACGCAGACTCAAGGAGAGAGCTGCGTGAAAAGTCACGCAGACTCAAGGAGAGACACGCTTCCAACAGGAAGCGTGCTCAAACAGGAGCACACTGCTCACTGTCTTCTCCAAACAGCAAGAACACCATGGCTGAATCCAAGCTTCAAAGCATCATAACTTGGCCATCCGAACTCCAAATCCAGATTTCCAAGGTTCCAACTTGGGTGAAACTAAATGCTCTTTTACATGGAAGCATCAAAAACCCATAAAATCCAACTAAAGTAGATCAAACCATACAAAATTCGAAAATGATTAAAACTTAGATCTACAAAAATCAAAGCTTCAAAATGGAAATTTCCAAGTTATAAACTAGTATAGATTGAGGAGAAGAACATGTTTTGGCAATTAGTTTTGTAAGAAATTATTGACAAAATTATAGATCCATCTCTTGAGCAAGTTGGTACTTGCCTTGGTTGGTGGAGGAAATAAATGAGAGGAAGTAAATAAGAGGAGAGAGAATGAGATGAGTTATATATAAAGATCTTGGACCCATGGGTTCATGATGAACCAAAGGGTCCACGATGAACCATTGGTGAACCAAGAATAGGTTACCCAAATGAGCCAAAACTGTAGGCCCAAATGCAGAAAATAAATTAGAAAATAATATTTTGTCGACTATTTTTTGGGAAATGCATGAAGAAATACTGCATAATAAATATCGTATAAATTTAAGGTAAATATAATTTATCGGTTTACGTATTAAAATACGTATTCCAGGATTGGGGAGTGACATCTCTACCCTTCTTAGAAAAATTCCGTACTCGGAATTCCAGCCAAGACAGGATAGTAAAATCAGGGCAAGCAAGGCACAATCATATACAAGTTAACTATCATAGCAGTTATTATCATACATCACAAAGCGCCAAACAAGCAGGTGCAGATAAGCATGGAATCGTGTCAATAAGGTACAAAAAAATATACCTTATTAGTCAAACAAATGCGGATACCGAGATCTGATCTCGTCCTCGCGCTCCCAGGTTGATTCTTCCGAAGAGTGATAGTTCCAAGAAACACGGACAAGGCTTATCGTCCGATTCTTGAGTACCTTCTCTCGCCGGTCTAAAATAGATACGGGTTGTTTCTCGTAAGTTAGGTCGGTACCAACAACTAACTCAGAATGATCGAGGACATGACTCGGATCCGGGACATGCCCACGTAATTCGGACACATGAAACACATCATGTATACCAGTTAACGAAGGCGGAAGGGCAAGTCGATAAGCCACATCGCCTACCCGGGCGAGAATCTTAAAAGGACCAACGTATCTTGGACTAAGCTTTCCTCGGGTTCCAAATCTGATGATACCCCGAGTAGGCAAAATCCGCAGAAACACTTGGTTGCCAACTCTGAACTCTAGAGGCCTACGATGCTGATCTGCCCAATGACGATGTTGGTCCTGTGCAACTCGAAGGCGCTCTCTGACCAATTTAACTATCTCCACAGTCTGCGTGATCATCTCTGGTTCCAACAACTTCCTTCTCCGACGTCGTCCCATGCCAAAGGGGACCTGCACTTCCTTCCGTACAATGCTTCGAACGGGGCCATCGGAATGCTAGCCTGATAGCTGTTGTTATAGGAGAACTCCACTAGATGAAGGTGGTCCTCCCAAGATCCGCCAAAATCCAAGGTACACGCCCGTAGCATATCTTCTAACGTCTGGATGGTTCTTTCTGATTGCCCGTCAGTTTGTGGATAATAAGCAGTACTGAATCTTAACTTGGTTCCCAAACTTTGGTGTAAGCTCCGCCAAAAATGGAAAGTAAACCGCGTATCCCGATCTGATACTATACTAACTGGAACACCGTGCTGCCTTACTATCTGCTTCATGTACATTTCTGCTAACTGCTCAGTAGTCTGTCCAACTCGGAAGAGAAGGAAATGAGCGACCTTCGCGAGTCGATCTACTATTACCCAGACTGCATTCTTGCCAGCCGGGGATCTAGGTAAATCGGTCACAAAATCTATCGTGTTGTGCTCCCATTTCCATTCTGGGATAGGAAGCCGCTGTAGCAATCCTGCTGGTCTCTGCTGCTCGGCTTTCACCTGCTGACATACCAAACACTTGGATACAAATCTCGCTATCTCTCTTTTCATGCCATTCCACCAAAAGAACTGCCTAATATTTCGATACATCTTCGTCCCTCCAGGATGAATGGAGTAAATAGAACTATGAGCTTCGGACATAACTTCTTATCGAAGGTCTCCACTCGGTACACAGAGTCTGTTTCCAAACCTGAGCGTACCATCTTTCTGAATCACTAACTCCTTCCTACGGCCTGATTCACACTCCGACCGCAACTTCTGAATCTGTGGATCTCCTGCTTGTGTTGCCCTTATCCTCTCTACTAAGGTTGACTGAATCTGCATACTGGTCATTCTTTCTATATTCCTTGGCAAAACTACTTCGATTCCCATACTCTGAAGGTCTTCTAAAATATGCTTCTGCGAGGTCAAGATAAAGGCACTGTCTCTCCTACTCAGTGCATCTGTAACTATATTCGCCTTGCCTGGGTGATACTGAAGATCTAAGTCAAAATCCTTCAGTAGTTCTAACCATCTTCTTTACCTCATGTTCAAATCTCGCTGCGTGAATACGTATTTCAAACTCTTATGATCAGTATAGATCTCTACCCGATCTCCGTATAAATAATGCCTCCACAACCTGAGTGAAAACACCACAGCTGCTAACTCCAAATCGTGAGTCGGGTAATTCTTCTCATGGTCTCGAAGCTGTCGAGACGCATATGCTATCATCTTTCCGTGCTGCATCAATACACATCCAAGACCCTTCCCAGATGCGTCACAGTATACTGTAAAGCCTCCCGCTCCTACTGGAAGCGTCAAGATCGGGGCTGAGATCAATCTCTTCTTTAATTCTTCAAATAATGCCTAACAGCTAGCTGACTAAACAAACTCTACGTCCTTGTGCGTCAAACGCGTTAAGGGCACAGAGATCTTGGCAAAGTCCGCCACGAACCTTCTGTAGTAACCAGCTAATCCTAAGAAATTTCGCACTTCTGCAACCGTTCTCGGGACTGGCCAATGCTCTACGGCCTCAATCTTCTTCGGATCCACTGACACTCCTGCCCCAGAAATTATATGCCTCAGGAACGAAATGTGATCTAACCAGAATTCACACTTGTCGAGCTTCGCATAAAGTTGATTCTCTCTCAATGTCTGTAAGACAAGTCCTAAGATGTTTCTCATGCTCCTCTTCACTGCTGGAATAGATAAGAATGTCATCTATGAACACCACCACAAATTTATCCAAATACGGCAGAAAGATGCGGTTCATTAAATCCATGAATACTGCGGGGGCGTTGGTTAGTCCAAAGGGCATTACTAAAAACTCATAATGCCCATATCTAGATCTGAATGCTGTCTTCGGTATGTCTTGCTCCCGGACTCTTACTTGATAGTATCCTGACCGAAGATCGATCTTGGAAAAGACGCTGGCCTTGCTCAACTGGTCAAACAGGTCATCAATCCTTGGTAGTGGGTACTTATTCTTCACTGTTACTGCATTCAGCTTGCGGTAGTCGATGCACATCCTCGTCGACCCATCCTTCTTGGGAACTAGAATCACTGGCGCGGCCCAGGGCGATTTACTGTCTCGGATGAATCCCTTAGACTTCAACTCTTCTTCATGTTGATACAACTTATCCTGTTCTGACGGTGACATTCTGTAAACTCTGTCTGCAATAGGCCTCGTTCCAGGGTTCAACTCAATGCTAAATTCTACCACTCTGACTGGAGGTATCCCTGGGAGCTCATCAGGGAAGACGTCGAGAAAATCTTTGACCACTCTCGGAATCTGTCCTGGCTCTGACACTGCTGCTGAGATGACGCCTCCGGCCTGATTCTTCAAGGTTCGGGTAAAGATGAACTGCTCCATCCCAGAAACGCTGAATATGACCCTACCTCCTCTGCAATCAATTGTCGCATGACTGTCTCTCAACCAGTCCATGCCAAGAACGACATCAAAATTCTCCATAGGGAATTCAATCAATGATGCGGGCAGTAAATGCCCACACACCTCCACCGGACATGAAAAGCGCACTCTACTAACTTCTACGAGCCCATTGCCGGTGAGTATATCCATCCTCTCCGGCAATGCCTCAAACTCTAATCCAATCCGTGTAGCATATTGTGCAGAGATGAATAAATGAGTAGCGCCTGAATCAAATAATGCTACAGCGGGAAATGAGGTGACGAGAATTTTACCTGCCACCACGTCATTAGACGCTAGAGCCTCTCCCAAGGATAATGTGAGAGCCTGTCCCTGGCCCCGCTGAGCTCCTTGTTGCGGCCTTCCTCGACCATGCTGTTGCTGCCTCTGAGGGCCTTCGGCTTCCTGTGCCTGGCGGAACATCTGAGCCTGCGTTGGTAGACGCTGGGCTAGGGGCCTCCCTGCTAATACTGGCCCTCCACTCGGGGTTGCCACCGGAGCTGGCAATGCTGGAAACTGCTGAGCTGGCCCTCCTGGCCTCTGCATCACAGGACAAGTAGCGATACGGTGGTCTGAACTACCACACCTCAAGCATAAGCCATTCGCTGACCGGCACACCTCCCTCGTGTGCCCTGCCTTCCCATAAAATGTACAGCCCTGGGGTGCTCCCTGACGCCGTTGTAGGTTCCTCGGCTGCTGATGCCGAACTGGCACTGTATTAGTTGACACGACCGTCCTCCGCAGCGTTCCTACATCATGAATACGTACACCGGGTGCTGGTGCCGATGTTCGTTGCATTGCTCCTCCTCTAACCTGGGAATGAGATCTCTTCTGACCTCCTGTCCTCGATGCCAACCTCTGCTGGGTAAGCTCGTACCTCCGAGCGGCCGTCAAAACAGCGTCAAACGTCTGGTAGTCGTGTCCTTCCACAAGCTGTAATAGTTCCAAATGAAGTCCCTGCTGGAACCTCATAGCCTTCTCTGGCTCCGTTGCCACCATGGCTGGTGCGAAACGGCACAATCTGCAGAACTCTGCTGCATACCCATCTACGGTCTTGCCTGCTTACTTGAGACTGATAAACTTCTGCTGGAGCTCATATCGAGCTACTATGCCAAAATACTTGGCCTTGAATCTGTCACTGATGGTGGTCCAACGAACAGGGCGTCTTGTACCAACTTCTTCTGATGCCCACCAGTCGCGGGCAAGATCCTGAAGTACCAGTTTGACCTGATCAACCTTCTCATCATCTGGAACCTTGGCTGCCACAAGAATGGCTTCGATGTCTTGAATCCAGGCATCCACAGTGATGGCATCCTCCGTGCCATCAAAATACCTCGGGTTCAAGCGACGAAACCTTCCTGATGCTCCCGAGTCAGCCCCGACACTCCTCTCAAGAGCTAACTGAATCCCTTGGTTCAGCAACACGTTCTGCTCCTGCTGCCGAGTCTGTTGCTATTGGTTAGTGACAAAAAACCCTCGGATGATCTCCAGGAGTGCTACGGCATCTAGTACTGCCGTCGCTGCTGGTGCTGCAGGAGTTTCAATAACCTGCGGCTGCACTGCCTCTGGTTCCACTTCTGCTTGTGCCTTCCCTGGGGAAGGTTCTCTCCCCTGTTGCTGCCCAGTCGAGCCATGCTTTTGCTGCTCTTCCCCATGGGCCTCACCCGCTACTGAGAATGAAGCACCCCTATAGAGAAAGATATAAGATTATCAAGTCCGAACGAGGAAGATTTCGAGGATGCAAGTCAGGTTAAAGATCAAGGCAAGGACAGAGAATTCGAAACGGAATTTCAAGGGGAACAAGTTTTGATTGAGACTCCTAATAATTCGCAATACCCCACAAGTTTGAAAATCAGACCTGCATGGGCCACCACTAAAACTTTGTCACGCCCCAGTACCGAAATACGGAGACGGACTAGGCCAGCTACTCCATATGAGGTACGTAACGTCATACGGTGATCGTGGCTGTCGAGAGACTAGGGGGTACATGCTACAATCAAGTCTCCTATGGTCCCACAGAGTTCTATGTCTCAATCAATCAAGTCACATCAGCAATTAAATGAACATTAAAGATAAAGCAGTAAGGCGTCCCCGACGCTTCATCAAAATGGTCATGAGAGACTAGCTTTATAATTTAGCTATCTCAGAGAGTCAGAAGTACAAAATTATACACAGCTGCAGTCTGTTTAATTACAATTATGTACTGACACCAAAATATCGAGTAATCCGGCTAACAGGTGCCGGTGGCTAAACGCCGCAAAAGTATAAGCAGGAGTGGTGGAGAAGAAACCCACTCGAGTCCCCGAACCGCCATGCTCCTAGTATGCACCATGGATGTCAGGGAGGAAGATCGTGTCCTCCGGCTCTGCTACGAGATCTGGCCAAACAAAACCAGCGGGGTCAGCCCCGAATAGCAAGTACCGCCAAAGGGGCACAAGAGTTAAGATTAAAAACCCAGTTAATAGTATGATTGATAATAGTAATACTTATGCTACTATTATAGGGTAGCGCAACATCTTCGAACCCATATGGCACCCTTACAACCAAACAAGGACAAAAGATACCGCATGGAGTCGGGACGTGTCGTACTCTATAACATTCACATAAGTTAAAAGGTATAAACAATAAAATCTCCTGATCGTGACTTCGGTCGATAGCCTATCGCAACACAATAACCAACCCAACAATCAAACAAGAACATGGGTTGGATCATGCACCATGATAGACCATGTTCCTCAGTCATTCATAGAAGTAGCACTTCAAAACCAGAATATGTCTTCCATTCATAACTTCGGTCCACAGCCTATCATAGTACGATAACCAACCCAACAATCAAATAAAAACATGGGTTGGATCACGTACCATGACAGTCCGCTTCCCTCAGTTATTCACGGAAGGTAATAGGATACAAGCAAGTCATTTTCACGGCCAATCAAGTCTACGCGTTTCTAGTGGGACGAGGTTATCCTCGCGTTATGTTATTAGAAAATCCTCAGATCGTATCTTTCCAGCAAGGCTAGCCAACCCAGGGGTTCGCGTAGACAGGTATGATTGAGCACAGGTCCCTCGTAAGGCCACATTGCTAAAACATACAATATATAGTAGGAATTAATCGGATACAGTCATCCACTCGTTGCAGATAACACAGTATCCGTGGAGACAAGACGGCACGTCGAGACAATATCTCAAGGCGGCTGGTGTAACACGATCTCGGGATTTAGCCCTCCCCATGCATCTAGTATGTTTAGTTGTCTAATTTAACCCTAGGCGAAATCTTGGACTCACATGCTGTGGCCTGCATGATTATCCTCCTAAAGTCGTACTTTAGTACGAGTACCCCAAAGAGGATCCATGTCAATCAGTATGTCAACATGTGCTACCCTCCTCAGTGTAATGCATCATTGCAAATACGCTACATGGAGTTACGAGTCATTTGTCGAGCATGAACAAGAATTGGGACATTCAGGTACATGTATCGGGTAAGAACACTTTGTTCTCCGGGGTCACATTAGTGCTCATATCATGCTCATATCAAAAGCGTACACACAAAAACACGCACGCTCAAGGGGTGAAAAGTCACGCAGGCTCACTCAAGACAGCGTGCGTGAAAAGTCACGCAGGCTCACTCAAGGCAGCGTACGTGAAAAGTCACGCAGGCTCAAGGGGAGAGCTGCGTGAAAAGTCACGCAGGCTCAAGGAGAGAGCAGCGTGAAAAGTCACGCAGGCTCAAGGAGAGAGCTGCGTAAAAAGTCACGCAGACTCAAGGAGAGAGCTACGTAAAAAGTCACGCAGACTCAAGAAGAGAGCTGCGTGAAAAGTCACGCAGGCTCAAGGAGAGAGCTGCGTGAAAAGTCACGCAGACTCAAGGAGAGAGCTGCGTGAAAAGTCACGCAGACTCAAGGAGAGAGCTGCGTGAAAAGTCACGCAGACTCAAGGAAAGACACGCTTCCAACAGGAAGCGTGCTCAAACAGGAGCACACTGCTCACTGTCTTCTCCAAACAGCAAGAACACCATGGCTGAACCCAAGCTTCAAAGCATCATAACTTAGCCATCCGAACTCCAAATCCAGATTTCCAAGGTTCCAACTTGGGTGAAACTGAATGCTCTTTCACATGGAAGCATCAAAAACCCATAAAATCCAACTAAAGTAGATCAAACCATACAAAATCCGAAAATGATTAAAACTTAGATCTACAAAAATCAAAGCTTCAAAATGAAAATTTCCAAGTTCTAAACTAGTATAGATTAAGGAGAAGAACATGTTTTGGCAATTAGTTTTGTAAGAAATCATTGACAAAATTATGGATCCATCTCTTGAGCAAGTTGGTACTTGCCTTGGTTGGTGGAGGAAATAAATGAGAGGAAGTAAATGAGAGGAGAGAGAATGAGATGAGTTATATATAAAGATCTTGGACCCATGGGTTCATGATGAACCAAAGGGTCCAAGATGAACCATTGGTGAACCAAGAATAGGTTACCCAAATGAGCCAAAATTGTAGGCCCAAATGCAGAAAATAAATTAGGGAATAATATTTTGTCGAATATTTTTTGGGAAATGCATGAAAAAATACTGCATAATAAATATCGTATAAATTCAAGGTAAATATAATTTATCGGTTTACGCATTAAAATACGTATTCCAGGATTGGGGAGTGACAGCATTCAACACCAAGTATGGGCAATTTAAATTCTTGGTCATGCCGTTTGGACTGACAATTGCTCCCACGGTATTCATGAACCTCATGAACAAGGTTTTCCATGAATACCTGGATCAGTTTGTTGTTGTCTTCATCGATGACATACTGATCTACTCGAAGACTGAGGAAGAGCATAAAGAGCACCTGAGGAAAGTGCTGAGCACCTTGAGGAAGGAGAAGCTCTATGGTAAGCTATCTAAATGCGAATTCTTTTTAGACAAAGTAGAATTTTTGGGCCATGTTGTCACAGAAAAAGGAATTTCAGTGGATCCAAAGAAGATAGTTGCTATTGAGAAGTGGACTGTACCAAGCTCGGTTGCAAAAATCAGAAGCTTTTTGGGTTTGGCTTGCTACTAACGGAAGTTCGTGAAAGATTTCTCCAAGATTGCTGAACCAATGACAAAGCTTACCAGAAAGAACGAAGAATTCACTTGGTCTGAAGCTTGCCAGTTAACTTTTGAGAAACTGAAGAAGAGGCTCACAACAGCACCGATACTTGCGCTACCCGCAGGTACCGACAGTTTCTCAATTTATAGTGATGCTTTCGGTAAGGGATTGGGCTGCGTTCTTCAACAACACGGGAAAGTAATTGCTTATGTATCTAGGCAATTACGGACTCATGAGAAGAACTATCCTACACATGATTTGGAGCTTGCAACAGTGATATTTGCATTGAAGCTATGGAAGCACTACCTTTATGGAGAGAGAGTGGAAATATTTACAGACCACAAAAGTCTGAAATATGTTTTCACTCAGAAGGAGCTGAACATGAGACAGAGACGATGGCTGGAGCTGGTGAAGGATTTTGACATCAACCTACAGTATCATCCGGGTAAGGCTAATGTTCTTGCAGATGTACTTAGTCGATACCCGATGGCCGTGTTCTTGACCAAGGAGCGTCATTTGCTGGAGGACATGGAGAAGCTTGGATTGGAGATTGTACTGCCTGAAGAAGAGATAAAAAAACTGGGAAGAGAAGCCATTGTACCAGGAGCTGAATCATCATTGATACAGTTGCAAGTGCGTTCAAGTCTTATGGACAGAATCAAGGAGGCACAATTCTAAGACGAGACGCTTTACAAACTCAGAGATCAAGTGCTGGCAGGAACACTTGAAGGATTCTCAATCGCCAGCGACGGAGTACTGAAGAATGGTACGAGGCTTTGCGTAGCAACTGGCGAACTGAGGAACGAGTTGATACAAAAAGCGCACCAGTCGCAGTATTCCGTACATCCTGGAGCCAACAAAATGTACCGAGATATGCATACAATAATGTGGTGGTACGGAATGAAGAAGGATGTATCCAGGTATGTGGCAACATGTTTAATTTATCAACAAGTAAAAGCCAGCAGACAGAGACCAGCAGGATTATTGCTGTCGCTTGACATTCCAGAGTAAAAATGGGAGCACATGACAATGGATTTTGTGTCGGGACTGCCTCGATCCCAAGGAGGAAAGGATGTCATTTGGGTTATTGTGGACCGACTGACGAAGTCAGCTCACTTTATCCCTTTCAAGGTTGGTTTATCCACCGAGAAGTTGGCAGCACAGTACATGCGACACATCTACCGGATTCATGGAGTTTCGGTAAGTATCGTATCTGACAGAGATACTAGATTTACCTCTCACTTTTGGAAGAGTTTGCATAACAGCTTGGGAACACAACTGAAGTTCAGTACCGCCTACCATCCCCAGATGGACGGACAATCAGAGAGGACGATCCAGACGCTAGAAGACATGCTGAGATCCTGCGTCTTGGAATTTGGAGGGTCTTGGGAAGACCATTTGTACTTGGTAGAGTTCTCTTACAACAACAGCTACCAAGCTAGCATCGGTATGACACCGTTCGAGGCACTCTATGGACGTCGTTGCCGCACTCCACTTGCTTGGGACGACGTCGAAGAACGAGTATTGCTTAGACCTGAGATGGTGACCGATACGGCGAAGAAGGTAAGAATGATCAGAGACAAGCTCAGGATTGCCCAGGACAGACAGAAGCATTGGGCCGATAGCAGCCGACGGCCTTTGGAGTTTGAAGAAGGCGACAGTGTGTTTGTGAAGATCTCTCCTACCAGAGGAACCATAAATTTCGGCAGAGCAGAAAAGTTAAGCCCCAGGTATATTGGTCCTTTTGAAGTACTCAACAGGATTGGAGAAGTGGCTTATCGGGTGGCTCTACCCCCAAGTCTCGAAGGCGTCCACAACGTCTTCTACGTTTCGCAGCTGAGACGCTATATCCCGGACCCGAGCCACATCTTGGACCATTCGGAGCTGGAGATTGGATCCAGCCTTACAGTGCCGGAGAAGCCAGTGGCAATTTTGGACAGAGCGAGAAGAGAACCAGGAACTCTGTGACGCCGATACTCAGAATCATGTGGCGGCACAACTCACCAGGCGAGTCGACCTGGGAGCGAGAAGACCAGATGCGGGAGCAGTACCCGTACCTGTTTGAGACTTAAGGTAAACCCCTAACCCTGTCTTTAATTTCGAGGACAAAATTTTCTAATGAGGGAAGATTGTGAAACCCAGTTTTGAATGTTTATTATTATTATTATTATTAGTATTATAATATTATTACTATTATTATTATTATTTATGAGCTTGGAAATTAATTTCAAAAAATTACAACGATTTTTGATTGCTGACCTGACCCGAACTCGGACCCGATTCCCAAAAACCAGACCCGTTTTGGAACCCATTTCTTTTAATTAAAAATTCTGAGTTCCTTTCTTTCTTTAAAAATAATAATTTTTTCCTTAGAACTGGTCCACGTTGGACCAGCACAACCCTCCCCACGTTCTCTTTTCTCCTTACTCCCCTCCTTCTTTCACTCACACCCCCACAGCACTACACCCATTCTTCTTTAAACACACACACACCTTCCCACGTTCTCCCATTCCTTACTCTTCTCTCTACTTCTCCTAACCCCTCAGCAACTTCTTCCATCTTCTTTAAGAAAACCCCACCACCACCATCAACCACTTTCCCACTTTTCTTCCACTCCAGAACAACCTCCCCCTCCGCCAAACCCTCTCCCGCTCAGAACCACGCCCCGATCTCCGTCGGACACCCAACCTCCCCCTCCGTCAAACCCTCTTTGGCTTCTGCGTTTGACAGACACCGAAGCAGTAATCCGTCGTAGGAGCGGGATACAGCATTTTCGTCTCTGCATCGTAGAAGAATCTGAGAGAACGCTGTCTGATGGAAGTGGCTTCCTTTGGGTTCTCGGGCAGGAAGTCGTAGACGACGAATTCGATGAATGGTTGTCTCCAGTCTGGGGCATCATTGATCATCTGGGCAGAATAACTCGCCAAGAATTGCATATTGTTCTTGGGACAGACCAGTTCGTGGCCTATCACATCCACTGATTGGCGATCATAGTTCGGAACTGCTAGGGAAGCGGCAAGACCAGCTAGGGCATCAGCTTCGATATTTCGGAGTCTGGGGACATGTTCGATAAAGAACCCCTCGAACGACGAGATGATGTCAATCGCTATTTGGTGATAAGGGATTATGTCTTCGTGGCGGACCTCATATGAGCCCCAGATCTGATTGACGATTAGTTAGGAATCGCCGTATGCTTCAAGGTATTCTACCCCCAGCTCTCTTGCAAGTTGGAGGCCAATGACCAGAGCGTTGTACTCGGCCATATTGTTAGAGCAGGGCTCCGTGAGGGAATAAGCACAGTTAATCACTAATCCGGAAGGGGAGAACAGTACTACCCCGACTCTGACGACTATATTGCCTTTAGGTCCGGTCCTCGAAGCACCATCGAAGAACATTCGCCATATATCATCGTGAGAGGTTGCATGCGAGTCGGAGACCTCATCTGGGATCTCTTCATATATTCTGGAGGACTCCGAGCCTGGGTGGGCTGCTAAGAAGTCTGTCAGGGCTTGACCTTTGACTGTCTTTTGTGGGACGAAGATCATATGATAAGGGGACAGCAATATTGCCTATGTAGTGAGGCGAGAGCTGAGTGCCCCTGGTTTAGTCATGAGGACCCTGAGAGGGTTGACTCGTGAGATCACATGTATCGTTTGTCCGGTGACATAGTATCGCATTTTCTGAATGGCGAACACCAGGGCAAGGCATTCCTTCACCACAGCGGTGTATCGGTGCTCTGGCCCAATCATCATTCAACTGAGGTAATATATGGCTTGCTCATGTCCTGCGTCATTGTTTTGTGCTAGCAGAACCCCGAGGGAGTGTTCCATTGCTCGTTCATAGAGCAGGAATAGTTTTCCAGGAACCGGGGCCACCAAGACTGGAGGATTTGACAAATATTCTTTGATGCTGTCGAAGACACGCTGATATTCCTCGTCCCATACGAATGAGACTCCTTTCTTCATGAGGTACGTGAACGGTCGGCATCGCCCGGAGAGGTTAGAAATGAACCTCCTGATGTAAGCTAGCCTCCCTTGGAGGCCTCTGAGTTCGTGGAGATTTCTCGGGGGTCCCATCTCCATGATTGCTTTCGTCTTCTCAGGGTCTACATGGATACCTGGTGCAGTGATGATGAAGCCCAAGAACTTTCTGCTGGATACGCCCAGAAAGGACTTCGTAGGGTTCATTTTCAAATTGTGCGCTCGTATTAGGTCGAATACCGTCCTTAGATCCTGCAGATGGTCTCCCATGCAGCGACTCTTAACGACTATATCGTCAACATAGCACTCCACTGTCTTGCGTAAGTGGTCTCTAAAGATGATGCTCATGGCTCTTTGATATGTGGCGCCAGCATTCTTTAAACCGAAAGGCATAACTGTGTAGCAGTATGTGCCAATCGGTGTTCGAAATAATGTATGCTTTTCGTCGTCAGGAGACATCTTGATTTGGTTGTACCCCGAGAAGCCATCCATGAATGACATACGTTCAAAACCACAGGTATTGTCAATCATGATATCCGTGATAGGGAGGGGGAACTCATCTTTGGGGCATGCCTCGTTCAGATTGCGGAAGTCGATGCAGATTCGAATCTTTCCATTCTTAATAAGGACAGGCACTATATTGGCGACCCAATCGGGATGTTGTTCCTCACGAATGAAGCTGCTGGCTATCAGTTTGTTGACTTCGGCTTCGATCGTGTCCATGATGCTCGGGCGGAAGCGTCGCTGTTGTTGTTTGACTGGCTTCGCATCCGGCCGAATGTTGAGTTTGTGAAGAGCAATGTCGGGATTTAACCCTGGCATGTCTTCATAGCTCCAGGCGAACACATCAATGTATTCTCTGACAAGTTCTAGCAGCGACTTCTACTCTTCGTCTGCTAGGCTTTTACTGACGAAGTTCGGTTTTGGAGAAGATTCGTTGTCGAGATCCACTTGTATGACCTCATCTTCAGTAGGAGGTTCTCTCTGTTCGAACCGCTTTTCCCATTGTACGTCTAATTGTTGGGCCCACGGCTCTAGCTCGAGGATTTCGGGGATGTCTTTGTCTTCTTCGTAAGCGTCGACGAATGCCATGTTGACTGTCATGACTTGTCTGAACACATCTCCGATGCTGGTATCCGAGTCCGAAGTTGGTGACCCGGTTGAATGTGACTGCCAGTCGCATTCTTCATCTGAACTCTCAGGGGTCGTAGTAGGCGTTACATACCCCAACCCGCATCGAGTTTTGCTATAGTAGTCTCGTGGTTTGCCCGTCGGAACTGGCAGATTCAAAGGTAATCGTCGCCCAGTGCCGTAGTTCAAACCTGGCGTCGTCTCCAGATCATACCCCTGTTTCTGCATGAGATATTTGGATTGAGGGCCATAGAGATGCAGAGGCAGTCTTCCGGCATCTGACCCGAGGTCGACTTCCTCTATGGTGAAGGGATGCGGGTCGTCCTTCCGGCTGAAGATGATTGGATGGTCCCCTCCCTCAATTATTCAGTAAGTGTCTTCTACTGGAGTAAGTTGGATTGCGGTGTACACATTTGTCACTTGTGTGTGTAGGTGAGTGCCTATACCGTGTTCCATAGCATACATTGTACATAGCTTATTGAGCTCGGTGTAGTTCACAGATAACCCTTTATTGATGAAGTAAGGTATTTTTTCTAGGGGGGATTATATCATCAGCGGAGGGAACATCAGTGTGGGCAGCCACATACTTGGCTAGCTTCGGTTCCTCTTCGGTTACCTCCTGTGTAAATGAAGACTGAGAGGACGACCTAGGCAGCTTGATTGTCAGAGGTTCAGCTGATGGAGCAGAGTGTGGAGTTGTTGGCAGACTAGCGACCCCCAGTTTGGCACTTGATGTGGAGCGAAGAGTGGCTGGCTCGCTAGAGATGTCAGACCTTGCATCGGGGTGACGACCCTTCTTGGGAAGGCGTATCATCAGTGGCCTATCGGAGGGATTGAGCTTCTCCGTTTGAGGTTGACCGACCCTCGGCAGTCTGATTGTTAGTGGCCCCATTATGGGTCTCGGCACTTAGCCGGATCTTGGTAGCTGGATTATCATCTGCTCCTCCTGTGCCGAGAGGCTGATCGCGTCCCTCTGTAGAGTGGCAGTAAGGGGTACGGACCTGCCCGATTTGTGAGCTTGGAGGTGGATCGTCAGAGGCTCTTCTGATCCTGTGGCTGTCTCGGTACTAGCTTGTACATTTCCTTCATCAAGGTGCCTCTTCGACTTTTCGTATAGGCAGGAGTCTGAGTAGTAAGATTCGACCCCTTTGAAGGGATCGATATCAGCAAATTCCATCTTCACGAAGCCGTGTTTGTCGACATATTTGAAGCATTGGTGCAGCGTGGAAGGCACGATCATGTAATCGTGTATCCATGGGCGCCCCAAGAGGATGTTGTTAGAAGTGTCTGCATCTATGACGTAGCATGTGACTTCGGATTGGAGGTCGCCAATTTGATACTTCAGACGAATCTTCCCAATAGGGTAGCTCATGTCCGAATTGAAACCGCTGATGGCGGTGCTTGTCGGTGTCAGGCGATGTATTGGGATGCGGAAATGATGTAGCAGACCCTTCGGAATGATGCTTATAGAAGAGCCAGGATCTATGTGCATCTGATCCACCTTCACGTCGCCGATGTATCCCGTGTAGTATAGCGGGCGATCGTGTAGGTTGGTTTTGATGAGCATGTCCTGCGGAGTGAAGACGATGTTGGGCATTGCTCTCGTGCAGGCACTGTCTTGGAGATCCACGGGTGAGTCCTCCCCGGTGAGGTTGGATTGAGCCAGATAGACATCGGCATTTTAGAGTGCTTCGCTCAATGCAATACGAACGTCTTTGGAGAGCATTAGGAGTTCGTACAGTGATAACTTGGCCGGTGTATTAGCCAATTGCGCTAAGATGTCAAAGTTGTAGGGCCTCTCTAGCCCTTGGGCTGCCTCTTTTCGGAGGGACTTGTCGAAGCAAGTCTCCCTCGGCCTAGGCTTGTCGGTCGTCAAAGGCTGAGCTGATCTCGGAGCATCAGTTGTAGTGGGTTGATGATTCTCGGCTGGATTGTCAACCACAGGTTGGGATTGTGCTCCAGATCGCGTGACGACGGCTGTAGCTTCCTCGATGTCTGCCGAGATTGTGTGGCAGGTCCTGACTTTTCTATTTTTCTTCTTGTCGGTGGAAGATGGTGTGGGCCGAGTCACTTCTGATACCAAGTTTGGATGGATCCACATGACCTTCCCTCGTGATGTGGGGAGGGGTACTAGACCGGCAGCCTAATCTCGGGGAGGTGGAAGATTGGTAATCTCTATTATCGCCAGAGGGATGGGGACCACCTCGTCTTGAGTCTCCATCGGAGGGAAGCTGCCGAATTATACGGAAACCATATTGGCCGCCACGGTTACCTCTTTGAAATCGATGGCCAGAGCGTTCGAATCGATGAGGTTTTAGATGTACCGTTTCAGCTGGTAGCAATCGTGTGTAGCATGATGGATATAGCGATGATAATGGCAGTACTTTGGATTCTTCATCTCTGCCGACCGCGGTTCCCGTCTTGGTGGAGGAAGCTGAATTCTGTCCCCTTGTATGAGCATGTCCAAGATGGGTTTGACGTGACCGTCTTCGAAGGAGTAAATAATTTGCAGCCATTGCTTTTCTGCTGGATTTGGCTCAGGTTTTTGTGCTGTATCGGCCACCATAGCCTGCTTTCCTTTGCTATCCCGATTATTGGAGGGGCCACCCCCATTATCGTTGTTGGGATACTTGCCCTTGTTTTCTCCTTCCGAGATGTGCAATCCCAGTTGGTGAGCCTTCTTCAGCTGTTCTTCGACGCTTGTGGCGCTGATGATGAACGTCTTCCAATCCTTGAATTGACTTTCGCCCATCTAGAGACTGATCTTTGGCAGCAGTCTCTTTTGGCAAATTTTAATTAAGGAGGAATCTGGATTTCCGGAGGGCAGCTTCATGGCGATTTGGTGGAACCACTCGATGTAGTTCCTTGTCAGCTCCTTCTCCCCTTGGACGACGTCCATGAGGGTGGACATGGTGAAGTCCTGCCCTACTTCGTAGAATCTCTCCAAGAATAGGCGCTTGAAGCCGGCGAAGGAGTGGATGCAGTTGTCCGGCAGATTACGATACCAGTCGAAAGAGACTCCTTCCAATGCCCCGACGAATAATCGGGTAAGAATAGCATCATCGTGGGGCAGATGGTCCGTGGTGACCTCGAAGTAAGTGATGTACCGACTCGCTGAGGTCTTGCCATCATAGGGATTGATGTTGAACGGCTTATATCTTGGTGGGAAGGGAACATCCCTCCATGCAGTCGGGTATGGTTGCCGTATTCTGAGGTCTTGAGAGTTTTCTCGGGCGTGAAACAGGGCTCGGAGCTCCTGGACCTCTCTTCTTGCTTTCCTGGAATCATCTGCAGCGGTGGGAGCCGTTATTTTGGAAGGATTGTTACACAAGTTTGGTGCCGCTGAGTTCGAGTCCGCATTGACCGCGGGACCCGTGCTTGTTTGGCCAGGGCTTCCTCCTTGCAGAGTTGGAAGAGCCGTCTTGATTTCATCTACAGACTTGACCAAGGCTTGTAGTATGGCCTCCAGAGTGTCGATACGCTGGCGATCACTGGAACCACTTTAATTGCTGTCCGTCATGAACACCGTCCTTATATGATGAGAAACGGAAGGGACGGTGGAGGACGTATCCTCCGAGTCATACCCATGTACCGAGAAGTCATCGGGATACGTGGGAATATTCTCTTCTGGTTCGGACTCGGAGGGAATAGTACCCCCGGCTTCAGAGCTTGCTTCCTCTTGAGAGTCGTGGACGTCCTCGGGGATGCCAGCCTTGGCTGTATCTGATAGGAGAGTTGTCTCCCCTGGCTCATCTTCTTGGAATATCGGATTGTTGTGGAGGCTCGAAGGAGTGGTACCCCCAGCCCCAGGAACCCACTGCGTTGCGGACGACGGGCCTCCCACTGTAGCAGATTTCGTCTTAGAGCGAGTACCTTAGAAAACTCCGGTGGTGGGCACTCGCTTAGACGACAGTCTTTTAGTTGCAGTGGTTGAGGTCTTCGGGCTGGAAACATTTGTCTTCTTTTCCCTTCCATCAGTGGGGACTTTCCGAGCAGAGTTGCAGGAGACGACGGGTAGTGCCTCGTCTTCTGAAGATAGCTGTTGCAGTCTTTGAAAGACAGACTGTCGGTCCTCTCACATTGTCGTGACATTGCAGCAGCAGTTGACGATGATTTGGGTGCAGTGACGTCCGTGGGAGGACTCTTTGCATCCCGATGCATCTTTTCTTTCCTTGCGGTTGTGGAGGATGGCCTCACGCAAGTCAGACGGGTCTGGACCGACCCTGTTTGCTCCCGAGATTTTGGGAGACTTTTGTTAACCTCTCTGTCCGTCTGCCGCCGGGGGCTGGACTCGAGTGGTTCTGTACAACTTCCCATCCGAAGCCCGTATAATAATTAGCGGGACGCCCTGATAGTCAGAGGTTGGGGCAGCTGACTTGGCTTGGTGGGCCCGCGCTGCCCTAGACTTCTTCCTTTTAGCACTCGCGGGTGCGTAATAGGAAGAGTCCAAGTTGAATATCACAGAGTCTGGATTATCATCTAGAGAATCATCAGGGTCAGGACCGCATGAGAGACGGTCGAAGACTGATTTAGAGAAGCGTAGAACAGCCGCTATGTGGCTAGGATTGGGAACCGTGCAGGCTGTCTGCATGCGGCTGTCTTTAGCTGCCGGATGAGTTGCTTTGGTGCGATTAGTATGAGTCGCGATCGTGCAGGCTGGCCGCATATGGTTGGCAATTGTGGCCGTATGGGTTTTCTGCAAGCGATTGACTTCAGTAACCGCATAAACTTCATCCATGTGGTTGGCAACAGTAGCCGCATAAGCTATGCGGCTGACAGATGTGACCGCATGAGTTTTTTTCATACGGCTAGCGGATGTGGCCGCATGAGCTTTTTCCATGCGGTTAGCACCCTTATGCGGCTCGGATCGTGTAGAGTTCCTCTTTGCCCCTGCAAGTCCAGCATTATAGTATTTTCTTCTGCCGGACTTGGGGACAGCAGAGTTGTCTACGGTCTGAAGTAGGGCCGCAGGAGAGTCTTGCTCGCCGTCTTGAACAACAGAGGGTATTTCTGTAAGGGCTTCAGTAGGAACGAAGGATCGGGGTCTCCACTCCTTACGGGCCTTCTTTGTGCGGGCTCGCTTCTGGACCGAGCCAGCGCTCTTGTCGGAGAGCATTTCTTCGAACGCATGTTGGTCGAACCGGGCGACCATCTTCTGTTGCGTGGAGCCAAGCTTGGCTGCATCCGATTGCATCACCAACTCCTCAGCCGTGGAGAAGTTTGTCCCCAGCAGAGTCGCCATCGTGTTTGCCATGAAATATAAAAGAACATAATAGTTATCGGAGGACCGGACTTTTACTTCACGTTACAAACTCGCTTGTACAAAGAAAGCCTAGGGACGAAAACCTAGGTACAGCAGTCTAAGTACAATTGTTTATTTTTGATTCCGAGCCGCATGAGGCTGGGAGACTCTTTGAACCGCATGGGACTGTCCCTATGTAAGCCGCATGGAATCTCCTGCCCCGAGCCGCATGAGACTGAGAGTCTCTCTGAACCGCTTGGGACTGCCCCTGTATAAGACGCATGGGGTTCTCCTGCTCCGAGCCGCATAGACCATCATTCTGATATTTTCCATGCTTCTACAAAGCTGTACATCCATAATCTTGTCGACTCCAAAGCTCTGTCGCTAGACTTTGAAGAGGTTACCGTGGCGGCAAACATGGTGTCAATTCAGTTCGGCGACTTCCCTCCAACAAGTACTAAGGACGGAGTAATACCTATACCCCGGGCAACGATGGAGGTCACTAATCTTTCCCCCGTCCTAGACCAGATGACTGGCTTGGTACCTCTCACCACGTCACGAGGATAGGTCATGTGGGTACACGCAGACTTAGTGCCTGAAGTTACTCAGGCGACATCATCTCCAGCCAACAGGAAGAAGGACAAGAAGGCCAGATCCTGCCATACCATTTCAACCGAAGCTGATGAGGCAGCGACCATTGTCACCCGGTCTGGGGCACAAGTGCAGCCCACTCTGGGTAGTTCAGTCGAGACCATCTCAGCCTCCATCGACAGACAGGGCCAAGCCGAAGAAAACTCGCTTCGACAGGCTGTCCCGTAAATATGCACCTCAAGGGCTGGAGAGACCTTACAACTTTGACATATTGGCACAACTATCTAATACGCCGGCAAAGTTGTCGTTATACGAGCTCCTAAGGCTCTCCAAATATCCTCGTGTCATATTGACCGAAGCGCTCCAGGATGCTGACGCTTACTTAGCCCAGGTCAAATCTACAGGGAAAGACTCGTCGGCAGATCTCCAGGGCAGCAACTGTGCGGATGCAATACCCAATATCGTATTCACCCCACAGGACATGTTGATCAAGACCAACTTGCATGATCGCCCCTTGTACTACACTGGATACATAGGCAACATCAAGGTGGATCGGATGCACATCGACCCTAGCTCGTCGATAAGCATCATCCCGAAAAGCTTGCTTCAAGTCCTCGGCATCCCTATGCACCGTTAGCAGCGACCAACACTTCCATTAGCAGTTTCAACTCGGGAAGGAGCTATCCCATAGGAAAGATCCGATTGAAATGTCAGATCGGTGACCTGAGGAAAGAGGTTATCGGCTACGTCATAGACGCAGATACATCCTACAATATCCTCTTGGAGCATCCGTAAATACATGACTATATGATCGTGCCATCCACACTCCACCAGTGCTTCAAGTATGTCAGTAAGCATGGCTTCGTGAAGATTGAATTTGCCGACATCGATCCCTTTAAAGGGGTTGAGTCTATTATTCTTCGGAGGCTTATCTATATGAAGAATCCAAGAAGCATATAACTGACGAACCAGAGGTTATTACAGAGCCAGAGTAACCCTTGAAAATTCATCTCCATGCTCGTAAATCGGGTAAAGCCGTACCCCTTATCGCAACTTTGCATAAAGAGGTGCCTGGTTATCTCGTCCCAGCTACGCAGTCGAAACCGATGGTCATCCGACTCCCAAGGTCCAACCATGAGCCAAAACCTGTCATAAGGCCGATGGTGATCAGATTGCCGAAATCCAATCAAAGGCGACCAGAAGATGCGAGGCCTCCTAGAGAGCCGATGGTGATCCGAATGCCAAGATCCAATCAAAAGCAATCGGAAGACACGAAGTCCTATGCCGAGCCGATGGTTATCCATCTTCCCGAAATGAGCCGGCAATCAAGTGTTGACCCGAGACCCTCAGGCAAGCCAATGCTACAAGCAGAACCCTTGGTGGTCAAGTTGCCCAAGACAGTGTCCCAACCTTCGGTCACGTAGGGGGTAGCTGAAGATGATGCAGAACTCGTAAAGTATCAGGTGGCAAAGGTGGATAGTCTCTCTCCTGATGATGAAATTCCTGTGGGTAAAATTCCTTATTTCATTAATAAGAGGCTGCCATTGAACTATCCTGAGTGTAATAAACTCAATCTGATATATATTGTAGGACACGGTCGGGACATTAACCTGCACACACAGCTGACAATCGTCTATACCGTAAATCGACTTGCTCCCATTAAAGATGCCTACTTCCTAGTCCCAGGCAGAAGAGAAGGGGATAACACGATAATCTTTGGCCAAAAAAAAGGTCCTCAGCCCTTCATGCCTCAAGAGTTTGATCTCGAACCCGATACTGGAAGAGTACCGCTCTACCGGTATAGTCCTCAAACCAAGTAATTCATACAAAAGCAGGGGTACGACATGGAGGCTACCGCAGGTCTAAATTACGGCAACGGTCGACGATTGCCTCTGCAGCTGTCAACCCCGTCTAGAAAACCTCAAAATTATTACGGTAAGTCCAAATGTGGCCTCGGTTATGTTACACCAGCAATAATGCCCGAGAGCTCCGATGAGGAATGCGAGTGGCATTCTCACTCATCCAAATCACCTACATATGATTCCAATGACAGCATTGGATATATATTCAGGCAGACATTATCTGTCAACATGGCATCCGCTGACATTGAAGAGGAAGACGAAGATCTACTCGAACCTCTTAAATTGGAGCCATGGGTCCAACAACTGGATGCACAATAGGAAAAGTGCTTTGAACTACGTGACCCTCCTACTGAAGATGAGATCAAGCAAGTTGACCTCAATGATGAATTCTCTCCAAAGCCAACCTTCGTCAGTAAAAGCCTGACGGACGACGAGCGGAAGTCGTTGTTGCAACTCGTCAGAGAGTATATCGATGTATTTGTTTGGAGCTATGAAGACATGCCAGGGCTAAACCCTGAGATCGTACTTCATAAGCTCAATATTCATCCGGACGCAAAACCAGTCAAACAACAGCAATGACGGTTCCGTCAAGACATAATAAACTCCATTGAAGCGGAAGTAAACAAGCTTATAACTAGCGGTTTCATCCATGAGGAGCAGCACCCAGACTGGATAGCTAATATAGTACCAGTCGTCAAGAAAAACGGAAAGATAAGAATCTGTATTAACTTTCGCAATCTAAATGAGGCATATCCTAAGGATGAATTTCCTCTTCCTATCATCGACATAATGATCGATAATACATGTGGCTTTGAGCGCATGTCCTTTATGGATGGCTTTTCACGATACAATCAAATCAAAATATCTTCTAACGATGAGAAGCATATGTCATTCTGAACACCAATCGGCGTGTATTGTTACACAGTCATGCCCTTCGGACAGAAGAATACCGGTGCTACATATCAACGAGCTATGAGCGTCATCTTCAGAGATCACTTGCGTAAGACGGTAGAGTGTTACGTTGACGACATTGCCGTCAAAAGCTGCTCCAAGGATGATCACTTACATGATTTGATAACAGGTTCGACCTTATACGAACGCACAATCTGAAGATGAATCCTACCAAGTCCTTCCTGGGTGTGTCCAGCGGGAAGTTCTTAGGCTTTGTCACTACCTCCGGGGGTATTCACATAGACCCCGATAAGACAAAGGCAATCCTGGAGATGAGTCCCCCAAGGAACCTCCGTGAACTCTATAGCCTTCAGGGAAGACTAGCTTACATTAAGAGGTTTATATCTAACCTCTCAGGACGATGTCAACCCTGCACACAACTTATAAAGAAAGGCGTCTCTTTCATATGGAATAAAGAATGTCAACGCACCTTTGATGACATTATAGAATACCTGTCAAATCTGTCAGCTCTGGTAGCCCCGGTTCTGAAAAGCCTTTCCTGCTCTATGTACGGGCAATGGAACACTCCTTCGGTGCCATACTAGAACAGAACAATGATGCGGGACATGAACAAGCCAGCTATTATCTCAGCCGAATGATGGTAGGGCCGGAGCATAGGTACACCGTCGTGGAGAAGGAAAGCCTTGCCTTGGTGTTTGCCATTCTGAGAATACGACACTATGCGTCAGGACAGACCATCCATGTTGTCTCGCGAGTTAATCCCTTCAGGGTTCTCATGACCAAGCCAGGCTCACTCATTTCTTGTCTAGCCACATAGGCGATACTGTTATCCCCTACGACATGGTCTTCGTTTCGCAGAAGGCTGTCAAAGGTCAAGCCTTGGCCGACTTTCTAGCAGCCCATCCAGGCTCCGAAACAGCCAGAATCTATGAAGAAATACCATACGAAGTCGTTAACTCAAACATGACTTCACATGATGACGTTTGGCGAATGTTCTTTGACGGTGCTTCAAGAACAGGGCCACAAGGTGATATCGTCGAATTGGGGTAGTATTAATTTCTCCCACCGGGTTGGTAGTCAATCGGGCATACTCTCTCATAAAACCTTGTTCAAACAATGTAGCCGAATACAATGCTTTGGTCATCGGACTCTGACTCGCAAAAGTGGTAGGCGTCAAATATCTGGAAGCGTTTGGCGACTCACTGCTGACTATTAATCAAATCTGAGGCTCTTACGAGGTTCGTAACGCGGACCTGATTCTCTATCATCAGATAGCAATTGCCATCATTGCAACCTTGAAGGGGCTCTTTATAGAGCACGTTCCTAGGTTCCAGAATATTGAAGCCGGTGCCCTAGCAGGCCTTGCCGCTTCTTTGGAGATTCCAAATCATGATCATCATCTAGTCGACGTGATAGGCCAAGAGCTGGTCTGTCCCAAAAACAACATTCAACTGGATATGAGTTACTCCTCCGAGATAACCAATGACGTGCAAGACTGGAGACTCCCATTCATCGACTTTGAAGTCTACGAAATCCTGCCTGAGAATATGAAAGAAGCAAATTCAATCAGAAGGCATTCTCTCAGATTCTTTTATGACACCAAAATAAAAATATTATATCGACGATCTTACGACGGACTACTGCAAAGATGTCTGTCAAACGCAGAAGCCAAAGAAGCCTTACGCGAAACTCATGATGGCGTTTGCAGGGCTCATTAACCGGGCCCAAAGTTGAAGGACCGTCTCCGTCGGATGGGTTACTACTAGCCTGCGATGGTAGCAGACGCAGTCAATTTTCCAAAGAAGTGTAAAGCTTGTCAGATCCATGCAGATTTCATACATCTGTCATCCGAATTCTTACACCCAACGGTGGCCTCTTGGCCATTTGAAGCCTGGGGAATGGACATCGTTGGTCCAATCACCCCATCGTCATCCAAAAGACACCGGTTTATATTGGCAATCATCGACTACTTCTCCAAGTGGGTAGATGCTGTTCCACTGGTAGAGATAAAGACATTAAACGTGATCAGTTTTATAGAACATCACGTCATTTACCATTTTAGATTGCCAAGGAGGATCATTCATGACAATGGTCCACAGTTTGTAAGCCTTGTCTTCTATCGATTCTGTGACAAGAATCAGATTCAGAATGTGGCTTCAATGGCCTACAACCCATCGGCTAATGGTCTAGCTGAAGCCTTTAACAAGACCATAATCATGCTTCTCAAGAAGTTCGTGTCTTCAAACAAGCGCGACTATAATAAAAAGTTGGACGAATGCTTATGGGTGTACCACACTACAAGTCGGACGGCTACGGGAAATATACTGTTCCCTCTGGTGTACGGATGCGAGGCAGTTCTCCCATTGGAGACTAAGATCCCCTCTTTTTATTTGGCTCTTACTTACCGGTTGATGTCGGACGATAACTACCGCCGACGGCTATAAGAATTGGAAGCTTTAGATGAGAAGCGTTTGCAAGCTCAACAAAGCATCGAGCTCTTTCAAGCACGCATCTCTCGGGCCTTCAATAAGAAATTCAAGCAGAGGACATTCCAAATAGGCGATCTCGCCTTTGCCGTTCGTAGACCGATGGCCATGACTCACAAAATCGTCGACAAATTCTAGCCCAAATGGGAGGGTCCATTCATCATTGAGACCGTATTCTCCAACAGCGCATACCGGCTCACAAAACAGAACGGGGACTTGCTCATGATGTCCATAAACGGCAAATTTTTGAAGAAATATTATGTCTAAGGACATGCTGGTACTTCCTCAAACCACTAAATCTCCCAGACCTTATGTACACCAAGTACCTCTGAACTCTCACTCTATTTTTTCATATCGCATCTCTCTGATTGGCGAGTCACGTATGATTATACCTCTGAACTTCCACTCTAATGCTTTATCACACAGGAGTCTGTCCAATTTATCGTTATCTCTGAGCAAACTTCCTGGTCCTGATTATCGTGTATCAAGTCCATATTACCTCTGATACCGATAGTCTTCCGAATTAACACCTATACCTAACCCGGGATAAAAGGCATGGTGTTAAGACCACAAAATCTATCATGTCCATATTACCTCTGTTGGCTTTTGTCTCAAAATCTATTACTCGCACCACTAGTACGCGAAAGAGTAATAGGTCCACCAAAGATTATTTCTGATTATTGTGTGTCATGTCCATATTACCTCTGATACCGATAGTCTTCCGACTTAACACCTGTACCCAACCTGGGATAAAAGACATGGTGTTAAGACCACAAAATCTATCACGTCTATATTACCTCTGTTGGGTTTTGTTTCAAATATATTACCCGCACCACCAATGCGCAAAAGGGTAATAGGTCCACAGAAGTTATCCTAATCTATTACTCACACCACCAAGTGCACAGAAGAGTAATAGGTCCACAAAATATCATTCTAATATGTTACTCGCACTACCAGTGCACAGAAGAGTAATAGGTCCATAAAATATCATTCTAATCTACTACTCGCACCATCGGTGTACCAAAGAGTAGTATGCCAACAAAATATCATTCATATCTATTTACTCACATTTCCAGATACACAAAAGGGCAATAGATCTACGAAAAGTCTCCCAGTAGAATGTCCTTTATCAAACATAAATGCTGTATTAGGACCTCTAGTACAGGCACCACGAATACCACATACAAAGAATGGAGTGAATGTATTCTGTTTATTCAAAATCAGTTACATTCATTACATCTCAAAAAAAGGGCGAAAAAAGGCTACTACTCATCAGCAACGCATAGTTTGGCAAGAATGTTTTTCAACTGTGCAGTTCAGTGCTTGATTCTCAGTCTGGCTCGACGTTCAGCTTCCTGGGTTAGCTTTTCAGTGTCCTCAAGATGTGCATGAGCCTGCCAATTGTCCTCTAACTTTTCAGTGCACCCTCTATAGCGGTAGAGGCTCGTATGACCTCATCAGTCTCCTTGCATATCTTCTCCCCCTCTTGACGAGTAGCTTGGAGCTCAGTCTCCAGAGATGTCAGCTTAGCGTGGAGCTGGAGGAGATGCTCGTTAGTTTTGGTCATAGCATGAACGGTGGTCTCCTTATGAGTCAAGCAAATCTCTTCCTCTCGGCTCAGCTTGTCATATTTAAGAGACAGCTTATGAAGGTCCTTCTCCCAGGTGGGCTTGGTTGTCTCTGTAGAAGCATAAAAAAGAAGAGAAAATTGATCCATGCGGCCAAGGAGCCTTATACGGCTCAGGAGTCCCATGCGGCTCAAACACATAAGCGGCTCGAATGAAACCCCATGCGGCCCGCAGAGAGAAGCTACGTGTCCCCTCAGAACATGTGTACCCAGCGTCGTTCAACGCAATTAAATGCTCTGACGGCTGACAGCTGACAGCTGACAGCCCTGACATAAAGTAACCATGATGACCGACACAAGAGCATTATCTTCCTAGGGAATTGGAGAAAATCCTCGCAGCTTCGAGGCAAGTCCATGCGGCCGAAAATCTCATGCGACTCGGAGGGCCCATGCGGCTCAAAAAGTCCCATACGGCTCAAGCACATAGGCAGTTCGACTAAACTCCATACGGCTCAAAGAGAGAGGCCACGTGGCATTCAAAACAGCTGTGCCCAACGTCTGGACGCATTTAATGCTCTGACGGCTGACAGCTGACAAATGACAGACCTGACAAAAAGTTGTCATAATGACTGACACGAAAAGCAGTATTTTCCTAGGAAATGAGAAAAATCTTCACCAATATGGCGCTGACTACCAAGCATCAAGACAGATCCATGCAGCCAGACCAGACGAGTTTATGCGGCCAGTGTAGAAATCTATGCGGTTCAAACCATGAAGGCCCTCCATGCGGCTCAGCCATGAAGACACCCATGTGGCTCGGCCATGAAAAATCTCGTACGGCTCAGCCATGAAGACCCCATGCGGCTTGGTCATGAATATATTCGGTCATGACAACCTTCATACGGTTCGAGTGTAGAGACTATTCATGCGGCTCGATCATGAAATCTTCCATGCGGCTCGGTCATGACGACCTTCATGCGGCCCAAATATGAACACTCCTCATGCGGCTCAATAATGATGACAGGACATGTGTCATAAAGATAATCAAATTTTGGGACACGTGGTGAGAGAATGAATTAAATAGATTTATTTAGATTTACGGACATCAACAAATCATCATGATGGAGATTTATTGCAATCAATATTTATTATTGATGGATTTGGCATAATCCACATTAATGGTCCAGATCCTTTACACTCAAGACTAATGGCCCAGATTGATCAATCACCAGGCCGCCGCCACTTTGAGAATGGGCCATAAGTGCAAACCCTAATGATGCCTCCCCACTATTATAAATAACAAGGTGCCATTCCCTTGCAAAAAGAGGCTCCCCCGATAATAAGAGAGAAAATACAGAGAGATCAATCCAGAGAGAGAGAAGCCAGAAGAGCAATACGAGGAGAACAAGAAGAGCGTTTCTTCTTCAACGCCAAGCATCTCGTCACAAGAGCCAAGGCTGCATACCGATCGTCCAAGGAGTAAGGCAGAGCGGCCGTCGCTTTCCTGAGCCTCTATCGTCACCCCCCAGAATCTAAAATAAATAATTGTACTTAGATTGTTGTACCTAGGTTTTCGTCCCTAGGCTTTCTTTGTACAAGCGAGTTTGTAACGTGAAGTAAAAGTCCAGTCCTCCCATAAAACTGTTCTGCTCTTATATATTTCATGGCAAACACGATGGCGACTCTGCTGGGGACAAACTTCTCCACGGCTGAGGAGTTGGTGACGTAATCGGATGCAGCCAAGCTTGGCTCCACTCAACAGATGCTGGTCGCCCGGTTTGACCAACAGGCGTTTGAAGAAATGCTCTCCGACAAGAGCGCTGGCCCGGTCCAGAAGTGAGCCCGCACAAAGAAGGCCCGCAAGGAGTGGAGACCTAGATCATTCGCTCCTACTGAAGCTCTGGCAGAGATACCCTCTGTTGCTTAAGATGGCGAGGAAGACTCTCCTGCGGCCCCACTTCAAACCATAGATGACTCTGCTGTCCCTAAGTCCGACAGAAGAAAATACTATGATGCTGGACTTACAGGGGCAAAGAGGAACTCTATGCGATCCGAGCCGCATAAGGGTGCTAGCCGTATGGAAAAAGCTCATGCGGCCATATCCGCCAGCCGCATGAAGCATAAGGGTGCTAGCCGCATGGAGAAAGCTCCTGCGGCTACATCCACCAGCCGCATGAAGAAAATTCACAAGGCCACATCTGTCAGCCGCATACCTTATGCGGCTACAGCTGCCAACCACGTGGATAAAACTTATGTGGTCACTGAAGTCAATCATTTACAGAAAACCCATGCGGCCATAATACCCAACCGCATGCGGCCAGCCTGTACGATCGTGACTCCTAGTCGCACAAGAACAACTCATCCGACAGCTAAAGACAGCCACATGTAGACAGCCTGTACGGTTTCTAACCCTGGCCGTATAGCGTCTGTTTTACGCTTCTCTCAATCAGTCTTCGACCGTCTCTCATGCGATCCTGACCCTGATTATTCTCTGGATGATAAGCCAGACTCCGGTGAATTCAACTTGGACTCTTCCTATTACGCACCCGCAAGTGCTAAAAGGAAGAAGTCTAGGGCAACGCGCGCTCACCAAGCCTAGTCAGCTGCCCCAGCCTCTGATCGTCGGGGTGTCCCGCTGATTATCACGCGGGCCTCTGATGGAAAGTTGTATAGAACCACTCGAATCCAGCCTCCGGCGGCAAACAGACAAAGTGGTTCCTCCGACCTGCGTGAGGCTATCCTCCACAAACGCAAGAAAAAAGAAGGGGTCTCGATGTGCGAAGAATCCTCACACGGACGTCACTGCACCCAGATCATCGTCAACTACTGTTGCAACAACGCAGCAGTAAAAGAAGACTGGCCATCCGTCTTCCAAAGGCTACAGCACCCGAGCTCAGAGGACGAGGCACCTCCAGTTGTCTCTTGCAACTCTACTCATAAAAACCCTGCCGAGGGGATAGGGAAGAAGGCAAGTATCTCCAGCCCAAAGATAGCAACCACTACAGCTAAAAGACTTTCTTCTAAATGGTTGGCTGCCACCGGAGTTTTCCAAAACACCCGTTCAAAAACGAAATCTGCTACAATGGGAGATTCATCATCCACATCATTGGGGGTCGTACGAACTGGGGGTAGCACTCCTCCAAACGTCCACGACAATCCGATGTTTCAAGGAGACGAGCCCGGGGAAACAACTCTCCCATCAGGTACAACAGATGCTGATGTCCCCGAGGACATCCATGACTCTCAAGATGAAGCAAGCTCCGAAGCTGGGGGTACTATTTCCTCCGAGTCCGAACCCGAAGAGAATATTTCTACGTACCCCGATGACTTTTCGGTGCACGGGTATGACTCGGAGGGCACATCCTCCACCGTTCCTTCCATCACTCCTCATATAAGGATGGTGTTCATGACGGACAGCAATCAAGGTGGTTCTAATGATCGCCAATGCATCGACACTTTGGAGGCTATACTGCAGGCCATGGTCAAGTCTGTAGATGAAATCAAAGCAGCTCTTCCAACTCTGCAAGGAGGGACGCCTGGCCAAACAAGCACGGGTCCTGCGGTCAATGCGGACTCAAACTCAGCGGCACCGAACCCAGGCAATAATCCTCCAGAAATAACGGCCCCTACCATGACAGATGAGGCCCGAGAAGTAAGAAGAGAGGTTCAGGAGCTCCGAGCCATGTTCTACGCCCGGGAAAACTCTCAAGACCTTAGAATACGGCAACCATACCCTGCTGAATGGAGGGATGTTCCATTCCCACCAAGATATAAGCCGTTCAATATCAACTCGTATGATGGCAAGACCTCAGCAAGTCGGTACATCACTTACTTCGAGGTCACTACCGACCATCTGCCCCATGATGATGCTATCCTCACACGATTATTCATTGGGGCATTGGAAGGAGTCGCCTTAGACTGGTACCGCAACCTGCCAGACAACTGCATCCACTCCTTCGCTGGCTTCAAGCGCTTGTTCTTGGAGAGATTCTACGAGGTAGGACAGGACATCACAATGTCTACCCTCATGGACGTCGTCCAAGGAGAGAAAGAGCTGACAAGAAATTATATTGAGCGGTTTCGTCAAACCGCAATGAAGTTACCATCTGGTAATCCGGATTCCTCCCTGATTAAAATTTGCCAAAAGAGATTGCTCCCAACAATCAGTATGTGGATGGGCGAGAGTCAATTCAAGGACTGGAAGGCATTTATCATCAGTACCACAACTGCCAAAGAGCGATTGAAGAAAGCTCGCCAACTAGGGTTGCATATCTCGGAGGTGGAGAACAAGGGCAGGCGTCCCAACACCAACAACGACAATGGGAGTAGCCCCTCCAACAATCGAGACAATAAGGGGAAGCAGGCTATGGTGGCAGATACAAAAACCTGAGTCAAAACCGGCAGACAAACAATGGCCGCAAATCACTTACTCTTTTGAAGACGGCCACGTCAAGCCTATCTTGGACATGCTAATACAAGGAGACAGAATTCAGCTTCCTCCACCAAGACGGGAACCTCGGCCAGCAGAGCTGGAGAACCCAAAGTTCTGCCATTACCACCGCTACGTCTACCATGCTACACATGACTGCTACCAACTGAAACGATACATCCAAAACCTCATCGATTCAAACGCTCTGGCCATCAATTTCGAGGAGGTAACCGTAGCAGCCAACATGGTGTCCGTACAATTCGGCAGCTTCCCTCCAACAGAGACTCAAGACGGTGTTATACCCATCCCTCTGGCGACAATAGAAATTGCTAATCTTCCGCCTGCTCGGGATCAAGCTGCTGGTTTAATACCCCTCACCACATCACGAGGGGAAATCATGTGGGTCCATCCGGACCTAGTCCACGAGGTGATTCAGTCCACGCCGCCTTCCATTCACAAGAAAAGAAGTGGAAAAGTCAGGTCCTGCCGCACCGTCTCGGTAGATGTGGAAGAAGTCACGGCCGTCGTTACTCGATCTGGAGCACAATCCCAACCTGTGGCTGAGAACTCGACTGATGACCATCCGCCAGCTACCAATAATGCTCCAGGGCCTCCTCAGCCTCCGACAACCGACAAGCCTAGGCCGAAGGAGATTCGCTTCGACAAATCCCTCCGAAAAGAGACACCTCAGGGGCTGGTGAGGCCCTACAACTTCGACATCTTGGCACAATTGGCCAATACACCGGCCAAATTGTCCCTATATGAACTCCAGAGGCGCTCGAAGGATGTCCGTGCAGCTTTGAGCGATGCACTCCAAAATGCTGATGCATACTTGGCTCGGGTCAACCTCATAGGAGAAAATCAACCTACAGATCTCCAAGACAGTGCGTGTACGAGAGCGATGCCCAATATCGTCTTTACTCCGCAGGACATGCTCATCAAAACCAACCTGTACGATCGCCCGTTATACTACACCGGATACATCGGCGACGTATAGGTGGACCGGATGCACATTGATCCTGGGTCTTCTATAAGCATCATTTCGAAGGGTCTGCTACATCATCTTCGTATTCCGATGCATCACCTGATGCCTACAAGCACCGCCATCAACGGTTTCAATTCGGACAGGAGCTACCCAATCGAGAAGATTTGCCTAAAGTGTCAGATTGGCGATCTCCAATCAGAAGTCACCTGCTACATCATAGATGCCGACACTTCTTACAACATCCTTTTGGGGTGCCCTTGAATACATGATTATATGATCGTGCCTTCCACGCTGTACCAATGCTTCAAATATGTCGATAAGCATGGTTTTTTGAGGACAGAATTTGCTGATATCGATCCCTTCAAGGGGTCGAATCTTATTACTCAGACTCCTGCCTGTACAAAAAATCAAAGAAGCACATTGGTGAAGAAGATGTGCAAGCTCATACCAAGACAGCCACGGGATCAGAGGAACCTCTGACAATCCATCTCCAGGCTCGCAAACCAGGCAAGTCTGCACCCCTTACGGCCACTCTGCATAAGGACACGATCAGTCTCTCGGCACAAGAAGAACAGATGATAATCCAACTACCAAGGTTGGGCCAAGTGCCGAGACCTACGACAGAGCCATCGACAATTAGACTGCCAAGAGTCAGCCGGCCACAAACCGAGAAGCTCAATCCCTCTGACAAGCCAATGACGATTCGTATTCCCAAAAAAAGTCGTCACCCCGATGCTGGGCCCGGGACTTCTAGCGAACCAACCACTCCCCGCCCAGCATCGAGTACCAAGCTGGGGGTTGCTAGCCTGCCGACAACTCCACGCTCTGCTCCACCAATTGAACCTCTGACGATCAAGTTGACCAGGTCATCCTCTCAGTCTTTATTTATACAGGGGGTGGCCGAAGAGAAACCGGAGCTAGCTAAGTATGTGGCTGCCCACACTGATGTTCCCTCCGCAGATGATGTAATCCCCCTAGAAAAGATACCTTATTTCATCAATAAAGGGCTATCTTTGAACTACATCGAGCTTAATAAGCTTTGTACAATGTACGCTATGGAACATGGTATAGGCACCCACCTACACACACAGGTGACAAATGTGCACACCGCAATCCAACTTATTCCAGCAGAAGACGCTTACCGCATAATTGATGGAGGGGATCATCCAATCGTCTTCGGCCAGAAGGACGATCCGCGTCCCTTCACCATAAAAGAAGTCGATCTTAGGTCAGATGCCGGGAGACTGCCTCTGTATCTTTATAGCCCCCAGTCCAAATATCTCATGCAAAAATAGGGATATGATCTGGAGACTACGCCAGCCTTGAACTACGGCACTGGACGGCAATTACCTTTGAAGCCACCAGTCCCGGC
Source organism: Iris pallida (assembly GCA_029216955.1). Lineage (NCBI taxonomy): Eukaryota > Viridiplantae > Streptophyta > Magnoliopsida > Asparagales > Iridaceae > Iris > Iris pallida. Next base: position 27,661,779 of record JANAVB010031617.1, read on the forward strand.
TGGCAAGCCACGAGACTACTATAGCAAAACTTGATGTGGACTAGGGTATGTAACTCCCACGACGACCCCTGAGAGTTCGGATGAAGAGTGTGACTGGCAGTCACATTCAACCGGGTCACCAACCTCCGACTCGGATACCAGCATCGGAGACATATTCAGACAAGTCATGTCAGTCAATATGGCATTCTCCGACGCTTACGAAGAAGACGAAGACATTCCTTAAATCTTCGAGCTAGAGCCGTGGGCTCAACAGCTGGATGCACAATGGAAAAAGCGGTTCGAGCAGAGAGAACCACCTACCGAAGATGAAGTTATGCAGATCGACCTCGGTAGTGAATCCTCTCCAAAGCCAATCTTCATCAGTAAAAGCTTAACAGACGAAGAGCAAGAATCGCTGTTGGAACTTGTTAGAGAATATATTAATGTGTTCGCATGGAGCTATGAAGACATGTCGGGGTTAGATTCCGATATTGCTCTTCACAAGCTCAATATACGGCCAGATGCAAAGCCAGTCAAGCAGCAACAACGACGCTTCCGCCCAGGCGTCATGGATGCAATCGAAGCCGAGGTCAACAAACTAATATCCAGCGGCTTCATTCGTGAAGAGCAACATCCTGACTGGGTCGCCAACATAGTTTCGGTCCTCAAGAAGAATGGGAAGATCCGAATTTGTATCGACTTCCGCAATCTGAATGAGGCATGTCCGAAAGACGAATTCCCCCTCCCTATCACAGACATCATGATTGACAACACATGCGGCTTCGAACGTATGTCATTCATGGACGGATTTTCGGGGTACAACCAAATCTAGATGTCTCCTGACGACGAAAAGCATACATCATTCCGAACACCGATTGGCACATACTTTTACACAGTCATGCCTTTCGGTTTAAAGAATACTGGCGCCACGTATCAACGAGCCATGAGTATCATCTTCAGAGAACACCTGCGCAAGACAGTGGAATGCTATGTCGATGACATCACCGTCAAGAGTCGCTATAAAGGAGACCATCTGCAGGACCCGATGACGGTATTCGACCTAATGCGAGCCCACAATTTGAAACTGAACCCTACGAAATCTTTTTTGGGCGTGTCCAGCGAAAAGTTCTTGGGTTTCATCATCATCGCCCAGGGTATTCATGTAGACCCTGAGAAGACGAAGGCAATTATGGAAATGGGTCCCCCGAGAAATCTCCGCGAACTCAGAGGTCTTCAAGGGAGACTAGCTTATATTAGAAGGTTCATTTCTAACCTCTCCGGGCGATACCGACCGTTCACCCACCTTATGAAGAAAGGCGTCTCATTCGTGTGGGACGAAGAATGTCAGCGTGCCTTCGACAGCATCAAAGAATATTTGTCAAATCCTCCAGTCCTGGTGGCCCCAGTTGCTAGAAAACTATTCCTGCTCTACGTACGAGCAATGGAACACTCCCTGGGTGCTCTGTTGGCATAAAACAATGATGCAGGTCACGAACAAGCCATATACTACCTCAGCCGAATGATGATTGGGCCAAAGCACCGATACACCGCGGTAGAGAAAGAATGCCTCGCCTTAGTGTTCGCCATTCAGAAGACGCGGCACTATGTCACAGGACAAACCATACATGTGACCTCACGAGCCAACCCTCTCAGAGTCCTCATGACTAAACCAGGGGCACTCAGCTCTCGCCTCGCTACATGGGCAATATTGCTGTCCCCGTATCATATGATCTTCGTCCCGCGGAAGGCTATCAAAGGTCAAGCCCTGGCAAACTTTTTGGCAGCCCACCCAGGATCGGAGTCATCCAGAATATATGAAGAGATCCCAGATGAGGTCGCCAACTAAAATACAACCATTCACGATAGCTTATGGCGGATGTTCTTCGACGGCGCTTCGAGAACGGGACCTAAGGGAAACATCGTCGTTGGAGTCGGAGTAGTATTGATTTCTCCTACCGGGCTGGTGATCAATCGCGCCTACTCTCTCACGGAACCCTGCTCTAATAATATGGCCGAGTACAACGCTTTAGTCATCGATCTCCAACTTGTAAAAGAGCTGGGGGTAGAATATCTTGAAGCATACGGCGATTCGTAATTAATCGTCAATCAGATTCGGGGGTCATACGAAGTCCGCCATGAAGATATGATCCCCTATCACCAAATAGTGATCGACATCATCTCATCATTTGAGGGATTCTTCATCGAGCACGTTCCCAGACTCCAAAATGTCGAAGCTGATGCCCTAGCGGGCCTTGCCGCTTCCTTAGCAGTACCGAACCACACTTATCATTCGGTTGACGTGATAGGCCACGAACTGATCTACCCCAAGAACAACGTTCAATTCGTGGCGAGCTATTCCGCCCAGGCGGTCGACGAAGCACCAGACTGGAGACAGCCATTCATCGACTTCGTCATCTACGATATCCTTCCAGAGAATCCAAAGGAAGCCACCTCCATTAGACGGCGTTCTCTCAGATTCTTCTACGATACCGAGACGAAAATGTTGCATCAACGATCTTACGACGGATTGTTACTTCGGTGCTTGTCGAACGCAGAAGCCAAAGAAGCCGTACGAGAAGCTCATGACGGTGTCTGTGGGGACATCAGCCTGGCCCTAAATTGCAAGACCGCCTTCGCCGAATGGGCTACTACTGGCCCACGATGGTGGCAGACGCAATAGACTATGCCAGGAAATGCAAAGCCTGCCAAGTCCACGCGGACTTCATTCACCAACCATCTAAGTTTCTACATCTAACAGTGGCGTCCTGGCCATTTGAAGCATGGGGAATGGATATCATCGGTCCAATTGCTCCACCTTCCTCCCGAGGACACCGATTCATACTAGCCATTACAGATTATTTCTCCAAATGGGTGGAAGCTGTCCCACTTACGGAAGTAAAGACGTCAAACGTGATCAGCATCCTCAAGCATCACGTCATATATCGCTTTAGACTACCCCGAAGGATCATCCACGATAATGGTCCGCAGTTCGCTAGCCATGCCTTCTACCGGTTCTGTGATAAGCACCGCATCCAGAACATTGCTTCAACGCCATACAATCGGCAGCAAACGGGTTGGCCGAAGCATTCAACAAGTCCATCATCAAGTTGCTCAAGAAATTCGTGTCCTCTAACAAGCGCGATGGAACGAGAAGCTCGACGAATGCTTATGGGCGTATCGCACCACAGTTCGAACAGCCACCGGGAATACACCATTTTCTCTGGTGTACGGAAGTGAGGCAGTCCTCCCATCAGAGACTCAGATCCCCTCACTCCGCGTCGCCCTCACACATTGGTTGACGACAGATGAAAACCACCATCGCTGACTACAAGAATTGGAGGCCCTGGACGAGAAACGCCTGTTAGCTCAACAGCGAATCGAGCTATATTAGGCCAGAATCTCCGGAGCTTTCAACAAAAAGGTAAAGGTCAGAACATTCCAAGTAGGCGATCTCGTTCTGGCGGTTCGGAGGCTGATGGTTATGACGCATAAAACTGCCGGTAAATTCCAACCAAAATGGGAAGGCCCGTTCATCATCGAGGCTGTGTTCTCCAACGGCGCCTACCACATCGCAAAGCAAAATGGAGACTTGCTCATGTTGCCCATCAACGGCAAATTCCTGAAGAAGTATTATGTCTGATCTTCGAGACATCTCAGAGTGTCGAGTTATGTACCTCCCCATACCGCTGAACTTATATTCTGGTTCCAATCGTGCGAGTCATGTACCCGCTGATACCTCTGAACTCATTCCCATATTTTCCCAATCATACGAGTCATGTACCCGCTGGTACCTCTGAACTCATTCCTTCATTTTTTCCAATCATACGAGTCATGTACCCGCTGGTACCTCTGAACTCATTCCCTCATTTTTTCCAATCATACGAGTCATGTACCCGCCGGTACCTCTGAACTCATTCCCATATTTTCCAATCATAAGAGTCATGTGCCCGCTGGTACCGCTGAACTCATACTCACATTTTTCCAGATCATCGAGTCATGTACCCGCTGGTACCGCTAAACTCATACCCACAAAATTTTAGATTGTCGAAGTTATGTACCCGCTGGTACCGCTGAACTCACTTGATCTACTGACCGTATTTTTAATGCACAAAAAAGGGTAACAGATCCACAAAATTCCTATGCAACCATGTCGATGTTACCTCTGAGTTGTTCTACTTCCACTAAAAACAAACCGCCCCCTCGCATAGAACTTCCACGTCCTCCTACCTCTGAGTCGTTCTATGTATCCTTCATTGAGCCCACTCCTGCCATGTCCCCGTAACCTCTGAGTGGGAAGGCTCCGTCGAAGAAACCATTTACGCTTGTCATGTCCTTACACCTCTGAGTAAGTATGATGGTTACCCCTCGACCTATTATCCGTACCCACGACCGGAGTACGCCAAGGATAGTAGGTCCACAAATATACTCTGTTGAATCCACTCCTGCCATGTCCTCACTACCTCTGAGCAGGAAGATCCCACGGTAAAGAAATCCCCATACTTGCCATGTCCTCACTACCTCTGAGTAAGTATGATGGTCCTCCCTCGACTTATTATCTGTACCCACGATCGGAGTACGCCCAAAGATAATAGGCCCACAAATGTCTTCCGATGACCACAAATGTCCTCAGTCGACCACAGATGCTGTACTGGGTCCCCAGTACACGCCCATCCCTTCCTCATCATACCTGGGAGCCCAGCTGCTCCCTGGCATTCTCTCGAATAACATAAACTTCTATAGTTGTCTTATCGCGAAGTTGTTCTAGGTATTCCTCTCCAAAACTTGTTACTCGTACCTAAAACCAAGATACGCCCAGGGTAACAGGTCCACAAATAATCCTCCAGCAGGTCCAATTCCACAAACACCATAAATACAAGAAAGAGAAGATGAGTTGAAACATGCTCATTTATTCAAAATTCAAAGTACTATATCATTTGGGATCACATCCTTTACAAAATAAAAACAAAAAAAAACAGCAAAAGAAAAACAGAAAGCTGATCACTGCTCCGGGGCACATAACGCCCTGAGACGGTCCGTCAGCAAGGCAACCGACTGCTCAAACCTCTGTGTAGCTCGACGCTCTGCCTCTTGGGTCAGCACCGCCTCGTCCTCTAGTTGAGCATGGGCTTGCCAGTTATCCTCGAATTTCTTAAAGGCCCGCTCCAGGTTAACAGAAGATCGGGAAACCTTCTTGGCCTCCCGAACAATTGACTCATGTTCCGCATCAGCAGCCTTCAGCTCTGACTCTAGGAAGGCCAGCTCCCTCTGAAGTGCGAGAATCTGCTCCTTCATGTCAGCTATTCCACGAGAAGCAGCCTCTCCCCGAGTCCTACAAGCTTGACTTCGACGACCCAGCCTGTCATACGAAGCAAAAAGCTCGTCAAGGTCCCCCTTCACAACTGGCCTGGCAGTGTCTCGAGCGAGTTTTATCCTATCCCGAGCAGCAATAAGGAAGCCCCAGCTCCCCTCCAGGTGCGAAGAACGTCCCCGTTCGACGGTTATACATCTCCAGGAGTGTCATGAATAATGGCTTATTGATAGGAAGCCCATGACAGGTGCCCCGGATGGCATGATAGAGGCCCACTTTCCGCAGGAATGGCCCGTAGGTCTGCAAAACCTAAGTGGTCAAGTGAGCCCACGTAGAAGTAGGGTTTATCCAGTTCAGCAATGCCAATCTGCCAACGGGATAAGATTTTTTACGACCAAGCCGATTCAGGAAAGTATCAGCTTGAGTGAATTTGAAGTTGGGACCATATACGTTCATAAAAGTGCCTGGGGCCAGTCCCGTCATGTACCGGCTGACGGAATCCTTACCCACGTACGCTGACCCAATGTTTGGGTTATAACGGATGTTACCCATCAATATCCCTGATTGGGTAGGAGTTAAGGTCTCCACCATCGTCCTGTTTAACAATACCATATTGAACCACGATAGAGGATAATGACGCTCCATGAGAGGAATATGGATCACCATCCCATCCAAAGTAAAATCCCAATTCTCAGAGATCTCTAATACTCGGGGATTCTTTATGATTAAAGCGTCCCCGAAGAGGAATGAAGGCTTCAGGTATGATCCATCCAACTTTCCAGAATTCATCATGGAACGGAGATAATGGAGGGTCTGATTCTCGATGGTGTTCAACCTCCCCGAAGGCTCATTAGCAGGAAATTGATTCAGCACGTACTTAACTAAATCATCCAGACGCACGCCCAAGGCAAACTGATTCGAGCCCACTATGAGTTCCTCCGCAGGATTCACTGGCAGATTCACTGAAGAAAGACGAAAGAAATAAGATTAAAAGATAGTCAAAACAAGAAGCATTTGAAAGATCATTTGAGTCTATGCGGCTCGGGTCGTCATAGCCTCATGCGGCTCAGAACCAGATAAGTCCATGCGGTCCTGTTTATCATAGCTCATGCGGCTCCGAGTTGGACGAGTCCATACAGATCAAGTTCAGATGAGCTGATGAGCTCCTGTGGTTTAGGTTCAGAAAGGCCTATGCGGTCCGAGGTTCACATGGACTCAACAGCACGCAAACTCATGCGGCCCTGAACAGATAGACTCATGCGGTTCAAATTAAGTACAAGCTGATGCGGCTATAAGCAGATGAGCTCATGCGGTTCAAAAGTGAACGACGCTCATACGGCCCAAACCGAAAATATATATGCGGTTCAGATCGAGTATGACAAGCTCATGCGGCCCCTTTGGCGAAGTGCTTATGCGGCCACATCGAGAAACCTCGCACATGCGGCTTGTGCATAAATTATGCAATAGAGCCATGACAGTTAGGGTTCTAAGGCAATGCTCTCACCAGCAATAGGTGGGTGGACGTCGGGATGAACAGAGTGAACAGCGATCAACGGGGGAGTGGCCACATTCGTCGCCGCAGAAGCGACCGCCTTGCCCTTCGCAGCCTTCGACGCAGCAATCTTCTTGGGAGCCATAGGTGCTTGGGAGAGAAAGGAGTTAAAACAGAAAAAGATCGAAGAGAGCAAAGAAGGTTTTCCAGAAAGAAAGCATTCCTATTTATAGACAAAGAAAGAATGCCTCGATCCGCGTGCACTATGATGACCGACTCTTCGGTCATCGAGGCAAAATCGGCTGAATAATAGCCTGACTCTTGGGATCCTGGCCCAAAAAGCGACTCTTAGAATCGTACAGCAAATCAAGAGCATTAAATGCAGAAGATTTACAAAGGATTTGCACACGTGGCAGGAAGCTCATGCGGCCAAAACGGCCCATGCGGCTCAGAGAGTTATGTGGTTGAGGTGGTCATGCGGCTGGATAAATCCATGCGGCTAGGACAGAATACATCCATGCGACTCTGGCATTATCATGCTTCTTATTTAAAGTATTTCAATTTTGCAAAATTGAAAACTTTGAAGGGGGTTTTGTAGAAGCATGAAAAAGAAGAGAAAAATGATCCATACGGCCAAGGATCCTTATGCGGCTCAGGAGTCCAATACGGCTCAAACACATAAGCGGCTCGAATGAAACCCCATGCGGCCCGCAGAGAGAAGCTACGTGTCCCCTAAGAACAGCTGTACCCAGCGTCGTTCAACGCAATTAAATGCTCTGACGGCTGACAGCAGACAGCTGATAGCCCTGACATAAAGTAACCATGATGACTGACACAAGAGCATTATCTTCCTAGGGAATTGGAGAAAATCCTCGCAGCTTCGAGGCAAGTCCATGCGGCCGAAGTTCTCATGCGGCTCGGAGGGCCCATGCGGCTCAAGAAGTCCCATACGGCTCAAGCACATAGGCAGTTCAAATAAACTCCATGCGGCTCAGAGAGAGAGGCCACGTGGCATTCAAAACAGCTGTGCCCAACGTCTGGACGCATTTAATGCTCTGACGGCTGACAGCTGACAAATGACAGACCTGACATAAAGTTGTCATAATGACTGACACGAAAAGCAGTATTTTCCTAGGAAATGAGAAAAATTTTCACCAATATGGCGCTGACTACCAAGCTTCAAGGCAGATCCATACGGCCAGACCAGACGAGTTTATGCGGCCAGTGCAGAAATCTATGCGGTTCAAACCATGAAGGCACTCCATGCGGCTCAGCCATGAAGACACCCATACGGCTCGACCATGAAAACTCTCGTACGGGTCGGCCATGAAGACCCCCATGTGGCTCGGTCATGAATATATTCATGCGGCTCGGTCATGACAATCTTCATGCAGTTCGAGTGTAGAGACTATTCATGCGGCTCGGTCATGAAATCTTCCATGCGGCTCGGTCGTGACGACCTTCATGCGGCCCAAATATGAACACTCCTCATGCGGCTCAATAATGATGACAGGACACGTGTCCTAAAGATAATCAAATTTTGGGACACGTGGCGAGAGAATGAATTAAATAGATTCATTTAGATTTACGGACATCAGCAAATCATCATGATGGAGATTTATTGCAATCAATATTTATTATTGATGGATTTGGCATAATCCACATTAATGGTCCAGATCCTTTACACTCAAGACTAATGGCCCAGATTAATCAATCACCAGGCCGCCGCCACTTTGAGAATGGGCAATAAGTGCAAACCCTAATGATGCCCCCCCACTATTATAAATAGCAAGGTGCCATTCCCTTGCAAAAAGAGTCTCCCCCGATAATCATAGAGAAAATACAGAGAGATCAATCCAGAGAGAGAAGCCAGAAGAGCAATACGAGGAGAACAAAAAGAGTGTTTCTTCTTCAACGCCAAGCATCTCGTCACAAGAGCCAAGGCTGCATACCGATCGTCCAAGGAGTAAGGCAGAGCGGCCGTCGCTTTCCCGAGCCTCTATCGTCACCCCCAGAATCTAAAATAAACAATTGTACTTAGATTGTTGTACCTAGGTTTTCGTACCTAGGCTTTCTTTGTACAAGCGAGTTTGTAACGTGAAGTAAAAGTCCAGTCCTCCCATAAAACTGTTCTGCTCTTTTATATTTCATGGCAAACAGTCTCCTGTAGAGCCTTCACCTTTTCTATTGCTTTTATGAGAAAGTCACGCTCCTACTCCACTGCAGTAGACACATCGACTTGCCGTAGTTTTTGCAACTGGGTTAGGCACTGATCAGCCTCTGCCAGCTTATGCTCCAGAAGAACGGTCGTCCCTTCTCCACCCGAAATCGCCTTCAGTAGGTTAATCTGGCCTTGGGTGCAATGACGGGCCACGGCAAATGAAGTCCCTCTCCTTGAAGTAGCTTCAACCCCTCGTCTTAGATGACGGTAGAAGCTCTCGACTATATACCGTGACGATTCGTCTAAGTTCTCCAAAGAGGATGGCGTCGAAGGAATATCAGCTAAGGAAGCTGAAGGCGTGTGAGAAAAAGGCATAGCATAGCTTGACAACCCTGTCAGAAGGGAAACAAATTTCGAGCGATGAGATTTCTATGCGGCGGCAATCTCCTATTCTGCAGTCCGAATAAGCCGAAAACTGGACAGAGCAAAAAATTCAACTTTCGGGGAAGAGACAGCCTCAATCGATCCCGCATCCACCAGAGAGGTTGAAGGAGCCGGGACATCTGTGCTCAATGCGGTGGAAGTCCCCTCAACTTGAGCTGGAAGAGGAGAAGGGACACTTCTTGCTTGTACCAGGTCAGCCCCTGGATCCTCTTCTATTCCTTTATCCGTAGTCACATCCACCATATGTAGCAGAGAGGCAGATCCCATAGGTCCAGAACAACCGACAATCAACTTGACCCGAAGAAGATGGAGTTGAAGCGAAAAAATCTCCTTATTTGTAAGAATGTTACATAGCTTACCAGAGACAGGGGGCGAAGACTGGGGCTCAATCGAAGTAGTCTCAGCTCCTCCCGCCGCCTCCACATCTCTGTGAGGTAAGCAGCGGCGCCCGAACCATCCACGCCGGCCTCCTCAGCCCCTGTTGCTCCGGGCAGAGACGTAATTGTATCAGCACCAATTTGTGAGGACCCTGCAGCTCCATGGTCAGATCCTCGAGAGGGAAACACATAGGCAACATCTGATGATTAAAGGTTTACTTCCTTCGATGCCTACAAAAGAGAGCCTTCAGATAACATTCCAAAGACAACATTAGGGTTTATCATGAAATAACTTACCCTCATGTTGACTTCAGTATCACTACCCATTCCTTGATGGCAGGCCCACGGAACCTAGTCGCAACTCACTTTTGGGAACGAGGTCTCTTAATGACAGGAGGTTTAGGCCTGTTTCATTTATGCGGAGGATTCAATACAGGGGAAGGCACGTGCATCGCCAAAGGGCTTACAGAAGGCTGGAGATCTTCGGAGTTATCTTCCTCCTCCTCCATGTTGTCGAAGTCAGAGTCGAAAACTTTCCTCTTCCCCTTCGTCGTCCTCTTACGGGAGTCTCTCGATCGTTTCTCCAAGCCTGAATACCATCCAAGACGCTTCCTTCGAAACCCAGACAAGGATTAGGGTTATCCAAATATAATTAGTTATACCCAAATTATCGAGAATACTGGCTGGGTAAGTATGGCTCTAGGTATACAACATTATGGTTGTGGTACACCAGATGTGAGGGACGGATGCTTTGCAACCAACAAAACAGCTTTTTAGACAGGGCCTGGGGAGCAACAGCACTATCAAGGTGAACGCGTCCCATCTCTTCCTCAGTAAAAGATAGGACCGACACAAAAAATGTGTATCTATCCACCCGTGCAAGAGCGGCTCGATAGTCGAGAAAAGTGGTACAGTTCCAGGGCATGTTACGATAGTGATAGATGAAGGTATCGTCACTTGTCGCATTACCCTCCGGGCCAGGTCGTATTCGAGAGGGACAATGCTTCAACAGCCACCCCATTAAATAATGATACGGCAGCTCGATTCTGTCGAAGCATTTCGTAAGTTCACGGGCGATGACTTTCGACGTTAAAATATGAAGGCCCCGATGGATGCTGCATACCATAGCCGGAAGCAGAGCCAACCTGCCTCCAAAGACAAGCTTTATCGCCAGAAGGAGTAGGTTGCGGCTGATCCTCTCAATCAAATTGGAGCCCGTCGAGATGATGCAAACCCTCAGCCATATCATCAGGTATCCGACCAGGATGGCTTTAGCAGATAGAGGCTGGATATCATAATAAAAATAGTTAAAAGTATCGCTCAGACTCCCGAACCTGTCACCAGCAACACGGGACCTCTTGGTGCTTTGCACCTAAGCACCTACTTGTTCCAGAGATTGGGGACTACTAACAGCAACCCGACCGGAGGTGCTAAGGTTAAAAAGATAACCAATCCAAGCCTTGGTATGAGGAAGGTTCCCTTTCGAACTATCGTCCTTTTTTTGGATATTTGTTGACAGGTGCTATTGTGACATAGAACTTCCTGATATACGGCAAGGAATCTGGGGAACCACCGCTCTAATTCTTTAAACACTTTGTTTGTCGGGGTACACTCCTCATAAGCTTCATCTCCCCAGGATAATTTGGACACATCACGCATCTCTTGAAGAGCAAGCCCCATCTCTCCCTCGGGAGTAAAGAAGGTCCCACTCCGACAATTGTACATCTCACGCAATGCCATAAATAGCTTCGGGTTCATAAACAAGCAATAGCAGGAGCCCCTAATGGCGTAATAGAGGCCGATCCGTCATAGAGTTTCCTCATACTCTGCCAAGATCTAAGAAGTCAGATTGACCCATGGAGGAGAACGATGCTGCCAGTTCAGTAACGACAATCTCCTTGCAGGGCATGACCCTTTGTGAGAAATCTAATTCAAAAAGGTATCAGCCATGGAGAATAGCGTATTGGGCTTCTGTTCGTTGATGAGACTACCAGGAGCCAGTCCAATGACGGAGTAGCTCATTGTTTTCCTTACTGCAACCACTGACTGCGTGGGGTTATTAAAACGGATATGGCCGATGAAGATCCCCTGCTGATCCAGAGTTAGAGAACCCGGCATCTTTCTCTCAAAAGACAACATATTGAAACTTGATAGGGCGAAGTGGCGCTCCATTAGGGGTATATGAATCGTTTCCCCTTGGAACTAAAAGTCCCAGCTCTCAGATGTCTCTATGATGCTCGAGTCTGAAATAATCAGGGCATCCCTGAATAGAAACATAGGCTTCAGATGAATGCCATTCAGTTTCCCAGAGTACATCATACAAAGTAAAAAGAAGAAGGATTGGTTTCGGATCTCCCTCAATCTGTCCTCAGGTTGACTTCGGGTGAACTGAGTTGACACATCTTGGACTATCTGGTCAAATTTTACACCCAACACAGATTGGGCATATCCTATCAAGAGTTCCCCCAATGGAGCTGTGGGCAAGGTCACTGCAAAGGACAAAGCAGAAATGTAGTTAGAAGAAAACAAAGTTCATTCTTTATCTATGTGGCCTATCCAAACAGAACCTATGCGGCCTAGTTATGAGGGATGCACATACGGCTTAAGAACATGAGACGAATGTGGCTCAATTACATAGTTTTATTATACAGTGCTCACGCAGCTCAATCATAAGGCATATATGTGGTCCAAGTTATACAGTGCTCATGCAGCTCAGTCATGAGGCACTTATACGGATCGGTCTTGAGGCACTTATGCGGTTCAGTTATGCAGTATTCATACGGATCGATCAAGGAATCACTTATGCGGTTCAGTTATGAAATATTTGTGCGGCTTAGACAGGGTCAATTATGTAGCGCTCATGCAGCCCCATCACGAGGCACCCATGCGGGTCAATAATGCTTATGTGTCTCAGCCCATGCAGCCCTGTCATACAAAACACATGCAGTCCAATGAGATAGGGCATGCATCGATCATGCCTGATAGGCCGGCACATAAAATATGCGATATGGCCATTCAAAAATTAAAGTCATCGTCTTTTTGTCGTCTTGATAGGAGGTTGCACGTCATGATGGATGGAAATTGAGTCTGCAGCTCTCGACGGAGAGGCGAGTCCCTTCCCTTTGGCCGTAGTATCAGTCGACTTGGAAGCTTTTGGAGCCATGGCTAAACTGGAATAGAAAGGATGACAGGGACAATGAAGACGAAGGAGAAGAAGGTGAAGAAGAAAATTTTATCTCTCCAAATGACCTATATTTATAAGGTTTTCGAAGGAGCACTGTTTCAATTCTCGAGTCCATTAAAGATAATGATGACGTTTGGGTATTTTATCCTTTGTAACCGTCAGCTTTATCTCAAAAAAGAGCCAAAAATATGAAACCAAATAAAGGCATTAAATACAGCAGTGACAGCTGGCAGACAAGATCTTCCTGCGGCACAAGATCTACCTGCGGCTCAAAAAATATCCCTGCGGCTCAAAATGTACCTATGGCACAATGTATCTCCTGACTCGAAGACTCCCTGTAGCTTGACAAATCTTCATGCTTCTTATTCAAAGTATTCCAAATTTGCAATTTAAAAATTTTGAATGGGGTCTTGTAGAAGCATGGAAAATATGGGGTTCATACGGATCACAACTAACCGCATGAGTACTTTGGGACAAATTGGTCTGCATAAAGAAAAGTCGTATGACAGACTCAGCATGTCCCCCTATGGCCCATCTTCATCCGACTGATTTGAGCCGCAGAAAGAATAGTTACTTATACGGCCAAGCTGATCATCCCTTCTGATAAAGCTGACAAATTCTGTCAAAATTGGCAAAACTGACAGCTCTGACAACTCTGACACTCTGACAAAAAAGAAGATAAGAGTGATCAGACAAGATGTCATGTCTCCAGATTGGACATGGCCATGCGGCCAGAAGGACTGCGACCCGAGCCGCATGAACCTTATGCGGCTCAATCCATGCGCTTCATGCGGCCAAGGGTGACTGCAACCTGAGCCGCATAAGCTTTATACGGCCCATAATATAGAACCTATACAGCTGAAAAGTCCCCGAGCTATATACGGACTAAGGGAGACTGCAACTTAAGTCGCATGAGTCTTATGCAGCCCAGCATGGTCGAACATTGAAAGGCCTATGCGGATCAAAATGACTCAAGAAGATTGATCCTATCCTACGATAGGACACGTGGCAAGCTGACCAAGTCTCAGCCACCTAGATTTGTTTCAACCAAGTCTCAACAAGTCACCAGTTAGCGGCCAAAGAGCGGGTCTTTGTGTGTTGTTGTAGCCACGTGGTCACGTGGCCATCTATGTGGCTCAAGATATCCATTATTATAAATAGCAGGGTACTACACCCATGTAAAAGGCGGGCAACCTACGAAGGGCAATTTCTTCAAGATCATGGATCGTGTCAGATAGTCCAAAGAGTAAGGCAGAGTTGCTACACTTTTCCGAGCCTCTATCGTCTCCTCCCAGAATAAAAAAACAATTGTACTTAGATTATTTTCTAGGATTTCTTTCTAGACTTTCTCTTGTACAAGCGAGTTTGCAATCAAGTTCAATTCCTCTATAATTTTTGTTCTTGATATTTTATGGCAAATAATTCCTTCAGAACTATGAGTTCTTCAGAGTATCCCCTCCATCTGCTAGTGGCAACGCAAGGGACACATTAGTAGATGAGGGAGCACACACTACTAGCTTGACCACTGGGGCATTTAGTTGGCTCCAATCTATCAGGCACTCTCATCTGGTGCTCAGGAATAGGAACCACACCTACCTGGAGCCTTATCTACCAAGTCATTTCGTACGACAATTTAGATATAGTCAGCTTCTTCTAGGCAATCCTAGCCCTCATCTAGAGTCGATAGGAAGCTTGATCGATGGGGCACATGCATGGGTTTATTACAACGTCGGATACACGGGAGCAATTTTTACCTGCCCGAAGATAAGCCTGAGACCCATCTGCTCTATGCCGCTGCAAAGTTGTATACTCAGATCAATACCCTTCATCCTCGGTATAATCGTAAGCAGAGTTTGGTATTGGGGACTAGGTTTGCCCCCACTCCTGCAAATGTGGAATAAGCCCGAAAGATGCCGAAAGGCAGCAGAAATGAGAGTCCCGCTCCAGCCGTTGAGCCGATTGCAGCACTACAATTGTAGTGTCCTGCTCCTAGCAGTTCACTATGTAAGGCTTGTGGCTTGGCTAACTCGGTCGGAACCGAGTATTGGAGAAACTTATCGTCGACATCGAATCGATCACGGACAAGTTTATAAGAACATTTCCAACTAATGGATCAGTTTCTCATGAAATGTGTCTAAGAATTTTCTCTGGATGTTTTGCTACTGGGTTTTTTGCTTGGTTTTGATGGATGCTTTTCTGAATTAATTTTCTATGATTTGATTCTTGCCCTTTTTCATCGATTTGCATAGCATTCATTTTTGAGGATTCTGAGAGAAGAGAACACAACGAGACGGATTATTAACCAAACTGTAAAACCCCTAAATTTTTACTACTTTTTTTTATTTATTTTATTAAATTTGCTACCGATTTAAAATTTTGTATTGTACGTCGCGTAGTCGTATTATACGTCGCGTACGACCTTTTATTTCTTTTTTCGAATTTGCTCGACGAGTGCGAATATGTGCGAGCGTACATATTGTAGAAAAATATTTTTTCTATTTTATTACACTTTCAAAATATTATATAGAATTATTATTCTTGCTATAAAAAATCTTTTATTTTTAGCAGTTATTAATAATAAATAATATTCTTCGTGCAAAATATTTATTTTATAATATTTCATTAGTAATAATGTATTTTCGAAATTAATTATAATAGCATTTTTGGAAAGCATATTTTCGAAATATTTGTGACAATTTAAATTTTGATTTGATTCCATGGATACATTTAAATAGTAAACTATCTATATTTTAAATTGAGTTGATTTTAAACTAAAAGTATTTAAATTTGATTTAAATTAGATTTGGATTTGGATTTGGATTCGATTGGTTTTAAATTAAATAGATGATTTATCTACTTGGGTTTTAAATATTCCTAGTCCATATCTAAGTGGAAATTCCCACATCCTATAAATAGGCAGGTACTCCTCCAACTTTTTATTATTCTTCCACAAATTTCCACCATCCACAAGTGCAGTGCCTCGTGTCCGTGTTCGTGTCTGTGTCCATCCGTTCTTATTCCATTATTATACATATACATATTGCTCCTCCTCGCCGACAAATCCGGTACGATACACCAAAATCCTAATCCTAAATCTATCAGCTAAATTCCGGCCTTCTGCCTCCCGCAAGAACCCACGGTAGCACCCGACCACGTTGTCGCCTCTTCCACACCCTGTCCGGCGAACTCCATCCTTCAACCACCCCCTACGTCGCCCCGACCACCGTAGGACCACCACCACTCCAGCATACACCATACCAAATCCACAGACCACCCCTGGATCCCTTCCCCGACTCTCACCACTTCCCCTCGCCTCCGTCGGGAACCAGCACTGCCTCGCCACCCTAGCAGAACCACCTCCTCCATCCCGACCACAACCACCATATCCGGTACTCCGCCCCGTCGACCTGCCACCACCAGTGCCAAATCCGTCGACATCACCCACACCACCAGCCCGACCCCAAACTCCGGCCAAAACCGCCGTGACCACAACTACTGGCATCCCCAAAAATAAATAAATAAATAAACCTAGGCCTAAACTCACCTTCACCCAGAGTCTCGCCGGAGCTCCGCCACCGTCCGTAGCCCAACTACCGCTCGCCGGCCGACCCAGCCTCCGTACCGCGTGACCTCTACCGTGAGCCGTCGGCGTACGCCGCTCCCAACAGCGCTTGGTCGTCGAGCTCGGATCAGATCTCCACCGAACCCTAAACCTCTCTCCGTCGCGCCGTGCCAGCCATGGCCGGCCGCGCACGCGCAGCTTCCGATCGCCCTCGACTCCGCCCTCGCCGCGAACCCGCCGGTGACCTGAGCCCATCAACGCCGACCTTCCTCCACCATGATTCTGCCACCTGATCTGTCGCCCTTTTTTCGTCCTCCTCCGCCGGTGAAGGCGCTCCGCTGCGCCTGAAACCCCGCTCCTTCCGCACTCCGAAACCCCCGTGCCGCCAGTCCCTTTCTCCGACCGCCCGCCCGCACATCCCCGTCCGCCTTCCTCCTCTTCCGTCCCCGTGACCACCGACAGCCGTCGGCCGACTTTCCCTCTCCCTCTCGTCCTCACCTTCTCCCCCGACTTCTCTATCCTCCGCTACTCTTCCGTCCCGCTCTCTCCGATCTCTTGCTCACCCCCTCCTCCTCTCTCTCTTTTCCTTTCTTTCTTTTTGAAAGAGCAGTGTTTCTTTTACTACTCTGTGGTCTCCTCGAAAGAGGAGAACCACACTGCTGTGTTTTACTTTATTGTAGTATTAAATTTTTGGTTCTTTTGTCTTGTTCTCATTTCCTCTCTCCCTCCTCTTTATTTTTGTTTTTGTTGAAGAACAGCAGCAGTGCTGCACTGTTGTGTCATTTGTTTGTTCTGTTGTCACGATTTAGTTTTTATTTGTTTGATTTTATTTTTATTTTATTTTATTTACTTCTTCTCTTAGTTATACTTTATTATTATTATTATTATTATTATTATTATTATTATTATTATTATCATTATCATTATTATTATTAATAATATTCTGTTTAATTATTATTATTATCATCATTTTTAAATTACTACTACTAGTTTTATTATAACTATTATTATTTCATTATAACTATTATTATTAGGATTATTATTAGAATTATTAGTATTTGGAAAATATCTATGAGTATGTGTATCAAATATTTTGCCCTCATTATTATTATTACCTGCTACTTCATCCTAGATTTTTTTCACAAAATTTACTTTTTGGTATCAAAATATTTTTTCTAGAATTTTGTATTTATCTATATATATGTATTCGAAAGTTATAGTTTTTGGCCTAAATTAGTTATTAATATTCCGATTTAGTTATTTAAAATATTTTATCAAGTGTAGTTATTATCTATAAACATGTTCATACAAACTTTAGGTTTTAACCTAAATCTATTCCTCTGTTTTTAATATTTATTAAATTGTTTTAAATAGTAAATATATCTATAAGTATTTTCTAAAAACATAAATATTAATTATTGATCATATTCTTTTCTATTCTTTCGACCGTGACCAATCCCAATCTTTCCTATTCCTTTACCAATTTCGAGACTACCTTATGTCCACTCTTACTAAATTAACCCTTCTGGACCCAATGACACGATCCGTACTACCATCCGAGGTCCCCTTGTACAGTTGTTACACCGAAGTCGTAGTTCGTGCCACCGTGATATTCGCAGCACACCAGGCGTCCTACCAGGCAAGACACCTTGCCATTTGCTGTTTACTTATTTTTAGCTCATATTCATGCATTATTTATTTTCTTTATGCAAAAACTGTGATACATAGCATAACTGTTAGAACTTACTGTTCAATTATTTTTCCTGTTATGTATTATTTTTCTCACATTAAACCTAGATTTAAGGGACCACCTTGTGTGTTGCATTCATTGGCCTTGATAGGTTGTAACACAAAGTTGTGTGTCACATATAGAACACGGAAGTGCGTGATTGGCTGGCCACCAGTACGTACAAGCCGTGCGATAGGAATAACCGCTAATAGAGGTTGTATCCAAGTTTGACTTAGCGGTTATAGTGGTTTGTGTTGTGGATACAACACAGTAGGCATTGGGCGGAGAGGACAACTCCTTAGCGTATGGGCTTCGATGCACTTCCTTTGTGACCCGAACTCTCCGCTGGAGATACGGGGTTGATGACCCATGATTACTGACGGCCACTGACGATTCTGCGGAATGTCATGCTCTTCCTGATGGGGCTTCTAGTGCCCAAAGGGCGACTACGCCGATCCTATTCAGCCAGGGCCCATGCGTAGGAAGGAATGTTCTTAACAATATTTTACTTAGAATTGTAGGCTACCCTATCCGTTAGGTACGAGTACTTTTGGTTTGGGTACTTGTATCTGACCGTGGCTTGGAACAATTACTTGTCGCGGATTAGTTCGTCACATCTTGTCCTTGTTTGGTTGTAGGTGTGACTTACTACTTCGATGAGAAGGTATTGAACCTTGTTGGGGTCCGGATACCATATTGGATTTATAGCATGGGAAGATACGTTACCGTGAATTAGTTTACCATCTCCTATCCTTGTTTGGTTGGGGGGATGGTACGCTCGTTCAGTAGGTGCGTGTTGTACTATGTTATAAATTTGATTGACTTATTTATTTGAGCAATATTTATTCAGTTTATATGGCATGCTATTATGTGTCTTGTTACGTCCCTCTGATGACCTGGTTGTCTTGCCAGGTGTGTGCTATTGTCTTTCACAGGTGTTCTAGCTCTAGCCGTGATCTTCGCTATTTCTTCGAGGATGATTGCATTTGGATCGTCTTCGCTTCGCTCGCCACTCATTTCATTTTCTATGTACTTTTCTTTATTTTGTTGGTAGTAGATTTGTCTTCGCCCAATATATTGTATCAAGAAAAATTTATTCTCATTATATGATCTTTTATTCATTTATTCTGTGTGGATGAGATTAGTTATGGTTCTACTGCATTTTACAGCTTATGTATTTAAACGAGGCTTCCATTTATTGGAGTATACTTCGTATGAATACTGCTGGCATGTCAATATTTCTAGTCCTGCGTATTTTGGGACTGGAGCATTACATGTTTTTGTGGTGGCCCATGCAGGTCAAGATAAATTGTTTGGTTACTTTACCGTACTAAGCAAGCCTGCGAATAGGATTAGAAGTCTAGGATCTCATCCACATACTTGACCTCTTTCCTTGATTTTATCTACCGTTTGACTCATCAATTGCATCTTACTTGCTTCTTTCCATCCCTATTCTTATCTTCCCTTCGTGCTTGATAGAGATTGACCCTACTAGTTAATTGTCCCAAAATACCATAGTTTAATCCTTTTAAGTTGGGTAGAATGCCTTATGACCTAGCAACCCCTTTGTCCTTGCGACCTATCTTAGCAAGTCTACTTAGATTCTAGAATTTAGAAGACCTTAACCCATCTAGTCAACCAAGGACTTGGACAAGAAGACTATAGGACGACTGTATAGAGACCAACACAGGATATGACTTAGAATCATTCTTCTTTCTTTCAATATTACTCTTTCATGCCTATATTTTTACCATCTTGACTAATGATGCTAATGTAGCCTAGTTTTTGCAAGCTTAGCCTTTTACCAAGCTTGTTCGTGACATATATGTTAATGGAGGTACCCCACTAACATATTGTCTATCAGAACCGATGCATAATGGTCTGATCAACCGAGTGCACTTTGGTTCGCTTTTATTTTATCGTTCTTCGTGGATTGGGACATAGCTAAACTTGTCCTCTAGAATCTCATCCACGACTACCTTGTCAATTCTTTTGAATTATTTGGTCGCCTTTGAACCACGTATTCGTGTTCGATAACGCCTCCTTCGAACTCTATATTGCTTTCGCCCTCACCTATTTTAGGAGGACGGAAGCGTCGTACTAGAAACTCCTCTAAACATCCCAACGGCTATGACCATTCTCACTCGAGGTTGCTATATCTTTATCCCAAACTACTCGACCCTATCAAGACCCTCTAATCGCTTAATTAAAACAAATCTATTTTCGTTCTATTAATCGTGACCCTCATCCATTACCCGTGACCATACCGTATTATTTTCTATGATCTAGATTGTGATTTCTTACGGCATGATTTTGTTATTGATCGTTCCACATCGATACCCCTTGTGTCTTCTCACCCCCCCTATGAATTCTTAATTTCGAGGACGAAATTCTTTTAAGTTGGGTAGGATGTAAAATCCCTAAATTTCTACTATTTTTTATTTATTTTATTAAATTTGCTACCGATTTAAAATTTTGTATTGTACGTCGCGTAGTCGTATTATACGTCGCGCACGACCTTTTATTTCTTTTTTCGAATTTGCTCGACGAGTGCGAATATGTGTGAGCGTACATATTGTAGAAAAATAATTTTTCTATTTTATTACACTTTCAAAATATTATATAGAATTATTATTCTTGCTATAAAAAATCTATTGTTTTTAGCAGTTATTAATAATAAATAATATTCTTCGTGCAAAATATTTATTTTATAATATTTTATTAGTAATAATGTATTTTCGAAATTAATTATAATAGCATTTTTGGAAAGCATATTTTTGAAATATTTGTGACAATTTAAATTTTAATTTGATTCCATGGATACATTTAAATAGTAAACTATCTATATTTTAAATTGAGTTGATTTTAAACTAAAAGTATTTAAATTTGATTTCAATTGGATTTGGATTTGAATTTGGATTCGATTGATTTTAAATTAAATAGATGATTTATCTACTTGGGTTTTAAATATTCCTAGTCCATATCTAAGTGGGAATTCACACATCCTATAAATAGGCAGGTACTCTTCCAACTTTTCATTATTCTTCCACAAATTTCCACCATCCACAATTGCAGTGCCTCGTGTCCGTGTTCGTGTCTGTGTCCATCAGTTCTTATTCCATTATTATACATATACATATTGCTCCTCCTCGCCGACAAATCCGGCACGATACACCAAAATCCTAATCCTAAATCTATCTTAGCTAAATTCCGGCCTTCTGCCTCTCGTAAGAACCCACGGTAGCACCCGACCACGTTGTCGCCTCTTCCACACCCTGTCCGGCGAACTCCATCCTTCAACCACCCCCTACGTCGCCCCGACCACCGTAGGACCACCACCGCTCCAGCATACACCACACCAAATCCACAGACCACCCCTAGATCCCTCCCCCGACTCTCACCACTTCCCCTCGCCTCTGCCGGGAACCAGCACTGCCTCGCCACCCTAGCAGAACCACCTCCTCCATCCCGACCACAACTACCATATCCGGTACTCCGCCCCGTCGACCTGCCACCACTAGTGCTAAATCCGTCGACATCAACCACACCACCAGCCCGACCCCAAACTCCGGCAAACACCACCATGACCTCAACCACCGGCATCCCTAAAAATAAATAAATAAATAAACCTAGGCCTAAACTCACCTTCACCCAGAGTCTCGCCGGAGCTCCGCCACCGTCCGTAGCCTAACCACCGCTCGCCGGCCGACCCAGCCTCAGTGTCGCGTGACCTCCACCGCGTGCCGCCGGCGTACGCCGCTCCCAACAGCGCTTGGTCGTCGAGCTCGGATCAGATCTCCGCCGAACCCTAAACCTCTCTCCGTCGCGCCGTGCCAGCCATGGCCGGCCGCGCACGCGCAGCTCCCAATCGCCCTCGACTCCGCCCTCGCCGCGAACCCGCCGGTCACCTGAGCCCATCAACGCCGACCTTCCTCCGCCACGATTCTGCCACCTGATCCGCCGCCCTTTTTCCGTCCTCCTCCGCCGATGAAGGCGCTCCGCCGCGCCTGAAACCCCGCTCCTTCCGCACTCCGAAACCCCCTTGCCGCCCGTCCCTTTCTCCGACCGCCCGCACATCCCCGTCCGCCTTCCTCCTCTTCCGTCCCCGTGACCACCGACAGCCGCCGGCCGACTTTTCCTCTCCCTCTCGTCCTCACCTTCTCCCCCGACTTCTCTCTCCTCCGCTACTCTTCCGTCCCGCTCTCTCCGATCTCTTGCTCACCCCCTCCTCATCTCTCTCTTTCCCTTTTTTTTCTTTTTGAAAGAGCAGTGTTTCCTTTACTACTATGTGGTCTCCTCGAAAGAGGAGAACCACACTGCTGTGTTTTACTGTATTGTAGTATTAAATTTTTGCTTCTTTTGTCTTGTTCCCATTTCCTCTCTCCTTCCTCTTTATTTTTGTTTTTGTTGAAGAACAACAGCAGTGCTGCACTGTTGTGTCATTTGTTTGTTCTGTTGTCACGGTTTAGTTTTTATTTGTTTGATTTTATTTTTATTTTATTTTATTTACTTCTTCTTTTAGTTATACTTTATTATTATTATTATTATTATTATTATTATTATCACTATTATTATTATTAATAATATTCTGTTTAATTGTTATTATTATCATCATTTTTAAATTACTACTACTAGTTTTATTATAACTATTATTATTTCATTATAACTATTATTATTAGGATTATTATTAGAATTATTAGTATTTTCGGAAATATCTATGAGTATGTGTATCAAATATTTTGCCCTCATTATTATTATTACCTGCTACTTCATCCAAGATTTTTTCACAAAATTTACTTTTTGGTATCAAAATAATTTTTCTAGAATTTTGTATTTATCTATAAATATATGTATTCGGAAGTTATAGTTTTTGGCCTAAATTAGTTATTAATATTCCGATTTAGTTATTTAAAATATTTTATCAAGTGTAGTTATTATCTATAAACATGTTCATACAAACTTTGGGTTTTAACCTAAATCTATTCCTCTATTTTCAATATTTATCAAATTGTTTTAAATAGTAAATATATCTATAAGTACTTTCTAAAAACATAAATATTAATTATTGATCAAATTCTCTTCCATTCTTTCGACCGTGACCAATCCCAATCTTTCCTATTCCTTTACCAATTTCGAGACTACCTTATGTCCACTCTTACTAAATTAACCCTTCTGGACCTAATGACACGATCCGTACCACCATCCGAGGTCCCCTTGTACAGTTGTTACACCGAAGTCGCAGTTCGTGCCACCGTGATATTCACAGCACACCAGGCGTCCTACCAGGCAAGACACCTTGCCATTTGCTGTTTACTTATTTTTAGCTCATATTCATGCATTATTTATTTTCTTTATGCAAAAACTGTGATACATAGCATAACTGTTAGAACTTATTGTTCAATTATTTTTTCTGCTATGTATTATTTTTCTCACATTAAACCTAGATTTAAGGGACCACCTTGTGTGTTGCATTCATTGGCCTTGACACGTTGTAACGCGAAGTTGTGTGTCACATGTAGAACACGGAAGTGCATGATTGGCTGGCCACCAGTACGTACAAGCCGTGCGATAGGAATAACCGCTAATAGAGGTTGCATGCTAGTTTGACTTAGCGGTTATAGTGGTTTGTGTTGTGGATACAACACAGTAGGCATTGGGCGGGGAGGCCAATTCCTTAGCGTATGGGCTTCGATGCACTTCCCTTGTGACCCGGACTCTCCGTTGGAGATACGGGATTGATGACCCATGATTACTGACGGCCACTGACGATTCTACGGAACGTCATGCTCTTCCTGATGGGGCCTCTGGTGCCCAAAGGGGGACTATGCCGATCCTATTCAGCCAGGGCCTATGCGTAGGAAGGATTGTTCTTAACAATATTTCACTTAGAATGGTAGGCTACCCTATCCGTTAGGTACGAGTACTTTTGGTTTGGGTACTTGTATCTGACCGTGGCATAGAACAATAACTTGTCGCAAATTAGTTCGTCACATCTTGTCCTTGTTTGGTTGTAGGTGTGACTTACTACTTCGATGAGAAGCTATTGAACCTTGTTGGGGTCCGAATACCATATTGGATTCATAGCATGGGAAGATATGTTACCGTGAATTAGTTTACCATCTCCTGTCCTTGTTTGGTTGGGGGGATGGTACGCTCGTTCAGTAGGTGCATGTTGGACTATGTTATAAATTCGATTGACTTATTTATTTAAGCAATATTTATTCAGTTTATATGGCATGCTATTATGAGTCATGTTACGTCCCTCTGAGGACCTGGTTGTCTTGCCAGGTGTGTGCTATTGTCTTTCGCAGGTGTTTTAGCTCTAGCCGTGATCTTCGCTATTTTTTCGAGGATGATTGCATTTGGATCGTCTTCGCTTCGCTCGCCACTCATTTCATTTTCTATGTACTTTTTTTATTTTGTTGGTAGTGGATTTGTATCCGCCCAACATATTGTATCAAGATAAATTTAATCTCATTATATGATCTTTTATTTATTTATTCTGTGTGGATGAGATTAGTTATGGTTCTACTGCATTTTACAGCTTATGTATTTATACGAGGCTTCCATATATTGGAGTATACTTCGTATGAATACAGCTGGCATGTCATTGTTCCTAGTCCTACGTATTTTGGGACTGGGGCGTTACACAAACTTTTGGGGCCAATGTAGACTGACGCGTGACGAAAGGCTAAGCGTGAAAGTGTTCCTCTCTCTCTCCGCGATTCTCTAATTTGGTTAGTGTGGATCTCTGTGGTGGTATTGTCCCTCTCGCTATTCCTTCATGCCAACTAAATAATTGTCTTGCAACATTCGATATCAAGATGCTAATGCCACAAGTCAATACCACTAAGAAGTTAGAGATAGAATATTGAAATGAATTGATTATACTGCAATGAACTGAACATTGAAATGAATGATCATGTTGTCTATTACTTCAAATATTCTATACATACTGTGTATATCGAGTCGGACACACATACGCCTGACCATGGACAACTTGTATACAAGAATTGAACAATAATTTCCTCGAACAGTACAGGGACACCGGTACCGATTCGGCCTAGGAGGAAATAATGAAGTGCTTTGGGGAACATGAGTAATACGAGGCATCATAGAGGCTAGCTCCCTACTGTACTATCATCTCACTATCTTGAAGTCCCAAATGTAAATGAATGAATGAAAAGAGTCCATATGGTTTAACAACACCAGTGGTCATATCGTGGAAATATATGCTAATCAATGTTTTGTGCAGGGACGGTAAGTATATTATTATTATCCTGTATCTTATGCAGGAAAGCTGGATTCGGCCAATGGTAAAGTAAACATGGTTTTATGAACTACCATATCATTTGAATTGTGATTTACTCTAAATGTTGCTTGTCCCTAATAAGTTCATATCTTTAAAATGCTTGTCATTAATAAAATATTGGTTTAGCTGAGTGGGCCAACGGGGCTCACCAGCGCATTGTTATAATGTGCTGACCCCTCCTCCACAGGTACTGGAGAAGGCTCGAGCGCACATTGCAACTAAAGCTTTCTGAACTGATGTTTTCTTTCAAGTTATTTTCCCTAAAGACACACAAAGTATTGCGGAGTTTTCAAAGATAGATGCTTATATTTTAAAGTACTAAAGGGGCATGATGTATGGAACGAAAAATTATTTCATGGCATCCTATCAGTTGTACTTCTTTTCATGAATTAATGTAGCCGAAAGGGCATTTCAAATATTATCGAGAAAAGTTGTATTCTGACTACAATCATCAATAAAATGAATATTTTTCTTCCTGTTCCGCTTACACAATGTTTCCGCAACTGTGGCTTATTTTTCAAATGTGATGAAATGATATAAATGTGCATGTTCTAGCCTTGTACAAGTGCAACTCCAGACTTGTACGACATAACGCCTTAGCGAGGACGATCGGTTCGGCGTGAATCTAAGCAAAGCGAGCGATTCCCCGAATCGGGGCATGACAAGTTGGTATCAGAGCACGTTTCACTTCCTCGGATTTCAAAAATATTTTCAAAAAAAGGAAGTCTTGATGCAAATTTTCTCGATTGATGGTGTCGATAGCACTGGAATGAAATAATGTTCCATATAATAAGCCCATAAATATTTTATGAGTGCTAATGGAATTATTTCTTTGTTGTAGAATGACCAAGGGTGACAGCGCAAAGACGAATTCATCGTCTGACCCAATTGAGAAACTGATTAAACAAATGGAGGCTCAGAGGAAGCAGAGCGAAGCTCAATATCGCGCGCTTCAAGAGCAACTGCAGTATCAGTTTCAGGAGTAGCTAGATGCTCAACAAAAGCAAGTGGATAGTCTAACTCAGATTGTCACCAAGCTGACGGCCGATTCTATTGTTTCTGCAAAGGCCGCAGCAACCGAGACCGTAGAAGTGCCGGTAGAGAAACCTGAAATGCCAACATGGAAGAGAACGAGCTTCAAGTTCTCTTAATTTAAGAGCTGCGACCCACCTGAGTTTAACGAAAGAGAGAAGCCAGATGAGGTGATGGGCTTCTTGAACACACTTGAGGGCTATTTCTGAATGTTGGATATACAGGGCATAAGAGAGTGGAGAGTACCGCTGTACTACTTCGTCTCAAGGCCCAGGAATGGTGGATTTCATAGAGACAGGCACTTTACAGAAATAGTCAGGATATGAAGATATCTTGGGAGACCCTCAAGCAGGCTTTTATTACCCAATTCATTCCACCAGCTGTTCATCAACAAAAAGAGAATGAGTTCATTGCACTTCGACAGGGCAGTATGTCAGTAGATGACTATGAGACAGAGTTTTTGAAGAGAGTCGCATTCGCTGGGTACATGGTACCGAATGACGATGCCAAGCGAGGAAGATTTGTGTAAGGCTTGAATGAGGGCCTGGAGCGAGATGTGCTAAGTCAAAATATACGTCTTACCGGGAGGCATACGAGACAGCTCTCGAGATGAAGAGATTTTATAAGCCGGCTAGTTGTGAGACAACGAAGAGCAACCAAGGACTCAATAGTCATAAATGACCTTGGTCTCCTAGCAGGAATGACACACCTAAGCGTCATAATACTGGAGACAATAGGGGGTCTCAACATACAGAACGTTATAAATCATGCAACCGTTGGGGACATCGATATAAAGATTGTCGGGTTAAGTGTTTCAAATATGGCGAACAGGGCCATAAGGAAGCTGACTGCAGAAATAGAGGAGGGACTCAGTATCCTCTTCGTGGGAAGAAAAACAACAATCAGTATCGTGGGCATAACAACAATCATAATCGGGGCTAATATAACAACAAACATCGTGGCCAAGCGCCACCAGCCTTACCGGCTCTAACTGGTAATGCACTGAATCAACACCAAGGTGCGCAAGCAAGAGTTTATGCCTTGACTCAAAAAGAAGCCCAGACCGCAGATAATGTAATAATAGGTACGTTACTATACAAAGGCACACCTGCAAGAGTACTTTTTGATTCCGGTGCTACTCATTGTTTTATCTCGTCTGATTTTGTAATAGAAAATAAATTTTGTATGACTCAACTAAAGACAGCTTTGTGTGTTAGCACTCCTTCGGGAGTAGATATGCCTGCAACTTTGATTTATAGGGACGGCTATATTAAAATTAGAGGCATGACTTTATCTCTGGACGCAATTATACTCGACATCAAAGAGTATGATATCATCTTGGGAATGGACTGGCTCAGCGCCTGTCATGCAACAATCGACTGTACGGATAAGAAAGTTGTGTTTCGCCAACATGGAGAAACAAAGTTCTCTTACTCTGCGGCTCGGCGTTCCAAGGACCTATGGTAATATCGGCAGTTATAGCAAGACACATGCTGTACTCAGGGTACGAAGGATTCCTCGCTTCTGTTCATGACACTTGAATAAAGGGTATAGATTCGAATCAGACCGAATTTGTGGCAGAGTTCTCCGATGTGTTTCCGAACGAGATACCTAGAATGCCGTCGGATAGAGAAATTGAATTCATAATTAATACATTTTCAGATGCTCGTCCGATATCAAAGGCGTCGTACAGGATGGCTCCGGCAGAATTGAAGGAACTAAAGGTGCAGCTAGAAGAATTGCTAGATCGGGGATATATTCACCCAAGTGTATCTCCATGGGGAGCTCCAGTATTATTTATAAAAAATAAGGATGGGACGATGCGGCTGTGCATCAATTACAGAGAACTAAACAAGGCAACCATCCGTAACAAGTATCCCTTGCCAAGGATAGATGATCTGTTCGACCAGCTACAAGGGGTGATCGTGTTTTCTAAAATCGATCTTCATTCAGGATACCATCAATTGAAGATCATACCCGAAGATGTTCCTAAATCAGCATTCTGTACAAGATACGGACACTGTGAGTTTTTGGTCATGCCATTCGGCTTGACTAATGCTCAGCAGCCTTTATGGATTTAATGAATAGAATGTTTCGATCGTTCTTAGACAAGTATGTTGTTGTGTTCATCGACGACATCTTGATCTACTCAAAGGATAGGGAGACTCATGTCGAGCACTTGAGAGAAGTACTTCAGACGCTGCGGGATAACCAGTTGTATGCAAAACTAAGCAAGTACGAATTTTGGATGAACAGCATGTCGTTCCTAGGACATATTATTTCGACAGAAGGTATTGCCGTTGACCCAAAGAAGATTGAGGCAGTTGTAGACTGGAAGCAGCCTACATCAGCTAGTAAGATACAGAATTTCCTTAGTTTAGTAGGATACAACCGCAGATTTGTGAAAGACTTTTCAAGAATTGCATCGACTTTGACTCGTCTAACTCAGAAGGGAGTCGTATTTAAGTGGACCGACGACTGTGAGAGTAGTTTTCAAGAACTCAAGCAGCGGCTCGTCACTATTTGCCATGAAATATAAAAGAACAGAACAATTATCGGAGGACCGGACTTTTACTTCACGTTACAAACTCGCTTGTACAAAAAAAGCCTAGGGACGAAAACCTAGGTACAGTAGTCTAAGTACAATTGTTTATTTTAGATTCTGGGGGGTGACGATAGAGGCTCAGGAAGGCGACGGCAGCCCTGCCTTACTCCTTGGACGATCGGTATGCAGCCTTGGCTCCTGTGAAAAGATGATTGGCGTTGCTGAAGAAATGCTCTTCTTGCTCTCCCTCTATTACTCTTCTGGCTTCTCTCTCTCTGTGTATTTTTCTCTCTGATAGCGTATATCTTTCATAAGGGAATGGCACCTTGCTATTTATAATATTGGGGGCATCATTAGGGTTTGGATGATTACCTATTCTCAAAGTGGTGGCAGCCTGATGCTTAATCAATCTGGACCATTAGTTTTAAGCGTGAAGGATCTGGGCCATAAATGGGGATAGCACTGAATCCTGCGAATGATTAATGCTGATTGCTTTAAATCTTCATGATTGGTTGTGTCAAGCTTGGATCTCTCACCACGTGTCCCATTGGCTTGATAATGAATGATATGACCTGATCTCATTAATTATGAGGATAACGTTAAATATGATCATTAGGATCTGGTAAATCTCTGATTGATTTGTATCTCATAATCATCCTTGCTGCCAGCTGTCAAGTCGGGAAAACTATTGAATCTCTGCCACGTGTCTTAATGGTGGACCCTATCATAACCGCATGATATCCATGAACCGTATGAGACAGCGTCTCAGTGAGCCGCATAGGTATGGTACTTGCGAGCCGCATGGGATAGTTTCTCGGTAAGCCGCATAGGTATAATACTTGTGAGCCGCATGGGATGGCTTCTTGGTGAGCCGCAGGAAGACGATTCTTGCCAGCCGTATGAAGCTGTTCTTCACTGGAGCCGCATGGGGGAAGCCACGTGTCAATCTAGGATCGTGTCAGAGATTTTCTCCTATTCCCAAAGAGTCTGTCATTATGACAGGGCCATTATGACACTTTATGTCAGAGCCGTCAGCTGTCAAATCATGGCAGAGCATTAAATAGGGCCATCGCTCAATGGCCAGCTGTGTGAAGGGGTCCCATGGGGACACGTGGCGTTGATAGAGCCGCATATCTCTGTTGGTCGAATGTAAGCCGCATGTACTTCTGAACCGCATGCGACTGGGGGACTCTTTGAACCGCAGGACTGTCCCTATGTAAGCCGTATGGACTCTCCTGTCCCGAGCCGCATGAGACTAAGAGTCTCTTTGAACCGCATGGGACTGCTCCTGTATGAGCCGCATGGGGTTCTCCTGTTCTGAGCCGCATAGATCATCATTCTGATATTTTCTATGCTTCTACAAGACCCCCTTCAAAGTTTTCAATTTACAAAATTGAAATACTTTGAATAAGAAGCATGGCCTTTGTTGACCGCATAGATGATTCAGCCGTATGGATTTATCTGGCCGTATGAGATGTTAGGCCGCATAGACTTTTTGCCACGTGTCATAGCCACGTGTACAAATCTTCTGTATTAAATGCCCTTGATTTGCTGCCTCTTGGGGGAGGATCCCAAGGGTCAGTTTTGTTTTGACCGAAGCAGTTTTTTATTTATTCTTTTAGACGGCGCGTGGATCGAGGCATTTGTTTGATTTTTCGAGCCTCCTTCGCCTATAAATAGGAGTAATTTTATTCTTTGAGGGTTTTTTTACCTTCTCTCTTTTGCTCGAACTCCTTGTTGCCGACTTCCTCTTCGTCTTCTCCTATCAGCGATCGGCAATGGCTCCCAAGAAGACTGCTGCTGCTACGGGCAAGAAGGCCGCGTCATCTTCTGCGGCAGCGAAGGGCAAGAAGGCCGCGTCTTCATCGACTGCGGCGGCGAACGTGGCGGCTCCTTCGACGGCTGGCGTGACTGTTTTTCACCCCGACATTCACCCGCCTATTGCTGGTAGGACCATCAATATGAACTGTCATGGCTACGCCGCATATCTTATGCGCGAGCCTATATTTCCAAGTATGCTGTGTGTCCGACTCATGTTCGGGCCACATGGGATATGACCCAGGCCTGAGCCGCATGAAAGTTGTTATTTGCAACCGCATAACTACTTCATCATCAGGGCCGCATAAGCTCATCTGGACTTGGACCGCATGAGATCTTTCAAACTGAGCCGCATAAGCTTATTTCGAACTGAACCGCATAAGATCTTTTGAACTGGACCGCATAAGCTCATCCGCACTGGACCGCATAAGCCTATTTCGAGCCATACCATATAAGCTTATTCGAATTGGACCGGATCCGCATATGCTCCTTTTGAACCGCATAAGCTCATCCGCTCTGAGCCGCATAAGTTCATTTTGAGCCGAACCGCATAAGCTTATTCGAACTGAACCGCATGTGCTCTTTCAAATTGAGCCGCATAAGCTCATTCGGACTGACCTGTATGAACTCTTTCAAACTGAGTCGCATTAGGCTATACTGAGCTAAGCCGCATAAGCATCACGTAGTTTTGTGTTTCAGCTATCTTTTTGACTTATTTCTTCTTCTTTTTTCTTCAGTGAATCTGCCAGTAAATCCTTCGGGGGAACTTATAGTGGGCTCAAATCAATTCGCCTTGGGCGTGCGTCTTGATGACTTAATTAAGCATGTGTTGAATCAATTCTCTGCTGATGAGCCTTCGGAGAGGTTGAACGCCATCGAGAATCAGACCCTGCATTACCTTCGCTCCATGATGAATGCTGGGAAGCTGGATGGATTATACCTGAAGCCTTTATTCCTCTTTGGAGATGCTTTAATCATAAAGAATTCCCGAGTATTAGAGATTTCCGAGAACTGGGATTTTTCTTTGGATGGGGTGGCAATCCATATTCCTCTCATGGAACGTCATTATCCTCTGTCGTGGTTCAATATGGTATTGTTGGACAGGAAGATGGTGTGTAACTTAACTCCTACCCAATCAGGGATGTTGATGGACAACATCCATTATAACCCGAACATGCGGTCAGCGTACGCGGGTAAGGATTCCGTCCTCCGGTACATGATGGGTCTGGGCCCGGGCTCTTTCATGAATGTATACGGTCCCAATTTCACACTCACTCAAGCTGATACCTTCCTGAATCGGCTCGCTCGCAAGAAATCTTATCCCATTGGCAGGCTGGCATTGCCGAACTGGATAAACCCCACTTCTACGTAGGCCCAGTTGACTACTTGGGTTCTGTAGACCTACGGAACATTCCTGTGGGAGGTGGGACTTTACCATGCCATTCGGGGCACTTGTCATGGGCTTCCTATTAATAAACCACTGTTCGTGGCGCTCTTGGAGATGTATAGCCGACGAACGGGGACGTTCTTTGCACCCGGAGGGGAGTTGGGGCTTGCTCTCCATGAGATGTATACTGTCTCCAAACTTCCGTGGGGGAATGAGCCTTTCGAGGTGTATACCCCGTCGAATGAGGAGTTCGAGGACTTGAACTGACGACTCCCAGGTTCTGTTACGGTGTATCAGGAGTTGCGGTGCCACCATAGTACTTGTCATCAGATGGCTATAAAAACGGTAGATAGCTCAGAAAGGACCGTCCCCCACACTACATCCTGGGTTAATTATCTTTTTAAAGTTGACCCTTCTGGCGAAGTTACTCCTCGAACCCCTCGAACGCATGGAGAGATAAAGGACCTGATGTCGAGCGTCAAGAAGTCGCGGTCCAAGAGCGACATATTCGGGAGTCAAACTAACTCTTTTAGCTATTTTTACTACGGAACCACACAGATGTCAGAGAAGGCACTTCTGGCTGGATTTTTAATGATATGGCTACGGAACTGCGTAGTCTCGGGAGGAGCAGGTTCTATCGAGAGGATCGGTCGCCACTTCATTCTCCCTGCCGTTAAACTGGTATTTGGAGTTAGACTGGCCCTTCTTCCTGCTATGGTGTGTAGCATACACCATGGTCTTCGAACATTTTCGTCCAAGGTTATTGCGCGTAAGATGACGTTGGATTTTGAGCGCATAGAACTGCCTTTCCACTATTTGATGGGGTGGTTGGCGATGCACTACAAGTCTTCGATGGGACCTGGGATAGCGGAAGATGCTACAGATGAAGACGCTTTCCTTTTCAAATGCCATCACCGGTCTTGGGAATACAACACTATGCCAGCTTGTCAGAGGGCACTGGCGAGGGTGGATGGGTGTGACTTTTTTGTGTCTGTTCCTCATTTTTCTGATGAGGAAGTGAGGAAGGTATACCTTGATGGTACCGAACCTTTTCACTTTCTGTCTCCGAATATGCTCACCTGGTTGCGCAATATCCGCCCCGCGCATCTGGTTTATCGCAACCGCGATAATATGTACTTGGATCCTTACCTACCTAGTAGGTTTTCCCGCCAATTCGGTTATAGCCAGTTATTCCTTGATTGTCCCAACCCTTGTTTGGGCTTTGAAGGTAGTATTCTTGATGGTGTCAGGGCGTGGAATTATTATGATGCTTATCATACTCGGGCTAGCTTTTCGGTCCCTAATGCTAAGGCGTCGAGGGAAATTTTGTACGTGGCTGCTTTGTATCATGTTATGGCGAACAAGCCTCATGTTAATTTCGATCCGAGTACCAGTTTCATCGTGGGTACCGGTTTAGAGGAGAAGCCCAAGGGGGCTAAGGCTAGAAAGCAACTAGCGCTCCAGACTCCCCTTCCTGAATCAGAACCTTCCGAGTCGGCTGAGGAGGAGGAGGATCATGATAGCGAAGACTCCCTTTCTGGTGGGGGTGAAGAAGTAACGGATCAACCGCTTCCCACACCCGATGAACTGGCAGAAGATCCGTTGCTTACTACATAAGAGGAAGTAGTGAGGGAAGAACAGCCTCCGGCTGTGTCTGGTCCCTCACGTAAACGAGTCAGATGCGAGTCTTCTGACAGCAGAGCGACCTTTTCCATGAAAAGAGCTGCCGTTAGGTCTCGTGGATTACTCATTACCGAGAGGGATGAAGGTACAGACGCTGTTCCGGAGGTAAGACCAAGTCAGAGCCATCTCTTTGTTGTAGTTTTCTTTCCTCTCGGAGATATAACTTAATCACTTTTTTTTGTAGGCGTCTGATGAACCGGCCTCTCCTGAACCGTCTACTGCCCCTGGAGTTGATCCGGCCCTTGCTGCTTTGATTAGCGATGTGTGTGCCGCGGTCCTTTCTGCGGGGGCTCTCTCAGCGGCGGCTGGAAGCTCCCAGGTTGCTGAGGCTTCGGCCCGGGGTGACGAAGGTTTTCTTGGACCCGTCTTCGAGATCGCTGAACTTCAGCAAGGCGACGCCGATCTCGGTGCATCCCCTCCCGAGGATGCAAGGGCGGAGGAGTCTATTATACCTGACTCGGAGGCTGTTGGTGAAGAGGCTGCGGCGGTTGTAGGCGAACTTCAGCCTCCACACTTCTCCACTGGTAAGATAAGTCAAATATTGACTAGTAAGGGGGCTTATTTGCTCTATCAACATATTCTCCGGGTCAAATCGATTCATGGTTGCCTTGGCCCTGCAGGTCCTGACCCTTTACTTCCCACCGCGGATGTTCTTGGGGAAGGCTTGGCCTGCCGTGATCTGGGAGAAAGAAGCGTTTCTTCTCCTTTGTCGTCTCATGTCGAGGGGCCTTCCGCCAGCCCCGGGCAGATGGGAATGGAGCTGGCGATGGTTTCCACCTCATCCTCTGCTGATCATACGGCTCCGGAGATTGACCTCTCGATCCTACTGAGCATTCAAGTTCTGTGGGCCGCTGAAGAAGAATTGGCCGCTGTACACGCATCCTTCCGTGCGGAGTTTGTTTCTCTTGTGGCAGGAGCGGCAGATTTTGTTGCGTCTTCTTCAGTGCTACCAACCACACTTCCGTTGACACCGGCTTCCTCGGAGGCTCTGGACGAGGTGACGCAGGATGTGGTCGACAGCTTCTATCACCACTTAAAAAGGGGCGTAGACGCTGCTGTAGAACGGGGGACCCCTTTCTCTCTATCTCTCCGGTGCGTTCGGGGTCAGGTTGCAACATTGAAGTCCCTTCCTGACGGGGTGGGGTTGGCTGCACTCCTGGAACCTAAATTGGCAGAGGCTGATCAACTTGTGACGTAATTGCTGGCGATACGGCAGGCGGGCTTGCCTGCTGCGATTGAACGGGAACGGGGATTCCTTATTGCTGCTCGGGATAGGATCAAGCTCTCTCGAGATACTGCCGGGCCAGTTGTACAGGGAGACCTTGACAAGTTCTTCGCTTCGTATGACAGGCTGGGTCGTCGGAGTCAGGCTTGTCGTGCTCGAAAAGAGTCTGCTTCTCGTGGAATCGCCGACACGAAGGAGCGGATTCTCGCACTCCAGAGGGAATTGGCCTTCTTAGAGTCAGAGCTGAAGGCTGTTCAGGCGGAACAGGAGTCAATCGTTCGAAAGGCCGAGAAGGTTTCCCGATCTTCTGCTAACCTGGAGCGGGCCTTTAAGAGATTCGAGGATAACTGGCAAGCCCATGCTCAACTGGAGGACGAGGCGGTGCTGACCCAAGAGGCGGAGCGTCGAGCTACCCAGAGGTTTGAGCGGTCGGTTGCCTTGCTGACGGACCGTCTCAGGGCGTTATGTGCCCCGGAGCAGTGATCAGCTTTCTATTTTCTTTTGTTTCTCTTTTTTTTCTTTTCTTTTTTGTAAGGGATGTGATCCCAAATGATGTAGCCCTTTGAATTTTGAATAAATGAGCATGTTTCAACTCATCTTCTCTTTCTTGTACTTGTGGCGTTTGTGGAATTGGACTTGCTGGGGGATTATTTGTGGACCTGTCACCCTAGGCGTACCTTGGTTTTAGGTACGGATAACAAGTTTGGACAGGATGTCCGGAACAGCCATGGCAAAGTGGTCATGGGTGTTCTTGGTGTTAGGAAAAAGAATGCCGTAGAGCAGCTGGGCTCCCGGGGCATGGTGAGATGGTGGATTTATGCTAAGAAGCTTAGCAAGGGATGTTTGTGGACCTATTATCCTTGGCGTACCCTGGTTCAGGATACGGATAATGGGATGAAAGGAAACCAACATATTTGCTCAAAGGTTATGAGGACATGGCAAACATGAGGGTTTTTACCGTGGAATTTTCCTGCTCAGAGTTAATGAGAACATAGCAGGGGAGACTTCACGGAAGATATTCGTGGTTAATAGCGGACATTTGTGGTCAACAGAGGACACTTGTGGTCAACAGAGGACGTTTGTGGTCAACAGAGGACATTTGTGGTCAACAGAGGATATTTGTGGTCAACAGAGGATGTTGTGGTCAACAAAGGATATTTGTGGTCAACAGAGGACATTTGTGGTCAACAGAGGACATTTGTGGACCTATTATCCTTATCGTACTCCGGTTGTGGGTACAGATAATAGGTTGAAAGGGGACCGACATACTTGCTCAGAGGTAATGTGGACATGGCAAGCATGAAGGTTTCTTCGACGGAGCCTTCCCACTCAGAGGTAATGAGGACATGGCAGGAGTGGGCTCAATGAAGAGGGGGTACATAGAACGACTCAGAGGTAGGAGAACGTGGAAGTTCTATGCGAGGGGGCGGTTTGTTTTTGGTGGAAGTAAAAACGACTCAGAGGTAATGAGGACATGGCCGTTTCGGAAATTTGTGGATCGATTACCCTTTTTGTGCACTGGAAGCACGGGTAGTGGATCATGAGGGCGGATCTCTTCCAGGAAGAAAGTTCAGAGGTATAATCATACGTGACTTACTATCTGAAAGAGTGACCGGAATGTGAGTTCAGAGGCACCAGCGGGTACATAACTCGGTAATTTAGAATATTGAGAAAGTGTGAGTTCAGCGGCACCAGCGGGTACACGACTCGATAATCTGAAATGTTGTGGATGTGAGTTCAGCGGTACCAGCGGGTACATGACTCGATAATCTAAATATTGTGGATGTGAGTTCAGCGGCACCAGCGGGTACATGACTCGATAATCTGAAATATTATGGATGTGAGTTCAGCGGTACCAGCGGGTACATGACTCGATAATCTGAAATATTGTGGATGTGAGTTCAGCGATACCAGCGGGTACATGACTCGATAATCTGGAGAGAATGTCGTTTAGACATAATATTTCTTCAGGAACTTGCCGTTGACGGGCAACATGAGCAAGTCTCCGTTTTGTTTTGCGAGGCGGTAAGCACCGTTGGAGAATACTGTCTCAATGATAAATGGGCCTTCCCACTTTGGCTGGAATTTACCGGCAGTCTTGTGAGTCATGACCATCGGTCTCCAGACTGCCAGGACGAGATCGCCCACCTGGAATGTTCTGATTTTGACCTTCTTGTTGAAGGCTCCAGAGATGCGTACATGGTATAGCTCAATTCGTTGCTGAGCCAAGAGGCGCTTTTCATCTAGTGCCTCCAATTCCTGTAGCCGACGATGGTGGTTTTCGTCTGTCGTCAATTAATGTGTGAGGGCGACACGTAGTGAGGGGATCTGAGTCTCCAATAGGAGGACTGCCTCACTCCCGTACACCAGGAAAAATGGTGTATTTCCGGTGGCTGTTCAGACTGTGGTGCGATAAGCCCATAAGCATTCGCCGAGCTTCTCATTCCAGTCGCGTTTGTTGGAGGAGACAAACTTCTTGTGGATTTTGATGATTGTTTTGTTGAATGCCTCTGCCAACCCGTTTGCTGTCGGGTTGTATGGTGTCGAAGCGACATTCTGAATACGGTACTTATCGCAAAACCGATAGAATGCGTGGCTTTCAAACTGCGGACCATTATCATGGATGATCCTTCGGGGCAGTCCAAAGCGGTAGATAACGTGATGCTTAAGGAAGCTGATCACGTTTGAAGTCTTAACTTCTACGAGTGGGACAGCTTTCGCACATTTGGAGAAGTAATCAGTGATCGCAAGTATAAAGCGATGTCCTCGGGAGGAAGGTGGGGTGATTGGACCAATGATATCCATTCCCCATGCTTCGAATGGCCAGGACGCCACTGTTGGATGTAGAAACTCGGATGGTTGGTGAATAAAGTCTGCGTGGATTTGGCAGGCTTTGCATTTTCTAGCATAATCTATCGCATCTGCCACCATTGTGGGCCAATAGTAGCCCATTCGACGAAGGCGGTCTTGCAGTTTTGGGCCGGGCTGGTGGGCCCCACAGATACCGTCATGAGCTTCTCGTATGGCTTCTTTGGCTTCTGTATTTGACAGACACCGAAGCAGTAATCCGTCGTAGGAGCGGCGATACAGCATTTTCGTCTCTGTATCGTAGAAGAATCTGAGAGAACGCCGTCTAATGGAGGTGGCTTCCTTTGGGTTCTCGGGCAGGATGTCATAGACGACGAAGTCGATGAATGGTTGTCTCCAATCTGGGGCATTATCGATCGTCTGTGCGAAATAACTTCCCACGAATTGCACATTGTTCTTGGAACAGACCAGTTCGTGGCCTATCACATCCACTGATTGGCGATCATAATTCAGAACTGCTATGGAAGCGGCAAGACCGGCTAAGGCATCAGCTTCGATATTTCAGAGTCTGGGGACACGTTCGATGAAGAACCCCTCGAACGACGAGATGATGTCAAAGTTGTAGGGCCTCTCTAGTCCTTGGGCTGCCTCTTTTCGGAGGGATTTGTCGAAGCGAGTCTCCCTCGGCCTAGGCTTGTCGGTCGTCAAAGGCTGAGACGGTCCCGGAGCATCAGTTGTAGTGGGTTGATAATTTTCGGCTGGAGTGTCAATCACAGGTTGGGATTGTGCTCAGGACCGCGTGACGACGGCTGTAGCTTCCTCGTTGTTTGCCGAGATTGTGTGGTAGGTCCTGACTTTTCTACTTTTCTTTTTGTCGGTGGTAGATGGTGTGGGCCGAGTCACTTCTGACACCATGTCTGGATGGATCCACATGACCTCCCCTCGTGATGTGGTGAGGGGTACTAGACCGGCAGCCTGATCTCGGGGAGGTGGAAGATTAGTAATCTCCATTGTCGCTAGAGGGACGGGGACTACCCCGTCTTGAGTCTCCGTTTGAGGGAAGCTGTCGAATTATACGGACACCATATTGGCCGCCACGGTTACCTCTTCGAAATCGATGGCCAGAGCATTCGAATCGATGAGGTTCTGGATGTACCGTTTCAGCTGGTAGCAATCGTGTGTAGCATGATGAACATAGCGATGATAATGGCAGTACTTTGGATTCTCCATCTCCGTCGGCCGCGGTTCCCGTCTTGTTGGAGGAAGCTGAATTCTGTCCCCTTGTATGAGCATGTCCAAGATGGGTTTGACGTGACTGTCTTCGAAGGAGTAAGTGATTTGCGGCCATTGTTTGTCTACGGGCTTCGGCTCAGGTTTTTATGCTGTATCGGCCACCATAGCCTATTTTTCCTTGCTGTCCCAATTGTTGGAGGGGTTACCCCCATTATCGTTGTTGGGACGCTTGCCCTTGCTTTCTCCTTCTGAGATGTGCAATCCCAGTTGGCGAGCCTTCTTCAGTCGTTCTTCGGCACTTGTGGCACTGATGATAAATGCCTTCCAGTCCTTGAATTGACTCTCGCACATCCAGAGACTGATCGTTGGAAGCAGTCTCTTTTGGCAAATTTCAATCAAAGAGGAATCTGGATTTCCGGAGGGCAGCTACATGGCGGTTTGGCGGAACCGCTCAATATAGTTCTTTGTCAGCTCCTTCTCCCCTTGGATGACGTCCAAGAGGGTGGACATGGTGACGTCCTGCCCTACCTCGTAGAATCTCTCCAAGAACATGCGCTTGAAGCCGACGAAGGAGTGGATACAGTTGTCCGACAGATTGATACCAGTCGAAGGCGACGCCTTCCAATGCCCCAATGAATAATCGTGTGAGGATAGCATCATCGTGGGGCAGATGGTCGGTGGTGACATCGAAGTACGTGATGTACCGACTTGCTGAGGTCTTGCCATCATACGGGTTGATATTGAACGGCTTATATCTTGGTGGGAATGGAACATCCCTCCATTCAGCAGGGTATGGTTGCCGCATTCTGAGGTCTTACGCATTTTCTCGGGCATGGAACATGGCTCGGAGCTCCTGAACCTCTCTTCTTACTTCTCGGGCGTCATTTGTCGTGGTAGGGGCTGTTATTTCAGGAGGATTGTTACCCGGGTTCGGTACCGCCGAATTCGAGTCCGCATTGACCGTGGGACCCACGCTCGTTTGGCCAGACGTTCTTCCTTGCAGAGATGGAAGGGCCGCTTTAATCTCGTCTACAGACTTGACCAAAGCAAGTAACATGGCTTCGAGATTATCGATGCGCTGGTGATCATTGGAACCACCTTGATTGCTGTACGTCATGAAAACTGTCCTTACATGAGGAGTGATGGAAGGAACGGTGGAGGATGTGCCCTCTGAGTCGTACCCATACACCGAGAAGTCATCGGGATAGGTGGGAATGTTCTCTTCGGGCTCGAACTCGGAGGGAACGGTATCCCCAGCCTCAGAGCTTGCTTTGTCTTGAGAGTCACTGATGTCCTCGGGGACATCAGTATCTGTTGTACCTGATGGAAGAGTTATTTGTCCGGGCTCGGCTCCTTGAAACATCGGATTGTTGCGGATGTTCGGAGGAGTGCTACCCCCAGTTCCCACAACCCCCAACGATGTGGATGATGAATTTTCCATCGCGGCAGATTTCGTCTTTGAACGGGTGTGTTGGAATACTCCGGTGGAGGACAACCATTTAGACGACAGTTTCTTAGCTGTAGTGGTTGATATCTTGGGACTGGAGATGCTTGTCTTTTTCCCTCTCCCTTCGGTGGGGACTTTCTGAGCGGAATTGCAGGAGACAACAGGAGGTGCCTCATCTTCTGAGCTCGGATGTTGTAGTCTTTGGAAGACGGATGGCCGATCTTTCGTCACTGCCGCGTTGTTGCAACAGCAGTTGACGATGATTTGGGTGCAGTGATATCCAAGCGAGGACTCTTTGCACACCGACACTCCTTCTCTTTTCTTGCATTTGTGGAGGATCGTCTCCCGTAGGTCAGAGGAACCACTTTGTCCTTTTGTCGCCGGGGGCTGGACTCGAGCGGTTCTATACAACTTCCCATCAGAGGCCCGTGTGATAGTCAACGGGACGCCCCGATAGTCAGAGGTTGGGACAGCTGACTAGGCTTGATGAGCCCGTGCTGCCCTAGACTTCCTCCTTTTAGCACTTGCGGGTGCATAATAGGAGGAGTCCAAGTTGAATATCACAGAGTCTGGCTTATCATCCAGAGAACTACCAGGGTCAGGACCGCATAAGAGACGGTCGAAGACTGATCGAGAGAAGCGTGGAATGGACGCTATGCGGCTAGAGTTGGGTACCGTGCAGGCTGTCTGCATGTGGTTGTCTTCTGCTATCGGATGAGTTGTTTTTGTGCGGCTAGGAGTCACGACCGTGCAGGCTGGCCGCATGTGGTTGGCAATTATGGCCGTATGGGTTTTCTACAAGCGATTGACTTTCTTAGCCGTATGGGTTTCATTCATGTGGTTGGCAGCTGTAGCCTCATAAGCTATGCGGCTGACAGATGTGGCCGCATGGGTTTTCTTTATGCGGCCGACGGATGTAGCCGTATGAGCTTTCTCCTTGCGGCTAGTACCCTTATGCGGCTCGGATCTCATAGAGTTTCTCTTTTCCCCTGCAAGTCCAGCATCATAGTGCTTTCTTATGCCGGACTTGGGGATAGCAGAGTCGTCTATGATCTGAAGTGGGGCCGCGGGAGAGTCTTCTCCGTCGTTTTGAGCAACGGAGGTTATTTCTGCAAGAGCTTCGGTAGGAACAAAGGATCGAGGTCTCCACTCCTTACGGGCCTTCTTTGTGCGGGCTCGCTTCTGGACCGGGCCAGCGCTCTTGTCGGAGAGCATTTCTTCGAACGCCTGTTGGTCGAACCGGACGACCATCTTCTGTTGCGTGGAGCCAAGCTTGGCTGCATCCGATTGCGTCACCAACTCCTCAGCCGTGGAAAAGTTATTCCCCAGCAGAGTCGCTATCGGGTTTGCCATAAAATATAAAAGAACAGAACAATTATCGGAGGACTGGACTTTTACTTCACGTTACAAACTCGCTTATACAAAGAAAGCCTAGGAACGAAAACCTAGGTACAGCAGTCTAAGTACAATTGTTTATTTTAGATTCTGGGGGGTGACGATAGAGGCTCGGGAAGGCGACGGCAGCCCTGCCTTACTCCTTGGACGATCGGTATGCAGCCTTGGCTCCTGTGAAGAGATGATTGGCGTTGCTAAAGAAATGCTCTTCTTGCTCGCCCTCTATTACTCTTCTGGCTTCTCTCTCTGTGTATTTTTCTCTCTAATAGCGTATATCTTTCACAAGGGAATGGCACCTTGCTATTTATAATAGTGGGGGCATCATTAGGGTTTGGATGATTACCCATTCTCAAAGTGGCGGCAGCCTGATGCTTAATCAATCTAGACCATTAGTTTTAAGCGTGAAGGATCTGGGCCATAAATGGGGATAGCACTGAATCCTGCGAATGATTAATGCTGATTGCTTTAAATCTTCATGATTGGTTGCGTCAAGCTTGGATCTCTCACCACGTGTCCCATTGGCTTGATCATGAATGATATGACCTGATCTCATTAATTATGAGGATAACGTTAAATATGATCATTGGGATCTGGTAAATCTCTGATTGATTTGTATCTCATAATCATCCTTGCTACCAGCTGTCAAGTCGGGGGGACCATTGAATCTCTGCCACGTATC
Source organism: Iris pallida (assembly GCA_029216955.1). Classification (NCBI taxonomy): domain Eukaryota; kingdom Viridiplantae; phylum Streptophyta; class Magnoliopsida; order Asparagales; family Iridaceae; genus Iris; species Iris pallida. The sequence goes on from JANAVB010031617.1 coordinate 27,704,579, forward strand.
TTAATGGTGGACCCTATCAGAACCGCATGATATCCATGAACTGTATGAGACAGCGTCTCAGTGAGCCGCATAGGTATGGTACTTGCGAGCCGCATGGGATAGTTTCTCGGTGAGCCGCATAGGTATAATACTTGCGAGCCACATGGGATGGCTTCTTGGTGAGCCGCAGGAAGACGATTCTTGCCAGCCGCATGAAGCTGTTCTTCACTGGAGCCGCATGGGGGTAGCCACCTGTCAATCTCGAATCGTGTCAGAGATTTTCTTCTATTTCCAAAGAGTATGTCATTATGACAGGGCCATTATGACACTTCATGTCAGAGCCGTCAGCTGTCAAATCATGGCAGAGCATTAAATAGGGCCATCGCTCAATGGCCAGCTGTGTGAAGGGGTCCCATGGGGACACGTGGCATTGATCGAGCTGCATATCTCTGTTGGTCGAATGTGAGCCGCATGTACTTCTGAATCGCATGCGGCAGGGGGACTCTTTGAACCGCAGGACTGTCCCTATGTAAGCCGCATGGACTCTCCTGTCCCGAGCCGCATGAGACTAAGAGTCTCTTTGAACCGCATGGGACTGCTCCTGTATGAGCCGCATGGGGTTCTCCTGTTCTGAGCCGCATAGATCATCATTCTGATATTTTCCATGCTTCTACAGCCAGGGCTCCAATTTTAGCACTTCCAGAGGGCTCTGAGGGATTTTAAATCTACAGTGACGCTTCGGGACTTGGGTTGGGATGTGTTCTCATGCAATGTGTGAAGACAATATCTTATGCGTCGAGACAACACAAACAGCATGAGAAGAATTACCCAACACATGATTTGTAACTGACGACGATTGTGTTCGCATTGAAATTGTGGTGACACTATCTTTATGGTGTGTCCTGCGATATCTTTACGGATCACAAAAGCCTGAAGTACATATTCATGCAGAAAGAATTGAATTTGAGGCAGCGGCGTTGGTTAGAATTGATCAAAGATTATGACTTGACAATCTCTTGCAGTAAAGGAAACGTGGTAGCTGATGCCTTGAGTCGGAAATTTGTTGGATCACTAGCTATAGCAAAAGAGGTACTACGGGATCTTGAAGAGATGGGCATCGAATTCAGGATCCGTCCGCAGAATGTGCAGTTGGCTCAGTTACAACTTGAGCTGAGTCTCCAGGGAAGAATTAAGATTGCTCAGAAGGATGACCCATTTCTACAGAAGATACGCGAGTTGATTATAGCAGGAAAGGCGTCGGACTTTACCGTTGAAGATGACACTATTTATGTCAAGGGGAGATTGTGCGTCCCTAAGGATGAGAATATCAGAAAATAAATATTGACCAAGGCTCATTTCGTAAAGTATTCCTTGCATCCGTGAAGCACGAAAATGTATAAGGATCTGCGCTCAACATTTTGGTGGTATGGTATGAAGAAGGATGTGGCCTTTTTCATGTCACAATGCATGGCTTGTCAGCGTGTGAAGGCCGAACACCAACGGCCAGGCGGAGAACTACAAAATTTGGCTATTCTACTGTAGAAGTGGGATAATATCTGTATGGATTTTATAGTCGGATTGCCAAGAACTCAGAAGGGGAATGATGCGATTTGGGTTATCGTGGATAGATTAACCAAGTTGACACATTTTATTCCAATAAAAGTTACATGGGGCGTAGAACGGTTGGCTCAGATCTACACAAATGAAATTGTCCGATTACATGGGGTGTCAGCTTCTATAGTGTCGGATAGAGACGGGAGATTCTTGTCTTGATTTTGGATAAGTCTGCATTCGACAATGGACACAAAGTTGAACTTCGGTACGACATACCATCCGCAGACTGATGATCAGATAGAGAAAGTAAATCAAATTCTTGAAGATATATTAAGTTGTGCGTGCTCGATTCGAAGACAAATTGGGACACATATCTCGCATTGGCAGAATTTGCTGATAACAATAGTTATCAGACAAGTATCCAAATGGCCCCGTACGAAGCCTTGTATGGACGGAAATGTTAATCACCGATATGTTGGGATGAAGTTGGTGAATGGCAAGTGCTCGAACCAGAACTTGTGGAACAGGCCGTCGAGAGGGTTCGCTTAATTCGAGAAAGACTTAGAGTTGCTCAAAGTCGACAGAAGAGTTATGCAGACGTACATCGACGACCTTTAGAATTCGCGACAGGTGATCATGTATTTTTGAAGGTTACACCCATGCGAGGTGATGCAGTTTGGAATGAAAGAAAAGCTGAGCCCGAGATTCGTTGGACCATTCAAGATTTTGGAGAAAGTAGCCTCAGTGGCTTATCGACTTGCACTACCTCCGGCTCTGGCTGATGTGTACGATGTCTTTCATGTATTCCAACTACAAAAGTACGTGCATGATCCAAGTCACGTAGTAAACTTTGATCAGTTACAGCTGAGTGCTGACCTATCCTATACTGAAGAGCATGTCCAAATTTTGGACAGGAAAGAGAAAGTTTTACGGAATCAGACAGTGTCTCTAGTCAACGTGCTATGGCAGAACCATACGGTCGAAGAATCGACGTAGGAACTAGAGGAAGAGATGTGGGTGAAATACCCCTCGCTGTTTGATAATTTTGATGTAGGACCTTTGCTTTAAGTTTCGAGGATGAAATTTTTCTTAGTGGTATATTATGTAGTGTCCCGCTCCTAGCGGTTCACTATGTAAGGCTTGTGGCTTGGCTAACTCAGTCGAAACCGAGTATTGGGGATCGGCATCGAATCGAACATGGACAAGTGCATAAGAACCTTTCCAACTAATGGATCGGTTTCTCTTAAAATGCGTCCAAGAGTTTTTTCTGGATGTTTTGCTGCTGGTTTTGTTGCTTGGTTTTGATGGATGCTTTTCTGAATGATTTTTGATGATTTGATTCTTGTCCATTTTTATCGATTTGTATAGCATTCATTCTTGAGAATTCTGAGAGAAGAGAACACAACGAGAGGGATTATTAACTAAACTTTTGGTGCCAAAGCAGACTGACGCGTGACGGAAGGCTAAGCGTGCAAGTGTTCCTCTCTCTCTCTCTCGACGATTCTCTAATTTGGTGAGTGTGGATCTCTATGGTGGTATTGTCCCTATCGCTATTCCTTCATGCCAACTAAATAATTGTCTTGCAACATCCGTTGATCGATATCAAGATGCTAATGCCACAAGTCAATACCACTAAGAAGTTAGAGATAGAACATTAAAATGAATTGATTACACTGCAATGAACTGAACATTGAAATGAATGATCATGTTACCTATTACTTTAAATATTCTATGCACACTGTGTATATCGAGTCGGACACACATTTGCCTGACCATGGACAACTTGTATACAAGGATTGAGCAATAAGTTCCTCGAACGGTACAGGGACACCGGTACCGATTCGGCCTAGGAGGAAATAATGAAGTGCTTTAGGAAACATGAGTAATACGAGGCATCATATAGGCTAGCTCCCTACTGTGTTGTCATCTCATTATCTTGAAGTCCCAAATGCAAATGAATGAATGAAAAGAGTCCATATGGTTTAACAACACCAGTGGTCATATCGTGGGAATGTATGATAATCAATGTTTTATGCAGGGGCGGTAAGTATATTATTATTATCCTGTATCTTATGCATGAAAGCTGGATTCGGCCAATGGTAAAGTAAACATTGTTTTATGAACTACCATGTCATTTGAATTGTGATTTACTCTAAATGTTGCTTGTCCCTAATAAGTTTATATTTTTAGAATGCTTGTCATTAATAAAATGTTGGTTTAGCTGAGTGGGCCAACGGGGATCACCAGCGCATTGTTATAATGTGTTGACCCCTCCTCCACAGGTACTGGAGAAGGCTCGGGCGCACATCGCAACTAAAGCTTTCTGAACTGTTGTTTCCTTTCAAGTTATTTTTCCTAAAGACGCACAAAGTATTGCAGAGTTTTCAAAGATAGCTGTTTATATTTCAAAGTACTAAAGGGGCATGATGTGTGGAACGGGAAATTATTTCATGGCAGCCTATCAGTTGTTCTTCTTTTCATGAATTAATGTAGCCGAAAGGGCATTTCAAATATTATCGAGAAAAGTTGTATTCTGACTACAATCATCAATAAAATGAATATTTTTCTTCCTATTTCGCTTACACAATGTTTTCGCAACTGTGGCTTATTTTTCAAATGTGATGAAATGATATAAATGTACATGTTCTAGCCTTGTACAAGTGCAACTCCAGACTTGTACGGCATCACGCCTTAGCGAGGACGATCGATTCGGCGTGAATCGAAGCAAAGCGAGCGATTCCCCGAATCGGGGCGTGACAACAACAGAGAGTTACTCTTGAGGAGCTGACTGCTACAACACCTCAGAAGGAGGATATCGAAGATGACTCTTATCACGTCCCAGTCCCAAAATATGTAGGACCAGGAATACGAATACATGCCAGCAACACTTCACTAATGGGCCAAGCTACACAACAAGCCCATTAGCGAAATACTTAAGCTGTAAATTATGATAACACCCAGAAATACAATATAGTCCTCAGGTATATACATCTAATCACATCCACAAAGTCCACAAAGAGATCAGGAATAAATAAGGAAATGTATCAAATATCCAGCAATAAAAGTAATGAAGTATGTGCGGGTAAAACATCCCAAAATCACATAAATAGAAAGAAATACAAATCAACTACAAGTCTGATGAAAAGAAAAGAAAATAATATAGCAAGACTAAATATAATTATAGTACATGATCACGAAAAAATCTCTTACACTATCCCGTCCTCCTGTGCCGGTACGCCTCCGGTCTCAGCTCCCGAACCGTAAACCTCTGGATAGTCATCAGCTTCGTCTAAGCCTGGGAAATAGCCAGGTCTTCAGAGGACTAGCAAGGTGCATAATATACATGCCAAGGTACAGAAATAAAAATATGAACTAAGACAATCTACTGTATCTGTCTATGTGCTATACAAGTGAGATACTTTTCTAGAATACCAGACCCATTCCACTAAGGCTCACTAGCACCTCAGCAGGGTATTGTCCCCAGTACCTGTGTCGTGGCACCAAGGACAATCAATTCTCGACAGTGATAATCCCTTACTCTCCTACAGAGATGAAGGTCACTAAACAACGGGCCACACGATAATAGGTCTGATATTATAGACAAGTTCTCCCCAATCCACATGTCTAGAATCTAGCAACGTCAAGTCTGTACGGTCATATCGAAAGTAAAAGCAATACTGATAAGGAAATCTGGAATGCGAATACGAGGTCAATACCAAGTCATGTAAACCTCGCATCATGAATGTGTCGGTGTCCTGTGGTCAATTATGTCAATGGACATATCAGTATATACGTAATGCCTAATGTTAATACACGATGTCACTATCATGACATCGGCACCCGTCTATAAATGGACACTAAGTATCAACGTCCTACGTCATGCAATGCTAATAAAAAAATAAGACAGAAAAGAAAGATCTGTAACGATGGCAAGGCACGCTTGCCTGTAACTGCTATCTGCGGGTAGGCCTGTCCAACTCCGGTGTCCTTGTCGATCCTCCCAAGCTCACCTATAATAATACACTATATTTAACATTCTATATCAACATACCATATATAAATTATATGAGTATTTATGACTCCTAGTTGTCATAACGTTGCTCTGACACTACATCTATTATATAAGTACATATAGGTACCAAATCCTCTCGTAAATACTTTACAATTATAACAAAATAATATACTTAAATTCTGAAATTTATCTATAAATATTTATATATTGCTATAATGCTATTTGTATTAGGAAACCCTTTCACAAGAGGTCTTATGTCAATGCCACATATGACTTCCTCAAATCGACTGATTAATTTAGTTCCGAAACAATAATAAATTAAAAATAATAAATTCTGTAAAAATTACAAAAATTAGTTAAAATAGTATTTATAATGTTAAACCAGGCACAACATAAAGTTTAATATGGATTCATGGAGTTTTAACACTTTTGGACACAAGGAAAACAGAATTTTTCGGAGTTCGATGACATAATAAATGTCATGAATTTTTAAAAACAGCAAACGGATGCAAAATCTAACTTTCAGATATGAGTTGGAAAGGTATAGACGTCTAGATTCTGAATAAAAATATTAAAAGGTTAGAAACTGAACTTAGATAGACAAAAATTGGCTTACAACAGAATTCGTCAGTTCTGGATACCCTGTCGCGGAATCAACGCCACGGGCAAACCGCTTGGAAATAGGGGATCCGGCGATCAGAGGTTGGACTAGACACACAAAGGTAACTCTCAGATTTGGTATGAGGAGAAAAAGTGGGTGAAACATTATCTACAATTCGACTATGACATTTCAGACTTCGATTTGACGGAGTTTCGGTCCAAGTAGCGCATCGTGCACCTCCCTAACGGCCGCTAAGTTTCTCCTATAGTTTCTAGGGTGGAAGAGGATGTTGAGAGGGACGTCCAAGTGGTGGTGGTTGGTGCAGAAATCGAGAAGAAATTATATTTTGTGAAGCAAGGGGGATCGGCTAGGGTTTCGGGTTTGGAGTGGTGGCCGTTATGTTTGGAGGGGGGAATTTGTGGAGTAGTGGGTGGTTATGAGAGAGGGGGATGGTTAGGGTTTGATAGTTATATATATATATTTAGTGCATGGGCTTTGGTTTGATCTAGTTTGGATAGGATTTGGTTCTCCAAATCATACTATTATTAATAGGTTTCCTATTTTGGTTAGATGTTTGACCAGGCCAAATATATAAGGAAATATTGCATATGGCTGCAATTTAATACTTAAAATTCCCTTAAATATATGTATACTTGGTTTTGGTACTCCTAGTTAGGCTCTGACTAGTAGGGTTGACTAGGTTAGGGTCCGAGTAGCATTACTAGTCAAATTGGACCCAAAAATCAATTTAATGAGTCTCATGTGCCATTTGTAAATAAGTAGCACATGAGAACTCGATTGGATGGCACACCCTATGCATGTGCATTGTAGACTTAAAATGGATTAAAATCATATATTGGGTCATACGGTTTCGATCTATGTCAAGTCAAAAAATTAAATTGGAAGTTGGCTTAAAATTACGCCAATGGCTCAAATTGGCCTAAGTTGGCCCGAAATTGCGCAAAGTCAAAGGAATGTTGAAAAGCAAATTTGGATAGAACATGATATATCAAACTGAAGGTGAACGAGTCTAGAATTCAAATATGGAACTGGATTTGAGAAAACAATATTTGTTGTGCTTCAAAAATTAAAGCTACGGTAAACTACTAACATAGTCATTATTGACTTTAATAAATTAAAATATCCATATAAAATAATAAAATAATAATTAAAAATAAAATCCAAAATACCAGGGGGATTACAACCTACCCTCCTTAAAAATTTCGTCCTCGAAATTAAAAATAACATAATTATTTAGAAAATCTTAGCATATGAATAATTAAGCTAAGGTTTACCGGCATCTACGAATAAGTGAGGATAACGCTCACGCATAGAATATTCACGCTCCCAAGTTGATTCACCTAGAGAATGGTGCCTCCATGTAACATAAACCAGTCTAATTGTCTGCCCTCTGAACATCTTCTCACTCATATCTAAGATACCTACCGGCTGCTCCTCGTATGATAAACTGGGTCCCACCGTTATCTCATAGTGATCGACCACATGACTGGGATCAGTCACATACCTCCTCAACTTTCAGACATGGAACACATCATGCACTCCCTCTAGTGATGGGGGTAATGCAAGATGATATGCCACCTGTCACGACCCGCACCCTAGAGTAAGGGCACGAGAAGTGGGTACGTCCAGCCTACGCCGCAGTGTCGGCGGTAGAACGCTGTCCTAGGTCAATCATCTAACAATATAAAGTACCTGTACAGTTTATACTCTCCGAATGGAGGTGACAAACAGAAAATAATCTCAATCACATCTAGGTAGAAGAATGAAAGATAGATAGATAGACAGTAACTCAAAGAGAACAGTAGAATAGATGAAATAAGTCCAAGTGTCTAGGATAACATAACATCAGAATGTCAACTCATAATACAATAAGTCTAAGAGTCTACATATCTCAACATCTCAAAATACAACTCAGAATGTGAGACAAAAAGATAATACAGAAAAGACTGTCTAGCTAAATTAGCCTAGACTACTGGGGCAACATCCTCAGCTGCAGGTGGATCCTGCTGAGGGTCCACAACATAAGTATCATCTAGTCCTGCTCAATAATAGGTAGACACCAGGGCCTCATCCTCATCCTCTGTAATATTTTCAACAGGTCCAATCAGGACAGGAACGAGCACAATACATCTCACGCAGTGCATAGTATGATACGAAATATAAAGCATGCAATAGAGTAAAATACAGGAAACGCTGAAGGAAGATACATGTAGCAAAAGAGATAACTGTACTGAAATATCTACTATAATAAAGAACTAGCAGTGTCTAGTGAGTCAGAGTAAAATATAGACATGTGAAATGGTATAGGAGATTCATGGCTACAGCTAAGAGTGATTCATGACTATAGCTACTGGGGTAATATCATGACTATTTCCACTCCCCCATCCCCAATCAATACACAAGGATCAATTCAAGTTATGTTAAGATTCGTGATAAGCCCATAAATGGGAGATTCATGAGAGACTCTGTGAGCATGAGAGTACATGAGTCACAAGCGATTCGTGAATCTATGAAAGCATAGAGATACATGATGATTCGTGAAAAGCACAAACATACTGTATCTGATGCTCCCGAGGGGGATAACATCTCATGAAAAGATCCATATAGTACCAATCCGTGATAACAATCGTATCAGCATCAAGTAAAGTAATCTAGAGCAAGAATATAAATCCTGGCAAATATGAAACGGTCAGAGAATATACTCGCCTGCTGTATGAACGTCTGTAGAGAATATGCTGTCTGAGGAGAGGTGTCTGGCTCCTGATCAGAGCAACACAAGTCACAATGTATTCTAAATAGTGAAAATGAAGTCTAATATGCATACTACATGATTCTAGGTCAATCTGGTCAAACTCAACAGTCAAACTAGGTCACAGAAAGTCATACTAGGTCAAATAAGGTCAAACAAGATCAAACAAGGTCAAACAAGTTTAATCTAGGTTAAAGTCAACTCCTGGTCAACATTCTAATCAAACTAGTCAAATACTAGTCAACATGATCAATCTGGGTCAAGTCTAGGTCAAACTTTAGACCAACTAAGGTATTGGTCAAACAAAACTAGTCAATAAGGTAATTGGGTCAACATGGTCAATCTAGTTAAACTAGTCATTTTTAGGTTAACCCTAGTCAATCTAGGTCAATTAGGTCAAGGTTTGACCTAAGGTTGACTTTGGTCAACCCTTAGTCAACTAGGGTTAACTAGTAGGTGTTTAGGTCCATTAGGTTAATTGGGTTAGCCCCAAAGCCATAGGCTAGTCACCTTGGCCATAGGCTATCGACTAGGTTTCTATATAAACCTATACCTAGTAAGTCATATATATATATATATATATATATATATATATATATATACACAATCTATCTAATACCTATATATCAATATGGGAGTACACTATATATAATACCAAAACCCATACATATATATATATAACCTTATATATATATATATATATATATATATATATATATATATATATATATATATATATACACAAACAACAATCACATAGGCCTATAGCCCATGTGATACCCATATACCCTAGGTATCTATATAGACACACTATATATAATTCTAAACAAATATATATATCATTCATATATATATATATATATATATATATATATATATATATATATATATAACTATATATATATATATATATATATATATATAGACTAAACCTATATATATAAACATATATATAGAGAGAGGAAAGTGAGAGAGAGACATAGAGTGAGAGAGAGACTGAAAGAGAGGGGGACAGTGAGAGAGAGAGGGAATGGGCTGAACTAACAGGAAGGGGAGGGGGTGTCCTCAGATTTCCTGAGAACAGGAAAACTGCCCCCCCCCCCCCAAACAATACACAATGCACTCACACACACCTACATGTATATACACATGTACACACATGTGTATACACCCAAATTCCTCCCACACACTCACATACATATATACTATCTATCTATACACTGAAAATACACATATACATGTATAAATCATATTGAAATTAGATTTGAAATTCGTTTTTAGAAAACTGGAAAAAATCCCAAAAACTGGAATATTGTACTGTTCATTCGAAAAGTAGGTAATCCTAATTTCTCACACGAAACCAAGCTATGGCTCGAAACTCTAGGTTGGTAATTGACACCCCACACATACCCTAGTGTCCTAGGTGCCTGACACGACACCACGACACGGTTTCATGTGTCAAAACACACGAAAACACCACACGGGTAAACTAGGATACACAACACAGTGCACAGCGTCGTGCACGTGTTTACGCGCCTCGTGGACACGATACGAGCCACGTGGGGCCTCGTGGTCATGCCCACGTGTAGCCCACGTGTTGGGCTACACACTCGTGTCACCACGAGGTGTCCTCGACTCGTGTCCATGCGACATGAGTCGTGTGTCTAAGTCGAATTTTCGACTGGACTGTGCGCGTGCACTGCAGTGCGTATCCAGTGCGAGTGAGATTTCTTATTCGACACGACACGAGAAGTTGTGAGATTTTGGGGACTTGTTCGCAGACATTGCTCCCTCGTGTCCACCAATTTTGGTGTGTCGAAGTGCCCTGTGCAGTGAGCACGAAGGGTGTGGTAGCAGGGCACTGTGCGCAAGCCTCGTACAGTGAGTTCGTGTCCGTTTTGGACACGGACACGACTCAGAAATGTGTTCAGTCCACTTGGGTTGTGACCTACTAGTCTAGGGCTACCAGAAAATATAATTTGTTTTACAAAAACACAAAAAAAGATTCTTTGTGGCATTTCATCAAACGAGGGTTTCTATCTTAGGATACGTGTCCGATACGGACACCAAACCAATCCTATTTTTCACCAAACTTGACCCACAGTTCCCTAGTACCTAGATGCATGCAAATATGAAGAGAAAACACATAATTAACAAGGTTTATGGGCATTTACCTATTTGTGCAAATCCAATGAAAATTAATAAAGAGGGGGTGTGATTCCTTCTACTTGGTGATGCCAAAAGCTTCCAAATTCCTTGATAGCAGGCCCTAACTAGTACCCTCTAGTGTAGGGGAGTCCAATGCAAGAAACTAGAGTGAATTTGGTTCAAATTTGATCAAGTTGTGGTCTTGTGAAGAAATAGGAATTTTAAGGGTTAAAATTCATGTAAAAATGTTCATGAATGATACAATGGGTTAATATAGGATGGTGTAGGGCTAGGGGGGTGTCCTATGGCCTACCAAGACAAGGGGGGTGTCCTTGGCTTCCCTTCATGGAGAAGGCAAAGACTTTGGTGTAAAGTCTTGATATTTTGAGTGGTTTAAGCAAAATATCTAATAAAGTAATATCAAGATATTTATCCTCCTTTATCCAATGCAATTATCTATCCCCTTATCATTCTAGGTTAGTAGCTAACCTTTAGATTAGTGCTAAACTAGGTTAGGGACTAACATGACACTAATCAATAATTAAACAATAATAAAAACACATAAATACAAATAATTCTAAATAAATCCTAGAAAATTACCAAAATACCCTTTAGGCTAAAAATCACTAATTTGGTGTTCTAAGCCTATGACTAGGCTCTCATTGTCATGGCAACTCCTAGTTTAAGGAATAGCTAGGGTTTACACTAAGGTTTTGCTAGTAAAGTCACAAAGTCACAAGTCGTGACTTAGAAATAGTTTAACTTAACTAAAATCACCCAAAAATCATATTATGACTAAAATACCACTAATAAATAATAAAAATAATAATTTTTCAAAAATTCCCAATTTTAGAAAACAGGGTGTTACAAGTCTACCCACCTTAAAATAATTTCGTCCTCGAAATTTAGATGGTCGTACTCCTCCTAGGTCAAACCTCCAACAATCTGGGTCGAAGCCACTACCTAGGCAACAACAAGTCAACAAACAAAATATGGGTAGTAGACCTATACTGGGTCATGTCCAAAAATTGGTTGGCAGTTTTAGGTCATAAGGTGTCCTTAATTCAAATCGAAATCAAAAGTAACTCTATAGGGTAAATCAGGATGGAGCCTCGGTCAGGAAAATCGTACTAAGCAAATGAAGCACACAATGGTATACCTGAGTGGGACACTAAGGTCATGGGTGTAGTATGTCATGTCTAGGTCATGTATGTGAATTTATTTTGAGAAAACACTAGTCTTGTGCTCCAAATTTAAAAGTCACGGTAACGTGCCTACGGTGACCATAATTTAGAGTGGGAAAGGTCTATGGCCTAAATTGAACCAAAAATCGTGATGAAATAGTAGTATAAAGGACAGGTTAGGTGGGACAGTCCTGTTTATAGGTATAGACTAGGAAGATAAGGAAACAATAAATCACAGGGCTAAAAGGGTTATCATTCTATGGTCAGAGCTACTCTATCAAAAAGGTATAGCATATACACTAATTTATTTAAGAGAAGATCCTTGAGAAAAAAAGTTATTCAAGGAATTATATTAATAGCTAAAGCTACTCCTACTCCTACTCCTACTCCTACTCCTAAGTAAGAGATGAAGAAACAACAAACAATCGACAAAATCAAAAGGAACTACCAGGTCAAAACTGATCACTAATAAAAAGGTAGGAGCAGATGGAATTAGATTTCAAGATAGATATAATGAAGCAAGGTGGGAATGGAATTTAGAAGAACAGAACCTGCAAGCACATCGTTAACTGCCTGAGCATCCTCAACTGTCATGGCGTAGGCTCGCCCCTGCTGACCTCTTCCAGCCTGCTGCTGAAACTGCAAAAATCTCTGCTGCTGTGGCTGTAACGGTCCTCTCTGCTGCTGTCCTACCGGAGCCTTGGCTCCTGCTCCTGGTGCTGCTCCCTGTGCTACTCTGCCTGTGAACTGGGAACACTCCCTGAGCTGGTGGTCTGCTGCCCCACATAGTAGGCACCAGCCCAACCTCTTCCTGCACTCTCCCCATCCATGTCCCGATTTCTTACAGTAGGGACAACTGGTAGTCTGCTGTCTCGGGGCCTGCTGCTGCTGCCTCGGCTGCTGATACTGCTGTGGGTGCCTCTGCTGATGCTGATAGTGAGGCCTCTTGGCCTGACCTCCACTGCTGCCTGCTCCCTGTGTATCACGACCCCTCTTGAGCTTCAGCTCAAGATCATCCTCAGCTGCCATCGCTCCTGCTAGGATCTCCTCAAAGGTGGCATTCCTGTCACTCTTGGTCAAGGACTTGACTTCCTTGACCAAGCCCTTCCTGAACCTCCTCGCCTTTGCTATCTCGCTAAGGCCCTCCACAAATCTGCTCAACCGGCAAAACTCACCGGAATACTCCTCTACAGTCTGGTTCCCTTGAACCAGGTTCTCGAACTGGGTGTCCAAAGCACCGACTGCCTGATCCGGGAAAAACTTTCCCTTGAAGAGCTCCTTGAAAACTCTCCATGTCTTCCCTGGAGTGCCTACTCTCGGGTCCGTCTGATACCAGGTACGGGCAAGATCCCGCATCTGGCTGACTGCTACCTCTATCTGTAGTCCGGCTGGTATCTCCGCCAGTCGAAAAATCTCCTCAATGTGCTCAATCCAGTCATCAGCATAAAGAATCCCCTCTGTCCCCAAGAAGTCCCTGGGGTTCATCTTCTTGAAGTCCTGAATGCCCGGAATCCTCTGCTGTCGCGGCTGTCCCAATCCTCCCTGTGGTTGGACAGCCAACCTCTCCACCGTCGCTCTAGCCAGCTGATGGACCTCATCTATGCCCCTGGTAAACTCCGTCGTATGACGCTGCTGCTGGGCCTGCTGCGTCTCTAAGAAATGCTGGAAGTATGAAAACATTTGTGCAGCATCCACTAATCCAGATGGCATCGGTGGCTGGAACTGCTGCTGGTGCTGCTGAAACTGTGGCTGACGAAACAGCGGGAGAGGCATGTCTGGGGTAGCTGGAATGGTCCCCCGAATAAGTAGAGGTGCACCTCCAAATGTGGCAGAAGCTCCCACATGAGCTGGAGTAAGGGGAGCTGTGGTCCCCGGGTCCTGGTGAGCTGGACGAGAGGTGGCAGACCTCTCAGTGGTGTCACCTGGACCGAGACGCTGTGATCGTGTCTCCACCATCCTGAAGACAGATCAATAAGGAAGTCAATAACGGTACAAGGATGATAGTATCAAAGGACAATATGAAATAGATTATACAGATTTGAACAATAGTCAGTAGATTCAAATCCATGGAAATTTCCTAATTATGATTGAGTACCCACTCTCTCTTAGCATATTCCTTAAATCCTATCACAGGCTGTAGTGATACTCTAGTTCGAATACCACTACATAAATAGGACCTGCATGGGCCACCACTAAAAGGTGTCACGACCCGCACCCTAGAGTAAGGGTACGAGAAGTGGGTACGTCCAGCCTACGTCGCAGTGTCGGCGGTAGAACGCTGTCCTAGGTCAATCATCTAACAATATAAAGTACCTGTACAGTTTATACTCTCCGAATGGAGGTGACAAACAGAAAATAATCTCAATCACATCTAGGTATGAAGAATGAAAGATAGATAGATAGACAGTAACTCAAAGAGAACAGTAGAATAGATGAAATAAGTCCAAGTGTCTAGGATAACATAACATCAGAATGTCAACTCATAATACAATAAGTCTAAGAGTCTACATATCTCAACATCTCAAAATACAACTCAGAATGTGAGACAAAAAGATAATACAGAAAAGACTGTCTAGCTAAACTAGCCTAGACTACTGGGGCAACATCCTCAGCTGCAGGTGGATCCTGCTGAGGGTCCACAACATAAGTATCATCTAGTCCTGCTCCATAATAGGTAGACACCAGGGCCTCATCCTCATCCTCTGTAATATTTTCAACAGGTCCAATCAGGACAGGAACGAGCACAATACATCTCACGCAGTGCATAGTATGATACGAAATATAAAGCATGCAATAGAGTAAAATACAGGAAACGCTGAAGGAAGATGCATGTAGCCAAAGAGATAACTGTACTGAAATATCTACTATAATAAGAACTAGCAGTGTCTAGTGAGTCAGAGTAAAATATAGACATGTGAAATGGTATAGGAGATTCATGGCTACAGCTAAGAGTGATTCATGACTATAGCTACTGGGGTAATATCAATGACTATTTTCACTCCCCCATCCCCAATCAATACACAAGGATCAATTCAAGTTATGTTAAGATTCGTGATAAGCCATAAATGGAGATTCATGAGAGACTCTGTGAGCATGAGAGTACATGAGTCACAAGCGATTCGTGAATCTATGAAAGCATAGAGATACATGATGATTCGTGAAAAGCACAAACATACTGTATCTGATGCTCCCGAGGGGGATAACATCTCATGAAAAGATCCATATAGTACCAATCCGTGATAACAATCGTATCAGCATCAAGTAAAGTAATCTAGAGCAAGAATATAAATTCCTGGCAAATATGAAACGGTCAGAGAATATACTCGCCTGCTGTATGAACGTCTGTAGAGAATATGCTGTCTGAGGAGAGGTGTCTGGCTCCTGATCAGAGCAACACAAGTCACAATGTATTCTAAATAGTGAAAATGAAGTCTACTATGCATACTACATGATTCTAGGTCAATCTGGTCAAACTCAACAGTCAAACTAGGTCACAGAAAGTCATACTAGGTCAAATAAGGTCAAACAAGATCAAACAAGGTCAAACAAGTTTAATCTAGGTTAAAGTCAACTCCTGGTCAACATTCTAATCAAACTAGTCAAATACTAGTCAACATGATCAATCTGGGTCAAGTCTAGGTCAAACTTTAGACCAACTAAGGTATTGGTCAAACAAAACTAGTCAATAAGGTAATTGGGTCAACATGGTCAATCTAGTTAAACTAGTCATTTTTAGGTTAACCCTAGTCAATCTAGGTCAATTAGGTCAAGGTTTGACCTAAGGTTGACTTTGGTCAACCCTTAGTCAACTAGGGTTAACTAGTAGGTGTTTAGGTCCATTAGGTTAATTGGGTTAGCCCCAAAGCCATAGGCTAGTCACCTTGGCCATAGGCTATCGACTAGGTTTCTATATAAACCTATACCTAGTAAGTCATATATATATATATATATATATATATATATATATATTATACACAATCTATCTAATACCTATATATCAATATGGGAGTACACTATATATAATACCAAAACCCATACATATATATATATAACCTTATATATATATATATATATATATATATATATATATATATATATATATATATATATATATACACAAACAACAATCACATAGGCCTATAGCCCATGTGATACCCATATACCCTAGGTATCTATATATAGACACACTATATATAATTCTAAACAAATATATATCATTCATATATATATATATATATATATATATATATATATATATATATATATATATATATATATATATATATATATAGACTAAACCTATATATATAAACATATATATAGAGAGAGGAAAGTGAGAGAGAGACATAGAGTGAGAGAGAGACTGAAAGAGAGGGGGACAGTGAGAGAGAGAGGGAATGGGCTGAACTAACAGGAAGGGGAGGGGGTGTCCTCAGATTTCCTGAGAACAGGAAAACTGCCCCCCCCCCCCAAACAATACACAATGCACTCACACACACCTACATGTATATACACATGTACACACATGTGTATACACCCAAATTCCTCCCACACACTCACATACATATATACTATCTATCTATACACTGAAAATACACATATACATGTATAAATCATATTGAAATTAGATTTGAAATTCGTTTTTAGAAAACTGGAAAAAATCCCAAAAACTGGAATATTGTACTGTTCATTCGAAAAGTAGGTAATCCTAATTTCTCACACGAAACCAAGCTATGGCTCGAAACTCTAGGTTGGTAATTGACACCCCACACATACCCTAGTGTCCTAGGTGCCTGACACGACACCACGACACGGTTTCATGTGTCAAAACACACGAAAACACCACACGGGTAAACTAGGATACACAACACAGTGCACAGCGTCGTGCACGTGTTTACGCGCCTCGTGGACACGATACGAGCCACGTGGGGCCTCGTGGTCATGCCCACGTAGTAGCCCACGTGGTAGGGCTACACACTCGTGTCACCACGAGGTGTCCTCGACTCGTGTCCATGCGACATGAGTCGTGTGTCTAAGTCGAATTTTCGACTGGACTGTGCGCGTGCACTGCAGTGCGTATCCAGTGCGAGTGAGATTTCTTATTCGACACGACACGAGAAGTTGTGAGATTTTGGGGACTTGTTCGCAGACATTGCTCCCTCGTGTCCACCAATTTTGGTGTGTCGAAGTGCCCTGTGCAGTGAGCACGAAGGGTGTGGTAGCAGGGCACTGTGCGCAAGCCTCGTACAGTGAGTTCGTGTCCGTTTTGGACACGGACACGACTCAGAAATGTGTTCAGTCCACTTGGGTTGTGACCTACTAGTCTAGGGCTACCAGAAAATATAATTTGTTTTACAAAAACACAAAAACAGATTCTTTGTGGCATTTCATCAAACGAGGGTTTCTATCTTAGGATACGTGTCCGATACGGACACCAAACCAATCCTATTTTTCACCAAACTTGACCCACAGTTCCCTAGTACCTAGATGCATGCAAATATGAAGAGAAAACACATAATTAACAAGGTTTATGGGCATTTACCTATTTGTGCAAATCCAATGAAAATTAATAAAGAGGGGGTGTGATTCCTTCTACTTGGTGATGCCAAAAGCTTCCAAATTCCTTGATAGCAGGCCCTAACTAGTACCCTCTAGTGTAGGGGAGTCCAATGCAAGAAACTAGAGTGAATTTGGTTCAAATTTGATCAAGTTGTGGTCTTGTGAAGAAATAGGAATTTTAAGGGTTAAAATTCATGTAAAAATGTTCATGAATGATACAATGGGTTAATATAGGATGGTGTAGGGCTAGGGGGGTGTCCTATGGCCTACCAAGACAAGGGGGGTGTCCTTGGCTTCCCTTCATGGAGAAGGCAAAGACTTTGGTGTAAAGTCTTGATATTTTGAGTGGTTTAAGCAAAATATCTAATAAAGTAATATCAAGATATTTATCCTCCTTTATCCAATGCAATTATCTATCCCCTTATCATTCTAGGTTAGTAGCTAACCTTTAGATTAGTGCTAAACTAGGTTAGGGACTAACATGACACTAATCAATAATTAAACAATAATAAAAACACATAAATACAAATAATTCTAAATAAATCCTAGAAAATTACCAAAATACCCTTTAGGCTAAAAATCACTAATTTGGTGTTCTAAGCCTATGACTAGGCTCTCATTGTCATGGCAACTCCTAGTTTAAGGAATAGCTAGGGTTTACACTAAGGTTTTGCTAGTAAAGTCACAAAGTCACAAGTCGTGACTTAGAAATAGTTTAACTTAACTAAAATCACCCAAAAATCATATTATGACTAAAATACCACTAATAAATAATAAAAATAATAATTTTTCAAAAATCCCCAATTTCAGAAAACAGGGTGTTACACCACCTCTCCTACACGCTCAATGATATCGAACGGTCCAATATACCTTGGACTCAACTTCTTCCTACTCCCGAATCTAGTAGTGCCCCGAGTCGGTAAAATCCTCAAAAATACATGCTCTCTCTCCTTGAATTCCAGTGGTCGACGATGCGTATTGGCCCAATGCTTTGTCGGTCTTGAGCTGTCTGAAGATGACTCTGAATTCGCGTCATATTTTCGACTGTCTGCGTCACAAGCTCTGTTCCAAGTATCTGTCACTCTTACCTCTATCCTCTCACGAAGTCTTCAAAATCTTGCATCTGTAGGTAACGCTACAGTGATTCTATCTACAAGTGACGAATGTACTTCAAGATTGGCAAGTACTCATTGTTGTCATAGCATAATGACTTCTATTCCAAGCTCCTGAAGATCCTCTAATAACTGTGACTGAGCTGCCAAGAAATATACAGTAGGCTTCCTACTCAAAGCATCTGTCACTATGTTCACCTTGCCAAGATGGTATTGTAAATCTATGTCATAGTCTGTCATGAGCTCCAACCACCGCCTATGTCCCATATTCAACTCCTTTTGCGTGAAGACATACTTCAAGCTCTTATGATCCGTAAACATCTCCACACGCTCTTTGTACAAATAATGACTCCACATCTTCAATGCAAAGATCACAACTGCTAATTCCAAATCATAAGTAGGGTAATTCATCTCATGTTCCCTTAGTTGCCTCGATGCGTAGGCTATGACCTTCCGTGTTGCATCAAAACACGTCCAAGTCCACATCCCGATGCATCACTGTATACAAGGAATCCTCTCGATCCAAAAGGAAGCGTCAAAATAGGTGTTGAGGTCAACCTCTTCTTCAACTCTTCAAAATCCTTCTGACAATCTTCTGTCCACTGGAACTCCTGATCCTTACGGTTCGACCGTGTCATCGGCTCTACAATCTGTGAGAAATTCTCTACGAACCGGTTGTAATACCTTACAAGTCTGAGAAAACTCCAAACTTCTGCAACTGATGTTGGTGTCGGCCAAGACTCTACGGTAGCTATCTTCTCTGTATCTATTGAAAGTCCTTCTTCCAAGATAAAGTGTCCAAGGAATGGAACTCTATCAAAGCAGAATTCACACTTACTAAGCTTGGGCTATCACTTATCCTTCCTCAATAATCCCAATACAACTCACTCTATCGTAGGTATAGTATTATAACCTATTCAATGATACTCGTCAGTTCACTCCTAGCAATTTCTCCTAATAGACTCTACGCATCCGATATCAAGACACTCATACTCGACTCATAATCTCACTAGGATCCATCTCTAAGAAACTAACCCGTTTCTAGCTATCCAACATCACAATCAAACCAATATCTACCTTAATTATATTTTATAATATAACTATAATGTTTTTATATTTTATTCATTAAATAGAAGGTAACGGAACCAATGACTGGATCAAACAAACCTATATACCAACTTCAAATAGGGTCAAGCAAAGAAGGAAGGTTTGTCGAATTATCTCCAAGAATGGTACGAAGCAAAATAAAATGCATAGGACATAGACTAGGTAAGACTCGAGAACCATATATCTCTGTGATTATGTCACATAAAGTTACTGCCATGCCAGTGTGCATCTGGCTGCAAATAACTTTCTTGTTCTATAATACGACGGATGGCTGTAGTGCACATCTACCATGCCAGCTAATACAGGTTCTTGAGCTTATCTTGGACAAATCCATAAAATATTTTCGAATTAACTTTTTACGAAAATACAGGAAAAATATCAACATGCATACGATATGGTTCAAGTAGAATTTGAGAAACATATGTAGCCATGATGCCGTTATCTGAAGTCGTGCCTCGCCAGTGTCTCTTAGGCTGCAAAAACTTTGATTCCATAATACAAGAATAAATATAATTTCTTAAACTTTTCCTTGGACTAATGCATAAGGCAGTTTCCAACAAATTAGCGAAAATGAATGAGAAGATTTACTCAAGAACTCAATAGAGAAGGGTTTAGTCAAATCTCGAGTAAGGAAGAGCACAAAAGCAATCATATTAAGAAATAAGATAACATGAAAGCAATCATGCTAAAGAGTCTGAGAAAAGTCTATAATCACGTTTATGGATGTATCCTCAAGTCCTATTCCTTAATTGGTTGTAGGCTCGTAGTAGTACGACAATCATGGATATAACTACGACTTTGCACAATTTGCTAAGACTCTACCTGCACCTATGACTTCTAGTATCTATGTCTCCGATTTTCTAATATGATAGTAAGGGAAGATATATCCATTACGAAGATTTGTTTTGCTAGCATGAATAATTAAGGACTACGGTAGAACATAATCAAACTGGATGCAAATCAAGAAGTCAAGTGAGAGTTCGAAACGAAGTCAAGGAAGGTATCAAGCATGTGGATGTGATCCTATAGGTCTTTCCTATTCTAATTGTAGGCTCACGTTGGTACAGTAACGTAACTGAAGTGATTAACGTAGACCTGCATGGGCCACCACAAAAACATGTAACGCCCCAGTCCCAAAATATATAGGAGCAGGAATACGAATACATGCCAGCAGCACTTCACTAATGGGCCAAGCTATACAACAAGCCCATTAGCGAAATACTTAAGCTGTAAATCATGATAACACCCAGAAATACAATACAGTCCACAGGTATATGCATCTAATCACATCCACAGAGTCCATATAGAGATCAAGAATAAATAAAAAAATGTCTCAAATATCCAGCAATAAAAGTAATGAAGTCTGTGTGGGTAAAACATTCTGAAATCATAGAAATATAAAGAAGTACAAATCAACTACAAATCTGATGAAAAGAAAAGAAAAGAATGTATCAAGACTAAATATAATTATAACATGATCACGAAAAATCCTCTGGCACTATCTCGTCCTCCTGTGCCGGTACGCCTCCGGTCTCAGCTCCCGAACCGTAAACCTATGGGTAGTCTTCAGCTTCGTCTAAGCCTGGGAAATATCCAGGTCCTCAGAGGACTAGCAAGGTGCATAATATACATGCCAAGGTACAGAAATAAAAATATGAACTAAGGCAATCTACTGTATCCGTCTATGGGCTATACAAGTGAGACACTTTTCTAGAATACCAGACCCCTTCCACTAAGGCTCACTAGCACCTCAGCAGGGTATTGTCCCCAGTACCTATGTCGCGGCACCAAGGACAATCAATTCTCGACAGTGATAATCCCTTACTCTGCTACAGAGATAAAGGTCACTAAATAATGGGCCACACGACAATAGGTCTGATATTGTAGACAAGTTCTTCCCAATCTCCATGTCTAAAATCTAGCAATGTCAAGTCTGTACGGTCATCTTGAAAGTAAAAGAAATACTGATAAGGAAATCTGGAATGCTCATACGAGGTCAATACCATGAATAGTCATGGAAACCTCGCATCATGAATGTGTCGGTATCCTATGGTCAATTATGTCAATGGACACATCAGTATTTACGTAATGCCTAATGTTAATACTCGATGTCACTATCATGACATCGGCACCCATCTATAAACGGACACTAAGTATCAACGTCCTACGTCATGCAATGCTAATAAAAAAAAAGATAGAAAAGAAAGATCTGTAACGATGGCAAGGCACGCTTGCCTGTAACTGCTATCTGCAGGTAGGCCTGTCCAACTCAGGTGTCCTTGTCAATCCTTCCAAGCTCACCTATAATAATACACTATATTTAATATTATATATCAACATGCCGTATATAAATTATATGAGTATTTATGACTCCTAGTTGTCATAACATTGCTACGACACTACATCTATTATATAAGTACATATAGGTACCAAATCCTCTCGTAAATACTTTACAATTATAACAAAATAATATATTTAAATTATGAAATTTATCTATAAATATTTATATATTGCTATAATGCTATTTTCAATAGGAAACCCTTTCACAAGAGGTCTTATGTCAATGCCACATATGACTTCCTCAAATCGACCCATTAATTTAGTTTCGAAACAATAATAAAATAAAGATAATAAATTTTGTAAAAATTACAAAAATTAGTTAAAATAGTATTTATAATGTTAAACCTTGCACAACATAAAGTTTAATATGGATTCATAGAGTTTTAACACTTTTGGACACAAGAAAAACAGATTTTTTTGGAGTTCGGTGACATAATAAATGTCATGAATTTTTAAAATTAGCAAACGGATGGAAAACCTAACTTTCAGATACGCGTTGGAAAGGTATCAACGTCTATATTCTGAATAAAAATATTAAAAGGTTATAAACTGAACTTAGATAGGCAAAAATTGGCCTGCAACAGAATTTGTCAGTTCTGGATAACCTATCGTAGAATCAACGCCACGGGCAAACTGCTTGGAACTAGGGGATCCGGCGATCAGAGGTTGGACTAGACACACAAAGGTAACTCTCAGATTTAATTTGAGAAGAAAAAGATGAGAAAAAGTGGGTAAAACATCATCTACAATTCGACTAACCTGCTGTGACATTTCAGACTTCGATTCGACGGAGTTTCGGTCCAAGTAGCGCATCGTGCACCTCTCTAACAGCCGCAAGGTTGCTCCTATAGTTGCTAGGTGGAAGAGGATGTTGAGAGGGACGTCCAAGTGGTGGTGGTTGGTGCAAAAATCGAGAAGAAATTATATTTTGTGAAGCAAGGGGGATCGGCTAGGATTTCGGTTTGAAGTGGTGGCCGCTATGTTTAGGGGGGAATTTGTGGAGTAGTGGGTAGGTATATATATATTTAGTGCATGGACTTTGGTTTGATCTAGTTTGGATAGGATTTGGTTCTCCAAATCATACTATTATTAATAGGTTTTCTATTTTGGTTAGATGTTTGACCAAGCCAAATATATAAGAAAATATTGCATATGGCTGCAATTTAATACTTAAAATTCCCTTAAATATATGTATACTTGGTTTTGGTACTCTTAGTTAGGCTCTAACTAGTAGGGTTGACTAGGTTAGGGTCCGAGTAGCATTACTATTCAAATTGGACCCAAAAATCAATTTAATGAGTCTCATGTGCCATTTGTAAATAAGTATCACATGAGAACTCGATTGGATGGTACACCCTATGCATGTGCATTGTAGACTTAAAATGTATTAAAATCATATATTGGGTCATACGGTTTCGATCTATGTCAAGTCCAAATATTAAATTAGAAGTTGGCTTAAAATTCCGCCAATGGCTCAAATTGACCTAAGTTGGCCCAAAATTGCGTAAAGTCAAAGGAATGTTGAAAAGCAAATTTGGATGGGACATGATATATCAAACTGAAGGTGGACGAGTCTAAAATTCAAATATGGAACTGGATTTGAGAAAATAATATTTGTTGTGCTTCAAAAATCAAAGCTACGGTAAACTACTAACATAGTCATTATTGACTTTAATAAATTATAATATCTATATAAATATTAAAATAATAATTAAAAATAAAATCCAAAAAACCAGGGGGCTTACAACTCTGCTCTCCCTCATCCTCCTCAAAAGAGAAAAGCTTCAACTGAACTGGCCCAACAGTCAACTTTTAAGAGGAAGAAGAAGACTGTTGCCACTAGAGGGACCAAGAAATCCAAGGATGTGGGCGCCGGCTCGCCTCCTCTAAGAAGGACTTCTCGACGGACTGGAAGAGGTAGAACGGCATCGCAGGACATTTCTGTCCAGGAGGTGGATCCCTTTCCAGACTCCATAGCTGTTTCGGTCAAACCAATACTCGTGCAGTCTTCGAATAACGCTTTCTCACCCTTACGTTTGTCCTTTGCATTGGACCTCGAAGTTGCGACCGAGACAGGTACTTCTTCGTCTGAAGAGATAGATGTGACAATGGTGTCCCCCACTCATCCTCAACTGATGGACGAAGGTTGGTCTTTCCAGTTAAAGGGGCTAAGCAGTAGGATGATCAGGGCGAAGGCGCGGACTATGACGGCGAACAGAAAGCCAATCCCTTCCGACGATATCTCTTTAGGGGATATGTTTGAGAATGGAACATTAATAAAGGAGTTGGACGAGAATCAAGTCCAATCAGCTCACCCTTCCGTGGGTATGTTATCTTTGCACTTTGCTTCGGATGATATTTTTTGACTTCAATTTTGCATACTCATCGTGAGGCTAACTGCTATCGTGTATTCCCTTGTAGATAAGGAGAGGGAACAATGTACAGAGGTTTCCCAAGATACTGTGCTAGGATAAGAAGTTGTCCCTGGTTCCGCTGGGATTGTTGGTGCGAAGAAATTTGTCAGCAAGCTGGCATTGGCTACAGAAGGAGAAGTTGAGCAGTGCACTAAGGTGGTAGTTACTGAATCTGCTCCAGGTCCAACTGGGGCCATGGAAGATATACAGCTTGATATTGGGGATGCTCGGGGCTCTGACATTGTCACTATTGAACAACCTGGTCCAGCTCTTAGTTCCCTTGTAACTAGGGCCGCTGACCTAGTTCAAGTTGGCGCTGAGCAAGCAGAAGGTACGAAGTTACAACTCTTTCGTACTTTTTTTGTTACTGATATATATATTATTTTATTATCAGGTTCGGCTTTTTGTCAAGTATCTCTTCCTGGAGCGGAAGATCCCCATCAAGCTCCCTCCCCAACGACTTTCTCTGAGGATGACGAGATAGCCCAAGAAGTCATAAAAGCTTTCTACTCCATTATGTAAGTAAAGATTTCTGGAGTCGTAAACCGGAATGTCGCCTTTTCACCTATAAAGGCTATTGCCGGATGCCAAGTGACGGTCCTTGAAAGCATTACTGGCTATAAAGAGCAAGCCAATGCTTTGAGGAAAGTTCTCAATGACTTGGAGGACCGAGTGGCTAAATTTCGGAAAGCCAAGCAACGAAGCCCAATATCGCTGTTTCTTGAATAAGACGAGGCTATGGTTGCGACTCTTGCAGAAGAGGAAGCTACTTTCCAAGTAAGAAGGGATGCCCTTGCTAAAGAGATCAGTGAGTTAGCTGATCAATACGAACACTTCAACGCTGCGAGCAAGGCTCGTCTTGCTTCGAAGAACAAGCTGGTCGCCCATATCATCGGAAGGTATAATCACATTGTGTAGAACCATAATAAGATTTCCCAATTGGAGGCCAACTTAAGAAAAATTGCGTCTGCGCAAGAAGACTGTAATGCCCCAGTCCCAAAATACGTCGGACTAGGAACGTAGACATGCCAGCTGTATTCATACGAAGTACATAGGCCTCGTATAGATACATAAGCTGTAAAATACAGTAGAACCATAACTAATCTCATCCACACAAAAATAAATGAATAAAAGATATCATATAAAGATAATAAATTGTCTTGATACAATATGTTGGGCGGAGACAAATCTACTACCAACAAGTAAAGAAAAAATACATGAGAAAAGAAATGATTTTTGGCGAGCGAAGCAAAGACGATCCAAGTGCAATCATCCTCAAAGAAGTAGTGATGATCACGGCCAGAGCTAGAGCACCTACAAAAGATAAGAGCACACACCCGGAGAGATAATCAGGTCCTCAGAGGGACGTAACAAGACACATAATAGCATGCCATATAAAATGAATAAATATTATTCAAATAAATAAGTCCATTGAATTATAACATGGTCCAATACACACCTATTGAACTAGCTTACCATCCCCCCAACCAAACAAGGACAGGAGATGGTAAACTAATTCACGGTGACGTATCTTTCCATGCTATGAATCCAATATGGTATCCGGACCCCAGCAAGGTTCAATACCTTCTCATCGAAGTAGTAAGTCACACCTACAACCAAACAAGGACAAGATGTGACAAACTAATCCGCGACAAGTTATTGTTCTAAGCCACGGTCAGATACAAGTACCCAAACCAAAAGTACTAGTACGTAACGGATAAGGTAGCCTAACCCTTCTAAGTGAAATGTAGTTAAGAACAATCCTTCCTACGCATGGGCCCTAGCTAAATAGGATCAGCATGGTCCTCCCTTGGGGCACCAGAGGCTCCATCAGTAAGAGCATAACGTTCCGCAGAATGTCAGTGGCCGTCAGTAATCATGGGTACTCTGACCCGCGTCTCCGGCGGAGCTCACGGGTTACAAAAAGAAAAGTACATCGAAGCCCATACGCTAAGGAATTGTCCTCCCCGCCCAATGCCTACTATGTTGTATCCACAATAGTAAACCTCTATAACCGCTAAGTCAAACTAAGCATGTAATCTCTATTAGCCGTTATTCCTATCGCACGGCTTATACGCACCAGTGGCCAGCCAGTCACGCATGTCCGTGTTCTACATACGACACACAACTTCGTGTTACAACGTGTCAAGGCCAATGAATGCAACACACAAGGTGGTCCCTTAAATCTAGGTTTAATGTGTAAGATAAATAATACATATTAGGAAATATAAATGAACAGTAAGTTCTAACAGGTTATGTCATGTACCACAGTTTATTTTGCATAAAGAAAATAATAATTAATGTATGAAATATGAGCTAAAATAAATAAACAGCAAATGGCAAGGTATCTTGCCTTGTAGGACGCCTGACATACTACAATGATCAAGGTGGCACGAACTACAACTTCGGGTAACAACTACACAAGGTGACCTCTGATGGTGGCACGGATCGTTCCATTGGGTCCAGAAGGGTCAAATTAGTTAGGGTCGATATGAGGTAGTATGGACAGGCGAAGGAATAGGAATAACGGAATTTGTTATCACGGACAGAAGGATAATCAAAAGATATTTAGATAAATATTTATATTACTTAAAACTGCAATTTGTTACCAAAATACTTTATATACTATATACTTGAGTACAAAAATAGTTTTTAGGCCAAAATCCTAAATTTGTCAAAATAAAGTTTTAGTAGGAAACTACATATTTCTATTAGCCAAAATTAATAAATAATAAATTTATAGTATATTTGGTGACTACTTTTATTGACCAATATATCTTATAAAATCTAAAGAAAAAACAATAGATAAAATAGATTTTGTCAAAGTAATATTTTGGTAAAATCTACCTTTGAAAATAGTGGGAAAAAAATAATATTTTTACCAAAATCCTGAAATAATAATATTAGCAATTAATAATTTTAGGAATAATCATAAATGAAGATAATAGAAAAATAATATTATTTTTAATAATAAGTTATCATTAAATATCATCAGCCGAATATACTGGAAGAAACAAAGAAATCAAGAAATAATGATAATAATAATTATTATTATTATTATGAGTAATACCATTGTATATATAATTTATAGAATACGAAAATAGTATAATATAATAATAATGATGATAATGATAATGATAATAATAAAAATAATAATACTAATAATAATAATAATAATAACAAAAATAAAAAAATAACAAATAAAAAAATAAAAAATAAAAAAATACTGTAAAGTCGTTCTCCTCTTTCAAGGAGAATAATGTCTCGGTAAAGATACAGGTTGGAAAAAAAATCAAAGTAAAAAGAGTTTAGAGAAGGGTAGAGAGAGGATAGAGGGAGGAGAGAGAAGCAGGGAGAGTGGGAGAGAGAGGCTGGAGGGGAAGAGAGCGGGAGTACGAAGGCTGTGGGCGCGAGAGGGGGAGAAGGGGGCGGCACACGCGGCGGTTGCCGGAGGGAGCGGTGGAGAGGAACGGGATCGGGCGGAGCGCGGCGGACGGTGCGGCAAGGAAAGTCGGAGGCGGAGGCGTAGGTGGAGGTCGGCAGGCTCGGGAGAGGGTTTCAGGCGGCGTGGTGCGCTCGCCGACGCGGGGCGCGGGGGCGATGATGGATCGTCGGACGGGGAGGCCGCTGCTGGGGCAGTCTGAGGAGGATGGGGCGGTGTCAGAGAGGGGATGCGGCGCTCGGCCTCGGCGCACGCGGCGGCGGGCAGTGGTGCCACGGCGAGGAGGTAGAGGAGGCTTAATGAGGGGTGCTCCACCTGGCGCGGTAGGGCTGATCAGAAGCTCGACTGCGGAGGAACGCGGTAGGGGGTTTACCAAAGCTCGTCGGAGCTTAAGGTCGGGGTCGGTGGCTTTGGCCACGGTGAGCGTCTGGCATGGAAAGAGGCGGCGCGCTAGCGGGGTTGGCCGCGGTCGCAGCTCGCGGGGACGGCTTGGAAAGGTCGGCGATGACAAGGCGCCGTAGCAGGTGAGTGATGGTGGAGATGGCGTAGGTGTAAAATTTTGGGTTTTCTTTTGGGAAAGTTTTGGTGGCAGAGACAGGTGGTATCGACGGTGGTCGATGGTGGTACGGTATTGTGGTCGTGGTGTCGATGATGGTGGTATTGTTTGGCTGGGACTCATGGGTGTGGGCGTGGTGAAGGTGATGGTGTGTTTAGGGTCGAGGGTTCGGGTCTACGGCCGTTGGCCGAGAGAGGGACTGGTGTGAGAGAAGTGGGTGTTGCGGCAGACAGGAGGTGGAACGATGGATGGTTGCTAGATATGATTGCCTGGCCTGGGGCTAGGCTTAGGTTAGGGATTGGAGATGGTGTCGGTATTTTCGACACGAAAAGGATGATGTATATGTAAAATAATGGAATAAGACTTGGACGGGGAACACGGACACGATGCATGCACGTTTGTGGTAGAAATATTTGTGGAGAATAGAAATTTGGATGAGTACCTGCCTATTTATAGGATGTGGGAATTCCCAATTGGATAAGGGCTAGGAATATTTAAAACCCAATTAGATAATTCTCTACTTAATTTAAAATCAATCAAATCCAAATCCAAATACAAATCCAATTTAAATCTAATTAAATTTTTAGTTTAAAATCGAATGGGATAAATCAAATTTCAAATATTTAACTATATAAATAAATCCATAAATTCAAATCAAGACTTAAATCGCCACAATAATTTCAAAAATATTTTCCAAAAATACAAATAATAATAATTTCAAAAAATACATTATTATTTAATAAATAATTACGAAAATATACGTATGCACAAATATTTTACATAATTATGTTTTTCTAGTATATAAAATATTATTTATTATTAATAATTTTTAGATATGAAGTAAAATAACAAACATAGAAATGATAGCAAAACTAATTATTATATCTATTATTTGAAACTATATAAAAAATAGAACAAAATATTTTTCTAAAATATGTACGCTCGCACATATTCGTACTCGTCGAGCAATTACGAAAAGTAAAATTTTGCGCACGACGTACAATGCAACTACGGGACGTGCAATACAAAGTAAAAATTTAATCAGTACCAAATTTATTTAAAAAAATAGTAGAAATTTAGGGATTTTCCATCCTACCCAATTTAAAAAAAATTTGTCCTCGAAATTAAGAATTTGTAGGGGGTGAGAAGGTACAAGGATGTATCGATAAGGAAGCATCGTCAAATCGTTGGGCGATACAAGGAAACGACGTTTAATAAAAATATGCATTAGAGTTATGATTTCGATAATGGCAAAGATAATCATAGATTAATGCAAGAAAGAAAATGGTTAAGATAACGCGCAATAAAGAATAGTATAGGTTCAAGAAATATAAAATAAATTAGAGCCCTTAAAGTTATGGTCTCTTGAGTGTAGGTTGAGGGCACGATTAGGAGAACTAAATAGATTCACTTAAATTAAGCGATTAGAGGGTCTTGATAGGACCGAGTAGTT
This sequence comes from Iris pallida, assembly GCA_029216955.1. NCBI lineage: Eukaryota > Viridiplantae > Streptophyta > Magnoliopsida > Asparagales > Iridaceae > Iris > Iris pallida. Next base: position 27,734,810 of record JANAVB010031617.1, read on the forward strand.
TAGGATGAAGATATAGCAACATCGAGTGAGAATGGTCATAGCCGATAGGAAGGCTAGAGGAAGTTCTAGTATGACACCTTCGTCCTTCAAAAATAGGTGAAGGCGAAAGCAATATAGAGTTCGAAGGAGACGTTATCGAATACGAATACGTGGTTCAAAGGCGACCGAATAATTCAAAGGGAGTTGTCAATGCATCATGGAGGAGACTCTAGAGGGCAAGTTTAGCTATGTCCCTATCCACGTAGAACGATACATAGAAGCGAACCAAAGTGCACTTGGTTGATCAGACCATTATGTACCGGTTCTGATTAGACGATACGTTAGTGGGAGCTTTTCCAATAACATATGTCGTAAACAAGCTCGATAAATCAATGAACTTGCAAATCTAGGTTATAGTAGTAACATTTGTCAAAAGAGTGAAATTATAGGCACGAGAGTTTAAAATTGAGAGGGAGTTTAGTCGAACTCTAAAGGATCTAAGTCGTGTCATGTGATGGTCTTTATACAATCGTCCTATAGTCTTCTGTCCAAGTCCTTGGTTGGCTAGACGGGTTAGGGTCCTCTAGATTCTAGAATCAAAATAAACTTGCTAATGTAGGTCACTAGGTCAAAGGGGTTGCTAAGTCATAAGGTGTTCTACCCAACTTAAAGAATTAAGCTAAGGGTGTTTGGGACGTCTAACTAGTAGGGTCAATCTCTAGCAAGCACGAAGGGAAGAAAAGAATAATGATAGGAGGAATCAAGCAAGATGCAATTGATGAGTCAAACGGTAATTTGAATATAGGATCGAGGAAAGAGGTCAAGTATGTGGATGAGATCCTAGACTTCTAATCCTATGGCTTGCTTGGTACGGTAAAGTAACAAAATAATTTATCTTGACCTGCATGGGCTACCACAAAAATATGTAACGTCACAGTCCCAAAATACGTAAGACTAGAAACATAGACATGCCAGCTGTATTCATACGAAGTACATAGGCCTCGTATGGATACATAAGCTGTAAAATGCAGTAGAACCAAAACTAATCTCATCCACACAAAAATAAATGAATAAAAGATATCATATAATGTAGCACCCAGTTTTCCAAATGAGGATAATTTTGAAATTTTATATTTATAATTATTTTAATAATGATATTTAATTCATGATATGATTTTTGGTAATTTTAAATCATTTTAAAATTATTTAAATCAAAGACTTGTGGTTTTGACGTTTTGCTAGTGAAACCCTAGAGACTGTTTGACCTAGAGCCTAACCATGTGATTATAATATTTTAATGTCATTTTTGGTCTAAGGATATTTTTGCATTTGACCTCTTTGAATTATTTTGATATTATTTTATTATTTATGATATTGTTTTGGGGTTATTTGAGTCGGGTTCGAATTTTAACTCAATTCGACTTGAAACGGAGACCCGGGGTTAGTTTGACTCTAGTGGGACCCACACACTAGTTAGGCATGGCCCACATGATATTAATTTTAGTCCACATGATAAAAATATTTTAGTTAGAGGTTAGACTAATTATTATGGATAAGGTTAGTGTGATTAGAGACTTTAGAATGACTAATTTAGCCCCAACCAATTAGCCCTTTCCTAATACTCATAGAATAGGTTAGTGGGGGCATTTTGGACCTTACCATAATAGGACAAATAGCCCCATATGGCCAGCCACTTTGGGAGAGGATAGGCTCAAGTTCATTTCATTATTCTCATCCACACTCTCTCTCTTGTTCTTCCCCAAATTCCTAGAGAGCAATCCCTCGTAATTTCTCCACCAAATCCTTCCATTTTGCCACCAAATCTTCTTCTTTCCTTCTCCATTCTAGCCAAGGAGGAAGCTACCCAAGTTTGGGAGGATTCGGAGCTCGTTCGTGTCCTTTTGGAATCTCTACGTGTCGGTGTCGCTCCGGAAAGGCTTTTCTTCGATTCGATCTACCGGGAGGTATAAATCCCTTCTCCTTTTCGTTTCCTCATACATATAGGTCTATTTTGAACCCATAGGAATGACCCCTATGGTTGTATCTCCATTTTTGTCCATTTTGTGTCCATTTGGAGGTCATAGGAGTGTCCTTTGTGTTGTGGTTGTGTTCATGTGGGAAAATCCCAAATTTGGACACACTATGTGTTGTTGTTATGTATGAATGAATTATTACATGTTTAATCTCATATTTTTGAATTGGAGATGTGTTCTATAGTGTCTCATATATATATATATTAGTGTAGAGAGTGAGTTCTTGATATATTATGTCATATATTTGTGTTCTTTTGTCTCAAACTACCCAAATCCGTCATGATTTTTATCCACATTTTTAATTTCAGTCCTAACTTAGAAATGTCATAAATTCTAGCTCAAAGCTCGGTTTAATCTCCCGTTTTTTTTAAAAGAAGCGTATTGAAGTTAGATTTCCAAACACATGTACTAATAGGCCTAAGTCTTTCTGTAACTTTCTGGAGAATTATTTGAGTGTCAGCTGTACGAAAGACAAACGCGTTCTCGGTGTTTTCGCGATTTCGGGAGTTTCCGGAAATGAAAACGCGATCCGTTTGAAGTTTCGGAAAGCTAACACATAGATCTAAAACATACTTTAATCCTAGATTTTAATTCATACTGAGATGGTACAGTATTGATTATTAGTAGGAGTTACTATTCGACATATGCATTTTGTGCACCCTTGTGTGTAATATAATATTCTATTTAATTTTAACCCATGTTAATGTATATACATTATGTAATTAAATAGAAAATGCAAACATGAGTAAATGGTTAAATAAATGATGTATAAGGTATAAGTATCCTATCTAATGTAAGCATGTATAAGTATGACTTGTAACGAATATGTAGGTTCCATAGTATGTAATGTATGGTGCATATAGTAGTGCAAGAGAATAAATAAATGATAAATGAATGCAAGCATGAATGTAATGTAATATTAGATATAATGTATGCAATATATAAGTTAATGAGATGTAATGTTCTATGTTAACACAAATCCTATATTACCTCATGTACCCCTTACACTATGTTGACACTATCACACTTGACACTTTGTTCACTTACACTTTGACACTCTTTGATATGTATACACTATGTATGCCTATTTAACCCTCACTTGCCCCTTTGCCATGTTCACATACACATACATAGCCTCTTAAATAAGTATTTATGAATACAGTTAACTTAGCTATGTATGTATATTATATATATGTTAGCATATTGTGTTGTAATATATATGTTTATATAACCATTTGAAATGCCATGATTATAGACCTAATGTTGAATACCAATATATGCATGTGTATATATGTGTAGACATATATAGCTTAAAGTAATAGATTACCTAGTGTATATCCAATGTGAATTCTTGCCTATTTGAGTATTGAATAATTGTATGCTATATAGAGTTGGGTGTATATTGGCTTGTATAGCCTTGTATTGATGTGTGCTTGCTAGGATAGTCTTGGTTAGGCCTATTAAGACTTGCTGGGTTAGGACATGACCTAGTTTGACCTAGTTTGACCTAGTTTGACTAGTGCAGTTGACCAGAGTTGACCAAGGGTTGACTTTGGCCTAGTTTGACCTAGATTTATGTAGAATGCATTGTAGTGCTTTATATTACCCTTTTGGACATGTTGTGACCTGTGATGTTCTAATTAGGAGCCAGACACCTCTCCTCGGACAGTATCTTTACCTTGGACATTCAGATATCAGGCGAGTACATTCTCTGATCATTTCATATCCTGTTTAGAATTATTTCCTGCAGTAGATTACTTTACTTGTACTGTCACGATGGTCACACGGATTGGTACTATATGGATCCTTTCTTGAGATGTTATCCTTAGGGAGCATCGGGTAGTACGTATTCTGTGCGTTTCACTTACATGGTGTATCACTATGCTTCTTGGTTCATTTGATTACTTGTGACATGTACCCTCATGATCATAGAGTCTCTTGAATCTTATACTGTTGGGTAACTCCCAGAATCCCCATTTATGGGACATCCATGTATCACCCTTCGGGGGCCGTGCATAGAATCATATAACATAACCTGGCTGGATCCTTGTGTATTGATTGGGGGTATGGGGGAGTAGAAGTGGACATGTGAATAATACACCAGTAGTATCTTCTTTGAATCATTCCGTAGTGTCTTCACAGAATCATCCCCGGCCATTTACATGTTCATATTGTACTCTGACTCACTAGTCACTGCTAGTTCTCTATGTATAGTAGATATTTCTATTACAGTTCTCTCTCTGTTTACATACTGCTTTCTTTCAGTACCTGTATCTTACTTTACTGCATGATTATATTTTCTAACCTGCTATGATCTGTTGAGATGTACTGTACTCGCTCCAGTCCTGACTGGACCTGTTGATAAATTTTACAGATAGCTTGGAGGTTGCCTGCTAGCCTAGAGGAGACACTTTAGAGGATGTTTACATAGTTGTTTTATTTGTTTGGAGTTGTATTTACTTTGTGGATTACTGTATATGAGTTTGAGGTGTATTTTCTGGGTTTTTGTATCTTAGACACTTAGACTTCTATCTCCTGTATTTTTTTTGGATTTTATGTTTTATCTATCCTTATCATGCTCTACCCTAGATGTAATTGAGGCTGTATCTGCTATGTCACCCTCATTCGGGGAGTATAAACTGTTTGGCATTATAATGTTAGATGTTGTGACCTAGGACAGCGTTCTATCGCCGACACTGCGGCGTAGGCTGGGCGTTGTTACGTTCTCGTACCCAAACAGTGGGTGCGGGTCGTGACACGTTTTTAGTGGTGGCCCATGTAGGTCGAATTTATGTAGTGGTATTCGAACTTGAGTACCACTACAACCTGCAGTAGGATTAGGATATATTTTGAAGGTACTCAATCACAGTTAGGAACCCTTGAGAGATTCCTGGGACGACCCTTGAGAATCTTATTTTAACTTCGATTTGAAAACTCCCTTTTTCTTTGATTGATTTATCCTTATTTTCTGTTGTTGAATTTGATTGGTTATTGTTGAATTTGGGTTTGTATTTATTTATTTTGATGGAAGATTGTTGAATTTTGAATCTTGACGATTAGCTGTAGCATCCGAGTTTGTATTTATATGATTGAAGGATATTGTTCATTTTTTAGTTTGATGTTCGTTGATAAATTTGATTTGATTTTTGGGTATTCATTGTTGATTTAATTTAATTTTTGGCAAGATGAAATTATATGGGCTAGGTCATCTATGTTATGGAATCTAGTCTTCTATAGTCACATTAGCCAGCATGGTGGGGACATATAGTCTGACTCTGGATATATTTCTCGGGTGTGGGAATTTAAGGTTTTCGCAGCCAAGCTAGCGGCACCGCGAAAATGTTAAATACCATGATTCTAGAGATATGTGCATAAGTTAAGGGCTCAGTGATTATCGTAGCCTTGCTTACTAGTATGACGAGGATTTAGAGTACCATGATTGTGGATAGACGCATATGATTATCAGATTGTACCTTAAATATTTTCGAACATATTTTCTCTACTTTGTTTCAGTCCTTCAAAAAAAAGGGAATTATTAATTGTTTTGTTTTGTTTTGCTTCTCATTATTTAGCTTAGGAGTAACTTTAGCTATTTTATAAACCTTTGTGTAACTTCTTCTATAAATTTCTTCTTAATACAATGAATCGATGATTTTGCTAGACTTTACCTTGGATTTGATATTTTAACTCTGAATTTCAAAATGGTTCCTTCTTTTAAACAGATAAGCAAAATAGATTTTATCGTTATTCCCTTCTTGCTATTATTCTTGTATTAAATAATAATAAATCGTCTTGATTACACCAATCACCTGTTTTGCAATAGGAATCTAATGTTGGTCTTGGTATAGAATCTGATTTTTATATTGGGACATGAGAATATATATATGAATATATATAGTGGATACTTTCCTGACACTTATGTATTCTACACTTGATTTCCACCTATCTAAATAAATATTAATATGTCGTTGATGTTAAATTTTCAAAACCCCAATATTTCTAGTTTTCTGCTTTTCCAGTTTAAATTCGTAAGTTAAATATAAATTTCATATTATTAGTTATGTTTACATCACTGCACATGTATGTCATACCTAGAGTTTCATTTTTTAAAAAAAAATTTGTTGAGTTTTGTGTTTAAATTTGTCAAATCTGAGACTGTGTGCATATTAACCCTTAATACTGGATTTTAAATGTTAGTTCAAATTATTGTTTTAAATGTAATATTTAGAGCTGTGTACATTGTTGTTGTAGGGATATAATGTTAGGTTTCATATTCTTACATGATAGGTTGTGATAAACATTGAGTTGGTTTTGATGTTCAAATTTTTCCAAAATCCTGAAAACTGAATATATGTTAACATTTTCACATTGATTTCAAATGTTCAATTTCAGATTTAACATGTAATATTGAACTGTATGCGTAGATAAATGTATGGATAGTATGTTAGGGTTTTATTTCTATCATGTTAGGATGTATTGGGACTATTGAGATTGGTTGCGATGTTCAAAACCCTAAAATCTGAAACTGTGTTATGTTAATATTGCACTGGTTTAAATGTTAGCATCTTTTCAGATATTGTATGTAAATGCTGAACTAAAACTGGGTTTAACCTTTCAATACTAAGCTATAACCCTGTACAAGGACACACACACCCCAACTTAGTATACACTGTCATGTAACCTAACCCTTTTTCCCCTCTATGTTATGATTATATATCTAGATAGATATATATATAGAGCTTAGGCATACATGTTATAATATATAAATACATAACTAAGTCTCTACCTTTATATATATATATATGGTTAGCCATGCAAGTTGTGATTAAATAGATTGTATATTGTAGATTGTTAACCCATATGCCATGATTAGTGTAACTTGATACTTATTGTTTGAAATCCAAATCCTCATATACACTTTCATGTATATTCACGTACACACACGCCTACTATCTAACCATATGAACACGTCCCCATACACACAATGCTAGCTTTTTTCTCTCTAACGCTCTCTATATATATATATATATATATATATATTGTGATTGGATTTCAATGCAAGTGATTTTGAATTCCTTAATTTTTGAATTTAATTTTTTGTACCTTTTTTTAGATAATTGGTAGTTGCCTTTATTTTATTTTGATAATGACCAATTTTTATATGGGATGGTAGACAGCCCTACAACCTTGATGATTGTTGTTCCCTTACCTTCCCAATTAAGACACCCTAGATTGTTTGTGTGTTGATACCATAGTACTGTTTTGACCTAGAATGACCAGTGCACCTAGGTGAGACTTCCAACTGCTACGGTATGCCCTGACCTTGTATACTATTTCTTCAAATTGCATGATTTAGAAAAAAAAATTTAGACCTTGATTGTTGGGAAATAGGGACGTCATCCCATTAGTATCAGTTGTAGATATATATAGGTTAGTCCTGGATGTGGGGATGTGTGTCTATAAACATATAGCTTATGAGATTTATGAGAGATTATAGTATCAGCCTTGATAGGATGTACTAGTCTTTTGGTGAGTATAAATGTGTTATGAGAGATAGGGGCCTCTATGTCTTAGTAATGCATCGTTCCTATGGTAATAGAATGTATTATTAGATGGTTAATAGGAAGATAATAGTTTGAGCATACCTAAAGCCTATGATCAGTTCCTTTTCATCCTTAGTTAAGACCACTTTAAACTAGGTCCAGTCCCTTGGATATAGGTTCCAGTCCATATTTTATTGAAGTTCCATTACCGCCGTACAGCAGAGCAGTATTGGAGGTATTCCTAGATTGACACTTTTTAGATGTCCATTTATTATTCCAGTGTTAGGAAGTGTTACCTTAGATATTGGGTAGGTTAGAGGCTCTAGAAGGAGTACTATCGATCTTAAATTTCGAGGACGAAATTTTTCTAAGGTGGGTAGAGTTGTAGCACCCAGTTTCCCAAATGAGGGTAATTTTGAAATTTTGTGTTTATAATTATTTTAATAATGATATTTAATTCATGATATGATTTTTGGTGATTTTAAATTATTTTAAAATTATTTAAATCAATGACTTGTGGTTTTGACGTTTTGCTAGTGAAACCCTAGAGACTGTTTGACCTAGAGCCTAACCATGTGATTATGATATTTTAATGTTATTTTTAGCCTAAGGATATTTTTGCATTTGATCTCTTTGAATTATTTTGATATTATTTTATTATTTATGATATTGTTTTGGGGTTATTTGAGTCGGGTTCGAATTTCAACTCAATCCGACTTGAAACGGAGACCCGGGGGTAGTTTGACTCTAGTGGGACCCACACACTAGTTAGGCATGGCCCACATGATATTAATTTTAGTTCACATGATAGAAATATTTTAGTTAGAGGTTAGACTAATTATTATGGATAAGGTTAGAGTGATTAGAGACTTTAGAATGACTAATTTAGCCCCAACCAATTAGCCCTTTCCTAATACTCATAGAATAGGTTAGTGGGGGCATTTTGGACCTTACCATAATAGGACAAATAGCCCCATATGGCCAGCCACTTTGGGAGAGGATAGGCTCAAGTTCATTTTATTATTCTCATCCACACTCTCTCTCTCTCTTGTTCTTTCCCAAATTCCTAGAGAGCAATCCCTAGCAATTTCTCCACCAAATCCTTCCATTTTGCCACCAAATCTTCTTCTTTCCTTCTCCATTCTAGCCAAGGAGGAAGATACCCAAGTTTCGGAGGATTCGAAGCTCGTTCGTGTCCTTTTGGAATCTCTACGTGTCGGTGTCGCTCCGGGAAGGCTTTTCTTCGATTCGATCTACCGGGAGGTATAAATCCCTTCTCCTTTTCATTTTCTCATGCATATAGGTCTATTTTGAACCCATAGGAATGACCCCCATGGTTGTATCTCTATTTGTGTCCATTTCGTGTCCATTTGGAGGTCATAGGAGTGTCCTTTGTGTTGTGGTTGTGTTCATGTGGGAAAATCTCAAATTTGGACACACTATGTGTTGTTGTTATGTATGAATGAATTATTACATGTTTAATCTCATATTTTTGTATTGGAGATGTGTTCTATAGTGTCTCATATATATATATATATTTGTGTAGAGAGTGAGTTCTTGATATATTATGTTATATATTTGTGTTCTTTTGTCTCAAACTACCCAAATCCGTCATAATTTTTATCCACGTTTTTTTATTTCAGTCCTAACTTAGAAATGTCATAACTTCTAGCTCAAAGCTTGGTTTAATCTTCCGTTTTTTTAAAAGAAGAGTATTGAAGTTAGATTTCCAAAAACATGTATTAATAGGCCTAATTCTTTCTGTAACTTTCTGGAGAATTATTTGAGTGTCAGCTGTACGAAAGACAAACGCGTTCTCGGTGTTTTCGCGATTCCGGGAGTTTTCGGAAACGAAAACGCGATCCGTTTGAAGTTTCGAAAAGCTAACACATAGATCTATAACATACTTTAATACTAGATTTTAAATCATACTGAGATGGTACAGTATTGATTATTAGTAGGAGTTACTATTCGGCATATGCATTTTGTGCACCCTTGTGTGTAATATAATGTTCTATTTGATTTTAACCCATATTAATGTATATACATTATGTAATTAAATAGAGAATGCAAGCATGAGTAAATGGTTAAATAAATGATGTATGAGGAGTAAGTATTCTATCTAATGTAAGCATGTATAAGTAGGGCTTGTAATGAATATGTAGGTTGCATAGTATGTAATGTATGGTGCATATAGTAGTGCAAGAGAATAAATGAATAATGAATGAATGCAAGCATGAATGTAATATAATATTAGATGTAATGTATGCAATATACAAGTTAATGAGATGTAATGTTCTATGTTAACACAAATCCTATATTACCTCATGTACCCCTTACACTATGTTGACACTATCACACTTGACACTTTGTTCACTTACACTTTGACACTCTTTGATATGTATACACTATGTATGCCTATTTAACCCTCACTTGCCCCTTTGCCATGTTCACATACACACACATAGCCTCTTAAATAAGTATTTATGAATACAGTTAACTTAGCTATGTATGTATATTATATATATGTTAGCATATTGTGTTGTAATATATATGTTTATATAACCATTTGAAATGCCATGATTATAGACCTAATATTGAATACCAATATATGCATGTGTATATATGTGTAGACATATATAGCTTAAAGTAATAGATTACCTAGTGTATATCCAATGTGAATTCTTGCCTATTTGAGTATTGAATAATTGCATGCTATATAGAGTTGGGTGTATATTGGCTTGTATAGCCTTGTATTGATGTGTGCTTGCTAGGATAGTCTTGGTTAGGCCTAGTAAGACTTGCTGGGTTAGGACATGACCTAGTTTGACCTAGTTTAACTAGTGCAGTTGACCAGAGTTGACCAAGGGTTGACTTTGGCCTAATTTGACCTAGATTCATGTAGAATGCATTGTAGTGCTTTATATTACCCTTCTGGACATGTTGTGACCTGTGCTGTTCTAATTAGGAGCCAGACACCTCTCCTCGGACAGTATCTTTACCTTGGACATTCAGATATCAGGCGAGTACATTCTCTGATCATTTCATATCCTGCTTAGAATTATTTCCTGCAGTAGATTACTTTACTTGTACTGTCACGATGGTCATACGGATTGGTACTATATGGATCCTTTCTTGAGATGTTATCCTTAGGGAGCATCGGGTACTACGTGTTCTGTGCGTTTCACTTACATGGCGTATCACTGTGCTTCTTGGTTCATTTGATTACTTGTGACATGTACCCTCATAATCACAGAGTCTCTTGAATCTTACACTGTTGGGTAACCCCCAGAATCTCCATTTATGGGACATCCATGTATCACCCTTCGGGGGCCATGCATGGAATCATATAACATAATCTGGCTGGATCATTGTGTATTGATTGGGGGTATGGGGGAGTAGAAGTGGACATGTGAATAATACACCAGTAGTATCTTCTTTGAATCATTCCGTAGTGTCTTTATAGAATCATCCCAGGCCATTTATATGTTCATATTGTAGTCTGACTCACTAGTCACTGCTAGTTCTCTATGTATAGTAGATATTTCTATTACAGTTCTCTCTCTGTTTATATACTGCTTTCTTTCAGTACCTTTATCTTACTTTACTGCATGATTATATTTCTAACCTGCTATGATCTGTTGAGATGTACTGTACTCGCTCCAGTCCTGACTGGACCTGTTGATAAATTTTACAGATAGCTTGGAGGTTGCCTGCTAGCCTAGAGGAGACACTTTAGAGGATGTTTAGATAGTTGTTTCATTTGTTTGGAGTTGTATTTACTTTGTGGATTACTGTATATGAGTTTGAGGTGTATTTTCTGGGTTTTTGTATCTTAGACACTTAGACTTCTATCTCCTGTATTTCTTTTGGATTTCATGTTTTATCTATCCTTATCATGCTCTACCCTAGATGTGATTGAGGCTGTATCTGCTATGTCACCCCCATTCGGGAAGTATAAACTGCTTGGCATTATAATGTTAGATGTTGTGACCTAGGACAGTGTTCTACCGTCGACACTGCGGCGTAGGCTGGGCGTTGTTACGTTCTCGTACCCAAACAGTGGGTACGGGTCGTGACATATAAAGATAATGAATTGTCTTGATACAATATGTTGGGCGGAGACAAATCCACTACCAACAAGTAAAGAAAAAATACATGAGAAAAGAAATAATTTTTGGCGAGCGAAGCGAAGACGATCCAAGTGCAATCATCCTCGAAGAAGTAGAGATGATCACGGCTAGAGCTAGAGCACCTGCGAAAGACAAGAGCACACACCTGGAGAGATAACCAGGTCCTCAGAGGGACGTAATAAGACAGATAATATCATGCCATATAAACTGAATAAATATTGCTCAAATAAATAAGTCAATTGAATTATAACATGGTCCAATACACACCTATTGAACTAGCTTACCATCCTCCCAACCAAACAAGGACAGGAGATGGTAAAATAATTCATGGTGACGTATCTTTCCATGCTATAAATCCAATACAAAAGGGAAAGTGCATCGAAGCCCATACGCTAAGAAATTGTCCTCCCCGACCCGCGTCTCCGGTGGAGCTTACGGGTTACAAAAGGGAAAGTGCATCGAAGCCCATACGCTAAGAAATTGTCCTCCCCGCCCAATGCCTACTCTGTTGTATCCACAACAGTAAACCTCTATAACCGCTAAGTCAAACTAAGCATACAACCTCTATTAGCGGTTATTCCTATCGTATGGCTTATACGCACCAGTGGCCAGCCAGTCACGCATGTCCGTGTTCTACATGCGACACACAACTTCGTGTTATAACGTGTCAAGGCCAATGAATTCAACACACAAGGTGGTCCCTTAAATCTAGGTTTAATGTAAGAAAAATAATACATAGCATAAAATATAAATGAACAGTACATTCTAACTGGTTATGCCATGTATCATATTTTATTTTGCATAAAAAAAATAATTATTAATGCATGAAATATGAGCTAAAATAAATAAACAGCAAATGGCAATGTGTCTTGCCTGGTAGGACGCCTGGCGTACTGCAATGATCAAGGTGGCACGAACTGCAATTTTGGGTAACAACTACACAAGATGACCTCTGATGGTGGCACGGATCATTTCATTGGGTCCAGAAGGGTCAAATTAGTTAGGGTCGATATGAGGTAGTCTCGGACAGACGAAGGAATAGAAATAACGGAATTTGTTGTCACGGACAGGAGGATAATCAAAAGATATTTAGATAAATATTTATATTACTTAAAACTGCAATTTGTTACCAAAATATTTTATATACTATATACTTGAGTACAAAAATAGTTTTTAGGCCAAAATCCTAAATTTGTCAAAATAAAGTTTTAGTAGAAAACTACAAATTTCTATTAGCTGAAATTAATAAATTAGAAATTTATAGTATATTTGGTGACTACTTTTATTGACCAATATATCTTATTAAATCTAAAGAGAAAACAATAGATAAAATAGATTTTGTTAAAGTAATATTTTGGTAAAATCTACCTTTGAAAATAGTTGAAAAAAATAATATTTTTACAAAAATCCTAAAATAATAATATTAGCAATTAATAATTTTAAGAATAATCATAAATAAAGATAATAAAGCAATAATATTATTTTTAATAATAAGTTATCATTAAATATCATCAGCCGAATATACTGGAAGAAATCAAGAAATCAAGAAATAATGATAATAATAATTATTATTATTATGAGTAATACCATTGTATATATAATTTACAGAATACGAAAATATTATAATATAATAAAAATGATGATAATGATAATAATAATAATGATAATAATAATAATAATAATAATAATAATAATAATAATAACAAAAATAAATAAATAACAAATAAAAAAATAAAAAATACTGTAAAGTCGTTCTCCTCTTTCGAGGAGAACAATGTCTCGGTAAAGACACAGGTTGGAAGAAAAAAAATCAAAGTAAAAAGAGTTTAGAGAAGGGGAAAGAGAGAGGATGGAGGGAGGATAGAGAAGCAGGGAGAGTGGGAGAGAGAGGCCGGAGGGGAAGAGAGCGGGAGTGCGAAGGCTGTGGGCGCGAGAGGGGGAGAAGGGGCGGCACACGCGGCGATTGCCGGAGGGAGCGGTGGAGAGGAGCGGGATCGGGCGGAGCGCGGCAGACGATGCGGCAAGGAAAGTCGGAGGCGGTGGCGTAGGCGGAGGTCGGCAGGCTCGGGAGAGGGTTTCAGGCGGTGCGGCACGCTCGCCGATGCGGGGCGCGGGGGCGGCGATGGATCGTCGGACAGGGAGGCCGCTGCTGGGGCGGTCTGAGGAGGACAGGGCGGTGTCAGAGCGGGGATGCGGCGCTCGGCCTCGACGTACGCAGCGACGTGCAGTGGTGCCACGTCCAGGAGGTGAAGGAGGCTTAATGAGGGGTGCTCCGCCTGGCGCGGCTGGGCTGATCGGAAGCTCGACTGCGGAGGAACGCGGAAGGGGGTTTACCAAAGCTCGTCGGGGCTGAAGGTCGGGGTCGGTGGCTTTAGCCACGGCGAGCGTCTGGCGTGGGAAGAGGCGGCACGCTGGCGGGGTTGGCCGCGGTTGTAGCTCGCGGGGACGGCTTGGCAAGGTCGGCGACGACAAGGTGAAAGTAGCAGGTGAGTGATGGTGGAGGTGGCGTAGGTGTTAAATTTAGGGTTTTCTTTTGGGAAAGTTTTGGTGGCAGAGACGGGTGGTGTCGACGGTGGTCGATGGTGGTACGACGTGGTGGCCGTGGTGTCGATGATGTGGTGTTGTTTGGCTGGGATTCATGGGTGTGGGCGTGGTGAAGGTGATGGTGTGTCTAGGGTCGGGGGTTCGGGTCTGCGGCCGTTGGCCGAGAAAGGGGCTGGTGTGGGAGAAGAGGGTGTTGCGGCAGACAAGAAGCGGAATGGTGGATAGTTGCTGGATATGGTTGGCTGGCCTGGGGCTAGGCTTAGGTTAGGGATTGGAGATGGTGTCGGGATTGTCGACACGAAAAGGATGATGTATATGTAAAATAATGGAATAAGATTTGGACGGGGAACACGGACACGATGCACACACGTTTGTGGTAGAAATATTTGTAGAGAATAGAAATTTGGATGAGTACCTGCCTATTATAGGATGTGGGAATTCCCAATTGGATAAGGGCTAGGAATATTTAAAACCCAATTAGATAATTCTCTACTTAATTTAAAATCAATCAAATCCAAATCCAAATACAAATCCAAATTAAATCTAATTAAATTTTTAGTTTAAAATCGAATGGGATAAATTAAATTTCAAATATTTAACTATATAAATAAATCCATAAATTAAAATCATGATTTAAATCACCACAATAATTTCAAAAATATTTTCCAAAAATACTAATAATAATAATTTCAAAAATTATATTATTATTTAATAAATAATTACAAAAATATATGTATGCACAAATATTTTATATAATTATATTTTTCTAGTATACAAAATATTATATATTATTAATAATTTTTAGATATGAAGTAAAATAACAAACTTAGAAATGAAAGCAAAACCAATTATTATATCTATTATTTAAAACTATATAAAAAATAGAACAAAATATTTTTCTAAAATATGTACGCTCGCACATATTCGCACTCGTCGAGCAATTACGAAAAGCAAAATTTTGCGCACGACGTACAATGCAACTTCGCAACGTACAATACAAAGTAAAAAATTTAATCAGTACCAAATTTATTTTTAAAAAATAGTAGAAATTTAGGGGTTTTATAAAGACTATACGGTGCAGGCTGCTGTGACTGTCACAACTTCAGACCATTTGAAAGAACAGCTGGTGAAGTTAGAGGGGGAGCACGCGAAACTGATCCCCTTCAATGATGAACCTTCTCGACAGGAAGAAGCGCGTCGTCGTGCCACTGTTAAGTCTCACACTGAGATTACGGCTTTAAGGGATAGCATCAATCAGTTGTGTGTCCCTTAGGTCTTCCTTTGTAATTGGCTCATTTATCCATAAAAACTCTTGTATCTTTTCCTTTCTCTGTTTTTAAGAGAAGTTTTTAGAAAAAAGAATCTGTTGGCTTTCGAAACACGTGAATGTAGTTTATAAAATATCAGAAGTAGAGGTAATATGGATGTAGTAGGGATATTTCTGGTAGGTATACGCTAGGGAATTTGATGTGGACTTATTATCCGTTTTATACTCAAGATTCTTGAACATAGATAATAAGTTGAAAGAAATTGCTAATAAAGGTAGTATGGACACAATAGCAGAGGATGTTTTATATCTGACCAGAGGTAATATAGACGTGGACGGATATATAACATTAAGTAGGTGTCAGTAAATAATTTAGAGGTAATATAGATGTGATTATCTTTGACGAGTGTTTTGCTCAGAGGTTATATGGATGTGGCAAAATATTTCTTAATTATCTCATTTGGGAATATTTATCGAAAAATAGTTCAGAGGTAATATGGACGTGACCGTTTTTATAATATCGAGTTTGGACAGAGTTCAAAGGAAGATAATTCCACTGAGGAATCTTTTTAGGGGACCTATTATCCTTGGCGTATTCAAGACTCTTGAAATACAGATAGTAGTTAGATAATTTTTTGAATCATATAAACATTGCACTGTACATTTACATGATTAAAACAGAGTATCTGTGAACTCTTTAAATGAAGGTTACATATAATACTTCTTCAGGAACTTATCGTTGATCGGCATCATGAGCAAGTCACGCACTGTTAGAATACACCGATTCAATAACGAAAAGACCTTCCTATTTAGACTAAAAAATTTCTTTTGTCTTGTGCGTCATGACCATTGGTCTTCTCACTGCTAAGACCAGATCACCAACTTGAAAGAATCTTTCCTTCACCTTCTTATTAAAGGCTCTAGAAATACGTGCTTGGTATAGCTCAATACGCTGTTGAGCTAATAAGCATTTTTCATCTAGAGCTTCCAACTCTTGTAGTCGCAGACGGTAACTTTCTTCAACAATCAACTCACTAGCTAAGGCTACTCGAAGAGAGGGAATCTGGATTTCTAGGGAAAGAACTGCTTCACTTTCATAAACTAGAGAGAATGACGTACTGCTTGTTGGAGTCCGAACCGTTGTGCGGTAGGTCCAGAGATATTCGTCGAGCTTTTTATTCCAATTGCGCTTGTTTGAAGATACGAACTTCTTAAAAAGTTTGATGATAGTCTTATTGAAAGCTTATGTTAATCCATTAGCTGCTGGATTGTAAGCGGTAGAGGCTACATTCTGAATTCGATTCTTATCGCAGAACCGATAGAATGCATGGCTCACAAATTATGGACCATTACCATGGATGATCCTTCAAGGTAGGCCGAAGCGGTAGATGACGTGATGTTTGACGAAACTGATTAAGTTTAATTTTTTACTTCGATGAGGGGTATAGCTTTCGCATATTTAGAGAAGTAATTGGTTATAGCCAGAATAAACCGATGTCCTCTGGAGGATGGAGGACTGATTGGACCGATGACATCCATACCCTAGACTTCAAAAGGCCAAGATGTCATCGTCGGGTGTAGAAACTCCGAAGGTTGATGAATGAAATCAGCGTGGAATTGACAAGCCCTATTTTTCTCGACTTGTAGTTTGAGAATGAGAAGAGAAGGCGGTTTAGAGGAAGAGGACATGAACAAAATTGAAGAACATGAACAAAACTGAAGTAGAGGAAGAGGACTTGCCTATTTCCCTCAGCTTACAGTTTGAGAAGGAGAAGAGAAGGGGGTTCCAAAATTTTGGAGGATTTGAGGGGAAACAAAAATGAGGAAGTGCTGGGGCTGCTGTGAATAAATGTTTCATAGTGAAGGATTTGGTTTGTTCGCTACATTTTTCTGACGACTTAGCGATGGACTGGTGACGAATAAGAGGACATGCTTTTCAGAAATACAATTTCGTTCATAAGTTAGTCACTAACACAGCGACAGATTTAGTTTCATCGCTGAGATAAGTCGCTAGTCCGATGTACCTTTATAGTGATCCATCTCATTATAAATTTGAAAAGGGCCACTCGTTGAAGAATAAAAAGTTAGAAAATACTAAACAAAATACATTTCCAGAAAATATGGAGCCCGTGAGAATGTTCCATGGGGTCCGGGACTGGATGACTAAGGAGGCAACAGAGAGGTTTAGAAGGAAATTATGTAGATGAAAGTACAATAATAAAGGATATCGACGTGGGTTGACCAATTAAGAGAGAAAGGGAGTCGAGCTGGTGTGAAGACGATGATGAGATATGGGGAGGAGATGAGGGTGGACATGGTTGGAGGAGGAGAGGGAGAGGAAGCTGGAGAAGGCGACGAAGGCTTGGAGGTAAACTTTCATGATGAAAAAGGACTTAAGGATATTAAAGTTATAAATGTTGAAGTATTTTAGGCTAAGTGAGGCAGAAATCTAAAAGATGATGTACTTTGGAAAAAGAATACAATGCCAAAAAAAATAGTAAAATTTAATAAGGTAAGAAAAAAGATTTAGCACAACAAAATATTTAGTGAGATTCGTTCCTTCAAATTGTCCCTCCAAACTATCCCTTCTTGTGTGGCAGCTGATGTGGCATGTTAAATAATATTATGTGTTATATGACATGACAAATTTTAACCAAAAAAATTAATTATCCAATTTTTTTGATATTAATGTTAATAATTAATATTAATATTAATATTAATAATTAATATTATTGTTAATATTATTGTTAATGTTAACGTTAATATCAATTTTTAATGTTAATAATAATGTTAATATTAGTTTTAATTTTGATGACAATTTTAATTTTAATTTTAGTTTTAATTTTTAATTTGCCATGTCAAATGCCATGCTACATCAACTGCCACGTGAACATTGTCACATCAACTGCTATGTAATGAGGAATGGTTTGGAGGACAATTATGCTATTTGGCTCTCAAAATATTTCGATGATGCTATCTCCCATTATGTGACATCTGACATGGTAAATTTTAACCCAAAAAATTAATTAACAAAATTTTTTTAATGTTAATATTAATTGTTAATGTTAATATTAATTTTAATGTTAATATTAATGTTAATATTAATATTAATGTTAAATTTAATCTTAAGGTTAATTTTAATGTTAAGGTTAATCTTAATCTTAATTTAATATTAATTTTAATTTTAATATTAAATTTTGTCATGTTATCTGTCGTATCAACAACTATGTCATATGTGGAAGATAGTATAATCAAAAAAAAATTTGGAAGCCAAATATTATTTTTGTTTGGAGGAACAATTTGAAAGTATAAATAGCATTTTTTTTTTTTTAGTAAAAAGCCTAATAAGTTGGAGAAGTACAAAGGAGTTACTGTAAAACATCATCATTTTTCACGTCTGGAGTTTATTTAAGTGGGAATGTCCAGACCACTACGAGTGTGCTCTCTTATAGTGGGCTTCTCTCCTCGAGATATTTCAACAACCGCACATTGACACACTCTCTATAACTACACGCACACTCTCTCTCTCTCTCTCTCTAACTATACAGTCTTTCTCTCTAACTACTCTCTCTCACTCACTCTCTCTCTCTCTCTCTCTCTCTCTCTCTCTAACTAATGGAGAGCAAAGATTTCACGCAAGATGGTTCAGTAGATCTGCATGGCCGTCCAGTACTCGCTTCTAAAACTGGGAGATGGAAGGCTTGCTATTTCTTACTAGGTACATAAACATATTATATATACTTGAGTGACTTTTATTTAGCTAATTACATGTTATCATGCCTACAACGAGGAAGCATGGAACATCTCAAAAGTCAAGTGTCGCAGCCATCACCGTGTCCGTATTGTGTCATGTTTCCGTGTTGTGTCATGTTGTTTGTGACTAGGCAACATGGTCTATATATAGTCAAACAGAACTTTTTACATATGCTACTTGTTTTAACCATAAATTTGATGTGTGCAGGCTATGAAGCATTTGAGAGAATGGCTTTCTATGGAGTAGCCGCGAACCTTGTGATTTATCTCACCTCCCAACTACACGAAGCCACGGTGTCGTCGGTGACCAACGTCAACTACTGGTCCGGTTCGGTCTGGATCACCCCGATACTCGGAGCTTACATAGCAGACACCTACCTGGGGCGCTTCTGGACCTTCACCATTTCTTCAATCATCTATGTCCTGGTAATTAACCTAATCAAATCAATGCTACATCTTCGTTGGAATCAACTGTACGTACGTCTTCCCTAACCTTGCATCTGGCAGCACTAGCACTGCAGTTAAAACAGGTATATATATATATATATCTTCTCTGTATCGTTCCAATTTTATCGGATGTCCCCGAAGGGACCAGGTATATATATATATATATTAACATTAATATTACGAATTAGAGTGAGAGAATTTTTAGGGAATTTTTTAAGAAAAACTTTTGATCCGTTCCCTCTATATATATATATATATATATATATATATGTATATATATATATAAACGATCCATATATATACGTTTATGCTCCACTTGTGTTTAATTAAGTCTTCTTTTCAAAACAGTGCTTTTCTAAAAGAGGAAACAATATAAAAAAAATTAACTAGTTTAAAAAATTAAATAAACGAGTACTGTTACCAAAAAATTCTTGTTGTTATTTATTAAAAATTAAGCCTAAACAACGCAAATAAGCTTTTAACGGAATCGGCCTAATGCATAACTGGCAACCCACTCACCAAACCGGTGTCTAATGACCAAAACCAATGAGTTCATTTTTGTTTAGCACCAAAACTAGTAGAAATGTTCACCATTCCACTTAAAAATTACGCATATCAAGCTAGTGGTCAAAACTAGTGGAAATGCTCATCAAGCTATTTCCAAAATGTTCACCATCTCCCAGCTACTATCCTTCTGGCCTTGACCAAGGATCAGTAGGGCCCATCACGACGGCACTAGTTTTCTTTTTGTTGGTTTTGCAGATATTTGCCTTTCACATTTTGTAGGCCGTTCGGGCTATATTCCGGCGCCATACTGAGGTAGTTGACTCCTTTTGAGTATTATATTTTTCTTCTTAAAAAAAAATTATTTCCAAAATAGTTTCAGTTTGGGTGAAAATGACACGTGGTAAATCTTAGCTGTCAAACCGGTCCGAATATTTGTTTTGAGCCCATTTTTGTTCAGCCACAAAAACTAGGAGAAATTATTCAGTTGTCAGGTCTCGTCAAGTGGCAGTAGTCAGCTTTGACTCTTCATCAATAGTGCATGACATATATCGATCGAAAATGTTATTTGGCTCGCTCCGCCCGTACACCAGTTGTACACACGTGGATAAGGGAAAATGTTATTTGGCTCGCTCCTCCTCCTACGACGACACCCTATTGCTCCACCCTGCTCCATCGTCAGCGGAGCCGCTGTCGGCTCCTCCTCCTCCTCCGTTGAGCCCTCCGCCCTCTCCCTCTACCGCTCTGCCCTCCCTCCGATCGCTTCGTCCTCGCTCCGCAGTGCGTTTCGCTCGTTCCACCATGCGTGCACAACTAGTGCACGCGTCAGAGTGAGTCAAATAGCTAAGTTGTAGGTAGATCTCTTCCACTCTTTCAATATCAATATTTTCTGATGTATGATGATACTATTAGTGGGGAGCTAAGGCTCATCAGTGTCACGTGATGTATTCGGGCCACTAAATCCACTAAATAATTTCTTCAAAACTACGTATGTTGTTAATCAATTCATTTTCAAAGTATTTTTTAGTTGCATGAAAATTACACGTGGTAACTGGTGGGATGGTAAATATCATTACTAGTTTTGGTGCATGAAAAAAAAAAAAAAATTTGAATATCCGAACCGGTTTGACAGGCAGCGAATGAGTGAGAGACCACATGATCAGTCTTGTTTCCATGTGGACTATTATCTTTGACAAGATACAAGATTGCCATACACGATTCTTTCTGCAGTCAAGTGCTTGACGATTCCTCTGTCTGGTCCACAAAACGTTCATAGAGTCGCTATTTTATTAGCACAACATATAGATTGCTTTCAAGGTGGGTTGCTTCTAGGGCCAAAGGAGATAAACTAGCTGACGTCACCATCACTATGTATGCATCACATAGTTTAAATTCTAAAATACTTTGTTGTTCATGGACTTGGACCACAGTTCTGACCAGCAAGCCACGTGTCGCCACCTAACTGGCCTCTCTGCTGTCTTTCGGACCCACCCACCCATCTCTCTAATTAGAAGGCGACACATGACCCACGAACAAAACTGCGGTCGAAGCCCACGGATAACGTAGCAGCGCCGGTTTAAATTACATGACAATTGACCCTTGCCACAACTTTTCTTAGAGCCTTGTGGAGTGATCATATGGCAATAAATTAAAAGATTTACTGTATTGGTCAAACAATTATTTTTTCATGTCTTTTCATCTTCTTTTGTACAATGAATAATTGAGTCCATTTTTTGTTGATCCACTAAAATTAGGATGTTTGCTCACTCTTCAATAAAGGATTGGCACGTATATAAATTTTTTAGTCATAACTATTTTGAATGTTTACAAAACTACTTTCAAAATGGTTTATGTTGAATGAATTTGACACGTGTCAATTATTTATTGGAAGGTGAACAAAACATCCTAATTTTAGAGGGTGAACAAAAATGGACTCGTGAATAATCAGCTGTATCTTATAAATCGAGGGAGATCGCGTGCAGCACACCGTACTGATATTACAACCTTCCATTGGATGGAGAAGCCATATCAAGCTCTGGTCTGCTGTGCGATTCTCTTCTCGATTCGTCGTGCTTTTTCATTGTCACATTTGTATCACATGAAAAGTAGCATATCCGGAAGTCATTAATTGGTAGTTTGCATTATTTGCACTTAGTTCGAAAATAACCTTCTTACTCTTGTACTTAGACCATCTCCAATGGTGATTTTTAAAATTGAGTTTTTATCTTACTTGACATTTGTACTTTAAGGAGATTTATATAGAAATTGTAGACATACAAAAATGCTCTCCAATAGTTATCCATTTCTATGATATGTGTCACATAGTAAGTGGACCAATTTAATGATGTGGGGCCAATAATAATAAGAGAGAAAAACTTCTATGAGAGTTTCTACATATAGAAACCCTCTAGAAAGTTTTCCCATTGGAGATGGTCTTACATGGTTAGCAGACCCATAACTTCTTGTTCTTTCAATTTTATTTTCCCTTTTTTTTTTTTTTCCATTACTGCACGCATTGCTCACTTGTCTACATCATCTAGTTGTACAACTTGATGTTAGTGGCAGTTTGGACCCATCTGCTTGATAATTTGTTCCACATTCCGCAGGGCATGGTCCTCTTGACACTGGCCGTTACCCTGAAATCCCTGAGGCCGTCCTGCACCCCCGATGGGGTCTGCGAGAAGTCGACGTCGCACGTAGCTTTCTTCTACTCGTCCCTCTACGTCATCGCCCTGGGCGCGGGGGGGATCAAGCCCAACATATCCACCTTCGGCGCCGACCAGTTCGACGACTTCGATCCCTACGAGAAGGAGCTCAAGGCCTCCTTCTTCAACTGGTGGATGTTCAGCTCTTTCCTGGGGGGGCTTGCTGCCTCGCTTGCGCTTGTGTACATCCAGGAGAACTTGGGGTGGGGGCTTGGCTACGGCATTCCCACTGTGGGGCTCATTGTTTCCTTGGTCATATTCTATTTCGGCACGCCCTACTATAGGCACAAGGCCAGCAAGACGAAGAGCCCGACTAAAGAGTTGACGAAGGTTTGGGTGACATGGTTTGCTAATCGTAGACTCAAGGTTCCCAAGGACTCCAAGGAGCTCTATGAACTTGAGCCCCACCAATATGTTGTTACTGGAAAGAGACGAGTTCATCAAACTTCATCATTTAGGTAGTTAACTTGCCTTCCTCAGTTTAATTTCACTTAAATATGCTCAACTGTTTTTATGTTTTATTTATTTTGACCAAGTTAGTATATACTCTAAAAGTTTATATTTTCCACTTTAATATATTTTGAACAATAACTCTTTATAATTAGTGGTCGTTGTAAACATAAAAAGCTCCATAATTAATATCATAATTCTAACCTTAATAAATAATTACTTTTTTCATAATACGACTATAATATTATAATTCTAACCACAATAAATAATAATTATTTATTTCATAATTTACTGAAAAATAGTTCTACGATATAATCATCTTCTTCTTCATCTAATCTAATCTAACCGTAGCCCTAGATTACCAACAGATAAATTTGGATTACTTGCAACCAATTGGTTATGATGTTGAGCATACAAAAAGGGAAGAGTAAAAGAGAGATAACAACGAGCTAGAAATTGTCAATATCTTATACAATTAATCTCTTTATGTAACCAGTATTGTTCACGTATATTGTGAGTGCAAAAAAAATAAATATAAAATTATTATAAAATAATATCAATCCTAAGGATTTGTACTCAAGCAACCAAGATAGTGTCATTCAATTTTTGAAGACCTGCACAACTTTATAGAATACATGTATCACATAACAAATAGTACATGTAAAGGTTTCAATCTTAAAACTCCCAAGAAGTCAATCATTTTTATACTTTGCTGACAATGTAAGAAGCTGATATCAATCTTCATATTGCTAACTAGGTTCCTGGACAAAGCAGCCCTAAAAGAAAGTAAGGATCCTTGTACAATAACTCAAGTTGAAGAAACCAAGCTAGTCCTCGGCATGACAATCGTCTGGCTAGCCACCCTCGTTCCGTGCACCATCGGCGCTCAGGTCAACACCCTCTTCACCAAGCAAGGTGCTACCCTCGACCGCTCCCTCGGCCACGGCGGCTTCGAGATCCCTGCCGCGTCCCTCGGCAGCTTTGTCACCATCTCCATGCTCCTCTCCGTTCCAATCTACGAACGCGTCTTCACCCCCTTCATGCGGAAGCACACGGGGAACCCCCGCGGCATAACCCTGCTCCAGCGCATAGGCGTCGGCTTCGCATTCCACATCCTCGTGACTCTCATGGCGTGCTTTGCCGAGCTCAAGCGCATGCGTACCATACGAGAGCACCATATAGTCGATGCAAAAACGACGATCCCATTGAGCATATTCTGGCTGTTGCCACAGTATGTGCTACTAGGGATAGGGGACGTGTTCAACGCGATAGGGATACTGGAGTTCTTCTACGACCAGTCGCCGGAGGACATGCGGAGCCTGGGGACGACATTCTTTACGAGCGGTATCGGAGCCGGGAACTTCCTGAATAGCTTGCTAGTGACAGTGGTCGACAAGCTGACGAGGAGAGGGGGAGGGAAGAGTTGGATCGGGGACAACTTGAATGACTCGCACTTGGACTACTACTATGCATTCTTGATGGTTCTGTCCGTGATCAACTTGGTGGCTTTTGTGTGGATTGCTAGAAGGTTTAACTACAAGAAAGAGACAATGGAGGTGGTGGATGGGAAGGTATTGAGTGTTGAAATGGAAGGGAAGGGAATAGATAGTACATTACAAGTGTAAATATTGATTGTCATTGGAAGTACGTACTATAAGTGTTAATTTACTTTCAATGCTCACTGGTAATTTCAATTACACTACATTTGCCAGTATATTTCGACTTAATATATAAAGACAAGATACAAAGTGCATCTGGCACAAGTAGATATCCGACCAGATTTATTAATATCACGGAATCGTCGAACGTATTGAGCGTAACGAGCACAGATTTACTGTTGTTGTATCCGGGTTCAACATGGTACGTAACAGTGCTCGTGTGGAGTGCTTGATCATCAATGATGGCTACGAGAGGGGCTCAGGAGGAAGTAAAGGATAGAGGGTTCTTACTGGTGGTAGTTTGGAGTGATTTGGTGGCGGTTTGATAGCCGGATAAGGACACAGCGATGCTCACAACAACACCGAAGACACATAGAAACTCGGAGAAAAGGAGACACACACACATATATATAAATAATTAAAATAAAATTATATATATATATATATATTTTAATATATATATTTTAATATATATATATATATATATATATATCTATTATACAAAACACAAAGGTTTTTGAATCCTAGGGCTGACTGTGCCAAGATAAAGAGTGGTTGAGATTTAATCTTGGTAAAGAGGATGGTCACCGAGTGTGCAAGATCCAAGACACGGTAGGCCCTCTCATTCACCGCCTTTCCTGCTTGGGCAACAACCCCTCTCCCTACAGTCGGGCATCAGGGTGTTACATGGGACGGGTTGGCCCGAACCCGCCCGAGCCCGCAGCTAGCCCGGCCCGGTTCAGCCCGCTTGTAGCCCGGCCCGAGCCCGCCCACTAGATCATCCGGTCCGGGCTGGGTTCGCCCGCCCGAGCCCAAGACCGGCCTGACCCAGACCGGTGTTTTATTTTTTTTTTCAATGTAACGTTAGGCCAGTTCAGCCCGGCCCGGTCAGGCCCGCCCAGGCCCGAGCCAGGCCCGGTCCGGCCGGCTGAACCGGATGCATGCGATATCCTGGGACCAGTTATGTCGGCCTCGGGAGGAAGGAGGAGTGGGGTTGAGGCCCCTCCATGCGATTAGGAAGGCAGCTTGTGTGAAGATGGCCTAGAGATTCATCAAGGGGGGGTCGCTCTGGGCGGAATGGATGGCGAACAGATACCTGAGGAGGACCAACTTCTGGGCCTGCAGGATAGACAACAATTTTTCGGTCACGTTTAAGGCCATTCTGAGGTGTAGACCGGTGCTTCAGACCGCTATCTGCAGGCACATGAAGGATGGGACGACTACCAACCTTTGGCTAGACCCTTGGTTGGGTTCCAGATCCTTGCTCGAGCTATTGGGAGGGCAGCTGGACAGAGAAACGGGCAGGGGGCTCACATGTAGTCGGATCATCAGAGATGGAGTTTGGAGGCCAGAAGGATATCCATATACTGCTCAGCTTGCCGAGGAGATCCACCTTATTACTATTGACGCTAGCCAGACGAAGGATTCATGGAGCTGGGCCGGCCCAGGTACGGGGGACGGGTCAGGTCTATTCTGCTTTCGTAGCTGCTACGACTTGGTTCGGACCCACCAAGACCGGGCTGAGGAGGTGGACTTCATTTGGGGCAAGGGCGTTGCCCGAAAAATGCAACTATGTGCATACCGTCTTCTTCGGGGTAGACTGATGACGAGAGACAGACTCCTCCGATTTGGGATGCAGATCCCGGATGCCAAATGTGTGTTATGTAATGAAGAGGATGAATCTATGGGGCATCTCTATTTTGTATGCCCGATGACCTGGCACATTTGGACTGAGCAGTGCGCGTGTAGGAGCGTAAAAAGTGCTTCATAGAATGAGTCAAAGAGATGGAGCATTTCATTCAAAATGATCTATTTTACGCCTAAGACAGGCTAATTACTTTACGCCAGGGTCAAGCCAATGGTTTTACGCCAGAGATAAGATAACCACTTTACGCTGGACAAAGCTGTCGAGTCTTGCATTTAATGCAAAGTCTGACATGAAGATTTACTGACGGCGTATATCACAGAATTCGAAGGGATTTGTTTTACGAAGAGACCAATGTTATCGTTTAGTATGTGGACTGAGCTATTTTACGCTCACAATATGGCTTCTTTTACGCATGGAGACTATATGAGTTTTTACGCTCAAAAGTTGACGTGTGCATAAAGTTTATTTGGGCTACTTTTACGCTCAAGGTTGTTTAACAACCACTTTACGCGGGAAGTCCATGTCAGGGCTATTTTACGCCTAGTCTACTACTTTACGCTCAGAGTATATTTTGGATTATTTTTACGCCCTATTCTTCTTCACCAATTTGGAACGTGGTTTGCCTACATGGCTTTCATGCCACACATCTCGAAGAACGTGTGTACGTGCATCCTATTATTATTGAAATGATGGGACACGTGTCAACGTATGCAGAGGATGACTTCGGTCATAGGTGGCAGTTATTAGCATAAAGACGAAACTTTTGCTGAGTTTTTACGCACAAGAAGCCAAGTCTATAAATAGACTTATTTTTCTCATATAAAACACACAGAGACAGGATGAAAGAAAACAGAGAGATTAGAACTCAGAGATTTTGATTCTCCAGAGCATTCTTCTTCAACCTTTCTTTCAGAACAGAGTGAAGCAAAGCATGAAAGCATTCGGCCTCGCCATCAGGGCCCAAGTGTGTCGATACCTTTCTGGTGACATAGTTCTTCCGGCTGTTCATCTTCTAGCAGTGATCTTCATCATTATCGTATGTCCAAGGAACAAAGTGATCGCTTTCAGATCAGACTTCCATAGCAATACTTCCCAGAACAATTTGTACTTCTTGTACTTTTTCTCGTTTTATTTTCAAAAGCCGATTTCAAAGGCATTTTGTTAAGTAAAACAAAATGACGACTCTGCTGGGAACGACCTTCTCCTCTGACGAGGAGGCAATTGCTCAATACGATGATGTGTCGATTGAATCGACAAAGAAGACTCTGGTTGTACACTTCGACCAGACTGCTTATGAAGAGATGCTCCGAACTGGGGGTGGTTCTTGCTGCTCCAATGTTCAAATATCTCGCAAAGCACGAAAAGTTTGGATTTCTAAATCTAAAATAGCTTCTGATCACTCTGTTGCTTCTAATGGTAAGGGAATTCTTCCCACTCCTGTCGTAGGGGCTCCCGCTCGTAACGAGGCAGTCCTTACTTCAGCGTTGCACTCTAAGTGTGGCAATTTATCTCCCGTCTATGACGGTGAAGATAATCAGGTTTCACGCCCACCGCGTAAGAACCAAGTTTTATGCCCGGTGCATAAAAATGATGTTTTACGCCTAGTAGGTAAAAACCAAAATTTACGCTCAGTGCATAAGAACGAGTCTCCCATTTGTAATGAGGCAAACTCTAATGCTTGTGCTTCTGAGTGTAAGAATAAGTCCTCCGTCTGTGACGTGGTAGACACACATAAATTACGCTCTTCGCGTAAAGGAAAATCTTCCATCTGTGACGTGGTAGATAATCAATTTTTACGCTCTACGCGTAAAGGTAAGTCTCCTGTCTGTGATAGTGTAGATAAAATTCGCAACGATGTTTTTACATCTAATGTGAATGTACCTAAATGCATACAGCGTAAAAATGTTGTTGGTAAAGCTTCAGTTCTACACCAACAACCTTCTTATACTGCTCTACGTAATGTACCAAACCTACAAATTACACGCAATGAAAATGGAGTCCTTCGTGCTCAAAAATCTCAAGATTTACGCACACAACTCCAAACGCGTAAAAATGTACAGTTTGGCTCTGCGAATGCAGCCAGTAATCTTCTTTATACACAAGGGACTAAATGTTTT
The DNA here is from genome assembly GCA_029216955.1 of Iris pallida. NCBI lineage: Eukaryota > Viridiplantae > Streptophyta > Magnoliopsida > Asparagales > Iridaceae > Iris > Iris pallida. The sequence continues at coordinate 27,763,591 of JANAVB010031617.1, forward strand.
TCTACCCCAAATGTAATGAAGAAGAGTACTCCCTCTACTCCTTCTGATTTACGTGAATTGCTAATGCAAAAGCGTAAGAACAGACAATCTCCGGTGACATTCCCCCAAGAAAAACACCAATGTGAGTATCACCAGGTTGTAATCAATTGCTGTTGTTCGGCTCCAAAACGGTCAATTTTTGATCGATTGAGTTTTAAAGTGCCTCAACAACAAGTTGATGACCAAGAGCATGAGCTGTCATATGTGTCAGTCAACATGGCATCTCATACTAACAAAGGACGACGTCCGAGACGGAATACGTCCCAAACTCCAGGTCAACAACAGTTCAACAGACTTCTTGATTCCTTTGAAGGAGTATATCAGAATACTCGATCAAGAAGACAAAGACAATTGCAGACTTCTGATTCAGAAGCTGGGGGTACTCAATCTTTTGAGTCCGAAACTGATAGTGTCGATTCATACTTATATACTAATCCCTCTATATCTTCAAGAGAGGTTGAATCCTACGCTATTGGAGATGAACCAGAGACGTCATCTGTTAATACAAAACAACGTCTCACCGACGTTGAGCAATCACTGAAAGACATGCTTAACATGGTGCAAAGCATGCATCAGATAATATTGACTCAGTAAACTGCTCAGCCGGCAGTAATAACACCGGTACCAGTAGCAACACAAACTCAAGATAGTCAAGGGGCTGATATACCTTTGAATATTCAAGAGCCTGCTGTTAATCAAAATTCTGCATCTCCAGATCCCATTATTCCAGAAGATGTACCATCTCCGGTGGGGATTACGGTACATCCAACAACTATTCAATCAAATGTGCTTCCGCAAACCAGTAAAGCCATTCAAGCAGTGCGTGAGCTCAAAGCACAGTTTGAAGTTTTGAAGCACAAGGATCAGCTCCAGAGGTTAGGGGTTAAGCAACCTTATCCTCCTCATTGGAATGATGTACCCTTTCTACCGAAATTCAAGCCACAATCAATAGTATTGTTTGATGGAAGGGCTTCTCCTAGTCAGTATATCAATTATTTTGATATTATGACTGTACATCTACAAAAAAATGATGCTCTTCTCACTCGAGTGTTCATTGGATGCTTGACGGGTTCAGCTTACGACTGGTATCGTAGTTTATCCGACAATTGCATTTCGTCTTTTGACGAATTTAAGGCAATGTTTCTCTCCCGCTTCTATGAAGGAGGTATGGACATGAACATGTCCTTCTTAATAGAAATTAAACAAAAGAAGAAGGAAGATACTCGGACGTTCATCGAACATTTCCGACAGGCTACTCTAAAGATGCCTCCTGGTATGCCAGATTCAGCATTAATTGATACATGCAAGATGAATCTGCGACCATCCATTGCTGTCTTCACGGGTTCCCAATTCACAGATTGAACTTCGTTTATTATAGCAGCAGTTTCTGCCGAGACCAATGGTAGGTTGGCTCGTGAACATGGGATGATTTTTGCCTCAGAGGATAAATAAAAGAAAGGAAATCCTGGTAATAATTCTGGCAATCGTAATATAAAGGGAAAGGATACCCTCATTGTTAATCTTTCCAAAAATAAAACGACGCCGAATAATCAGGAATCTTCTAGGCCAAAAGAAGAATACTCTTTTGACGAAAGTGATATCCCAGGGATATTCCAATGTCTGGTGAAGAGTTACAAACTCCAGATTCCAGAACCAAAAAGGCCTAATGAGGTGAATCTGACTGACAATTCCAAATATTGTATCTATCACAGGTACATTAATCATCCTACCAGTGCTTGCTATGTCTTGAAAAAGAAAATCCAAGAGCTGATAAAAGGTGATGCTATCGCTTTAACCAATGATGACCATACGGTTACAACCAATATGGTTTCTCTTCAATTCGGAGATTTTTCTCCACAACAAATCCCAGATGGAATTATCCCAATCCCGAAGGCGACGATGAAGATTGTGAATATCCCGCCTGCTAGAGAGAAAAATAAAAGATTGTTGCTTCTCACCTTAAAAAATGGTGAAATTATGTGGGTACATCCTGACTTAGTACTTGAGTTAGAAAATGAAGGTAAAACTTCAAAATCCAAGAAAGGTAAGAAAGTCAAAACCTGCAACATGATTTCTCATGTTATTCCAGATCCTGATGATTTGGATCATCTATGGGATGACCTTCCTTTAGAAGATAGACTGAGAGGACTGAATATATGTCCTCTAAGTCTAGCTCCTCCTACCAAGCTCAAGCTTACTCATCAGCAGTGGCTAGCCATGAATAGTGTTCCCTTATACCGGGCACAATAAGTATTCGCTGCTTATGAAAAAGCTCCTACAGGGATTTTTTCTCGTATCCTGAATCCTTCTCCTCCCGTAGCTACAAAGACGTCTATTCCTCATTCTCCTGTAGTTACAGAGATCTCTTCTTCTTCCTCTGTGGAACCACCTGTTGAAAGTCCATTGCCCATTCATTTATACAGTCAGCAATCAATCCTTCTCATGAAAAAGATGGGCTATGACTTTCAGAAGGCAGAAGGTTTGAACTATAATAAAGGAATACGACTTCCTTTACAGATTCAAAATCAAAAATCTACTGTTGGATTGGGTTCTGAAGTTCCTCATAACAATCCTCACAAGAAGAAGGCTAAGGGAAGGAAGACTAAATCCTGTAATATGGCACTTTCTTCTCCTGAGTCCGAAGAAGAAACTTTTGCTGGTACAAGATCTGGGAAAGAGTACCACAAAGATTATGAGGGATCCTCCAAAGAAATAGAGGATGTTGAAATACCACCAATTCAACCGTCTCCTGTTCCTGCTAAACCATCTGTGGTTGAAAAGGGGAAATAGAAAGCAGTATGCTTTGACGTCCCATTGAAGTCTACTTCCAGTCAGGGGGTGGTGATGAAACTCTACAAATTTGATATTCTATCCCAGTTAGCCAATACTCCAGCTAGACTATCTATATTTGAGATGCTTCGTTTTTCTAAAGAAAGCAGGAAGACTTTGAGTGAAGCTTTGCTTCAAGCAGATTCATGCTTGGCTCAACTCAAGAGTCCTGATAATACACCCATATCATGTCCACAATGTCATAGTATGATGGAAGCAATTCCCAATATCACCTTTACACAAGAAGATATGCTGTTGAAGCATAACAAGCATGACAGGCCTCTGTGCTACACTGGGTATATCGGATCCACTGAAATTGACAGGATTTACATTGATCCTGGGTCTTCAATTAGCATAATTCTTCAGAGTATGCTAAGACCCCTGAGGATTCCTACTAGTGATCTGACTTACACTAGTACTACGATAGTTAGTTTTAATTCTGGCAAGAGTAAACCACTGGGGAAGATTCGTCTGAAGATTCAGATTGGTGATCTTCGAACTATGGTAACCTTCTATGTTATCAACTCAGACGTATCCTACAATATTCTTCTTGGAAGACCGTGGTTACATGAGCATAATATCGTGCCTTCAACTCTCTACCAATGCTTCAAGTATGTGGATTCCCAAGGAGTTGTGAAGACTGAGTTTGCTGATATCAATCTGTGAAACCCAGTTCTTGTATGTGAAATGTTATTATTATTATTATTAGTATTATAATATTATTACTATTATTATTATTATTTATTGGCTTGGAAATTAATTTCAAAATTTATTATGGTTTTTGATTGCTGACCCGACCCGTGCCCAGACCAATTCCCGAAACCCAGACCCAACCGGAACCCCTTCCTTCTTTTGAATTTTGTTTTTCTTTTAAAAAAATATAATAATAATATTCCTAACTTTGTTTGGAGCTGGTCCAAGTTGGACCAGATCCTCAACTCCAACCCCACGTACCATTTTCTTCTTACTCCCCTTCCCTTCTTTCACTCACAGCCTTAACCCATGCTCCCACTCCCTGTTATTAAACACCACCACCCCAACTCCACTACTCCACCTCTCCTTCTCCATTTTCTCCAGAGAAGAGATCAATACCCCCTTCACTCAACTCTCCCCCAAACTTTTCTTCACTTCAACCCCCTCCACTCAAACCCTTCCTCTTCCTTTCCCTTTCCCAAACCCCTTCACTCTCCCCCACGCGGACCCGACGCCGGTGCCCCGACCCTCCGGCCTCCTGCCGGCCTCCTCCAGTCCTCGTCGCGCCCGGCGACCTTCTCGGCCCGACCCTCGAGCGCCAGCGCCTCGACCCCGAGCTCCCGCTGCCGACTCAGCGCCCGCGCGCGTGTTTCCCGGCCACCCGCCGGCCGACCCCAACCCCGCGGCGCCCTACCGGCCGCCCCGGCCTCCCCGGCTCCCAGACGTGTTTCCTCGGCCGCCCGGCACTCCACCGCCGTGGCCCAGCGCTGACCCCGCGTGCTGTCCCGTGCCCGGCCAGCACCCCGGCGCACCCCGAGGCTGTCCGCTGTTCTGGACAGCTCCTGTCCAGCACTCTTCGCTGGAATTCGAATCCGAGCTGTGGATTTGCGCGTCCTGAGACCGAGGCAACCCTTCGGATTTTGTTATTTTTGGTAATCCCTGGTTAATCACAGTAGTTCGTCCCTCCCCGTGTCGATGATGAGTTGGTCCACGAATTTCCTTTGGGAAATTCGATTTTGGGTGAACGTCGTTCTCGAGATTTTCCGAGAAACGTCGAAAAGTTTCTGTTAGTTGGTTTTAATTATTTCTGAAACTTTCGGAAATGGTTTTCTAGATATTTTGGTTTTCGGATCTCTCCGATTTTGTGCTGTGATGGTTTTGGTTGGTTTCGGATTCCCGAATTCGTTTCGGGTCGTTTCGAATTAATATTGGGAATGTTTCTGATTATTTTTATATATATATTTTGGGATTCCCTGGTTTGGGATTTTGCAGGAAAATATTGGCACACTTTTTCAGTTTTTGGGTTGACCAAAAATAGAGCTATAAATTACCCTTAAATTGCTAAGGGAGCTTTTACAATGTCCAAAGATTTTGAAAACGGGTTACCAAAATTACCCTTAAATTTATAAAGGAAGCTATAAATTTTATTTTTAAAGACTATAACAAATTGAGGATAGTTTTGGTTATACATCTTGAAAATTTTTGGACAATATAAAAGCCTCTTTGTTAATTGCATTTTCCAAAATAAAACATGAAAAATAAAATAGTGTGTTTGGTTGCATGAAATTGAGTGAATATTAATAATTTTATTCTCTTTCCAATGGGAACATTGTTCCCATTTATTTTTCACCCAAAAAATCTGGGGAGTCTTCCCATCTTTAAATCTTTCTACCATTCTTATTCTTAGTTCTTTGACATGGGCATTTGGGATGTCTTATGCACTTTTACTACTTTCGATCAACATGCCAGTGACTGTGACACAATAAACTTGCAAAATTAATCCCTATAATTGGTTCTGATTAGACTATAGAGTGCTGAACTGTAGTATATAAGAAATATAATAATTGATAGTAACGTAGCTAGTTCAACAGTTCCAAGACCTGTAGAACATCATGAAAAGCTCACTACAACAAAATACGCATTTTATAATACTTTTTTTCCAATTCGTAACGGTCAATATCATTACAAACGGTTAATATCATTACAAATTAGTAACAGTAGTAATCGTGACAATAATTAATTAACCACTACAAAATTATCTTTTACAATTTTCATTCAATTTATTTTTGTAACAATAATAATGTGACATAAAAAACTATGTTACCAAAATTTGGCTTTCCCTCCCACTAATTTGACATTCCTCCAAAATCCCCCTGCTATACTAAAAAATAGTGCAACCAAATTCCCTCATCCTCTACATCTTCCTCCTCTACGTCTTCCTCAATTAATTTCACTTTCCTACCAAACATCCACTTTGATAAAAAAAAGTGCAGTCATCCCGATTCCGGCCTCCGTCACCACCACCCTCCTCACCGTGCCATCACCACTACTACCTCTTCACTAGCGCCGTCATCACCACTCCTTGCCTTCCCATACATTATAAGCAATCTCCTCCATCAATTTGCCTTCGCTCCTCACAAACCCTAGAGGAACACGTTGGAGATCCACCATGGGCGAGCTAAGCTAACTATGGTGAGAAGTCTTCCTTTCTAGATATTCTAGATTTTTATTTCTATGGTTTACATATGGCGATATATACTCTTTGTTTGTCCATGACCTTTTTAAGTGTCTATACCAGATAATTGAGACGCACCTATCAGTACCAATGCGATAGTGATGCTAGATGAATCCGACAACTTAGTCCTGATCGACGGAAACGCTCTTGTCAAGGCCTCCAACAACATCGATGGAGGGTAGACTATTAAAATGACATAAATATAAATTTAACTACACTATTAAAATATCGTCTAATATTAAATAATAATGACAACATTTTTTTGATGTCATCTTAAAATTACTTATCCCGTTATTTTTATTTTACTCTGGCGCCCCTTCTAATTAGAAATTAGAAGTACTCTCTCTATCTTGCCATCCCCTTTCAATCTCTAGGTCTTTCCTTTTCTCTCCCAAACTCTCAAAATCTCCTCCATTCTTCTCCCATACTCTTCATCTCTCTCTCCCCCTCGGTCTCTTATCTCTCCCTTTCTCAAACTCTCTAACTCACCCTCAACTAGTACATGTTTCAAAAAAATTATTTATTTTTATCTATAATTGGGTATACTTTTCAACACGACATTAAACATGGTCTTAAACAATACCAAACACTACATATAAGAGTATTTAGGGATAATAATACTAGTGGATACCTTACTTTGAAGAGTCCTAAAAGATTAATATTTGAAATGACTATTTATTTTGTAATAAAAATAATATTATTTATGATATTTTGTATATGAACCCTAATAACGCAACTTATTTAATACCGAAAATTGTTTTCATTCCAATAAACTTTGGCAAAATGTAAAATTGTAGGCGCCAAAATTTTTAATTTCCCTCTTTTTATTTCGCATAAAATTGTGATATACAAAAAAATGTGTTGTCTACGTCATCCCACCCCCTTCCAATCATCTTTTCTTACTCCTACTTCCCCTCCCCTCCCCTCCCCTCCCCTCGTCTTCCTCCTCGATTTAACTGGAGCACCAAGACCACGCCCGAGTGTCCTTATCCAGCGCCACCACTACTATGCACAACAGGGAAGGAGAAGGTGGCAAAGCACACGGCGGTGGTGCTAGTGTCGATGGTGGCGACTCAGAGGAGAGGCAAGCCGACGAAATTGAGGCTAGTATGGTAATGTAGCAGCTGTTGATGGTGTCGGAGGGGTTTTCGCACGAGGGGTTTTCGAACCGTGCGAAGAGGAACGCACAACTGTTGCTCAAGATGCAGCTCTAAATTAGGTATGCTAAAACTCAATTTTTATTCTCCTTGGTGATGTTTTTCTTTTCATTTCAGCTTATGCCATTCTACTAATGTTCACTGAATTTGGACCATAATAAGGAGTGATGAGTCTCGTCAACATCTAGAGGTTATTTTTCTCTATCACGATTAAAGTGTAGGCATTTGGCTCTAGTACTGGGTATGCCCGCAGCCTGTTCGATGAAATGATGGAACAAAATATCGAGGCAATGAAATGATGTATGCTGGAGCAACATGATCTTGTATTCGTATTTAATTTTTGATCTGCTGGGACTATGCCAACTTTGTGTTTAGTTTTGATTGTTGAGCACAAGTAGAGGCTCTTAATTTGATACCATGAATGGCACAAGACTACATGATCAAGATCATTCAACTATAAGCATTTCCCTTTACTTGCATCGGCACCATTCAATCCTTTTTCATTTTACTGATTAATTGATACAAGTGTCCTAAACCTAGTATTGAAGGACCGATTATTATAGGATTTGAAGTTTTAGGATCAGTAGAGGCTAACTACAATTGTCCTACAAAAATGATGGTTATTTTCTCTCGCAAATGATAACCTTTCCAACGATTTCTCGAAAAAAAACCTTTTCTGATGCTTACATTTTCGAGGGTGTACGACGACATAATACCCTCGAAAAAAACTATTTTCTACAACAAATTGCCAGTTTCGAAAAAATATTGCCTTCGGGAATTGTGGTTTTATTTGTAGTGTACCGGGCACTGAATAACATTTCAAATCATGGGCCTAAGGGTAGTGCTGACTGTAGGGGACGGGTTAGTGTTAACCAATTATCTCTATTGGTATGTACTAGAAGACTCATGGTTTAAAGTATCGGTCGATTCCGATCTGATACGGCCGATACTGATACGGTTTGACATGACCCGATCCGATACCGACCGATACCTGATACTGACTGATACCGACATTAAGAGTCTCTTCTTCGATCAATTCGGCAAAAAAATTAAACGAAAAAGATAAATAAGCACGGGTTTAAAGCATAATAAGGTTGTAAAAGCATGTAAAAGAAGAAAACCAATCTATTGTATGTCAACCAATCGATAAGGTGACTATTATTTTATTTTATTTCAAAATGTTCTACAAAATAACACTGAAAATACTAAAATTATGCCTAAATGTATAAAATATATGTTTTTAAATGTAAATAATTTAATAATAATTATTTATTTTCTAATACCAAAAAAATTTGATACTCCGATCCAAAACTGCAGATACTACCGATAATGCCGATACCAATACTCATAGGAATAGTCAGATACCGATTCCGATAACGATACTGTGAACCTTGCAACCTACATTGCACATGAAATCCCCCTCTCATGCAATGTTCAATTATCCAGGAAAAATCACTTATGGGGCACACTTATTGGGGGTGCAATACTTGCAATTGGTCTTCTTTATAATTGTTTTGGCTATCAAACCCTTCTCTGATGGGTTCTGTACATTAGCTACCCCTGTCTTTAGATTATATTTTCGGCATTATGTAAGCTTTACACGTTATAACTTTAAATGTTTAAGGGGCATATTTTTAATCAGGTCAGGTCCTTTGAAATGGCTGATAATGAGAAAGAAAAAGAGGTGGCTCCACCCCGTGGGGCTGACTGGGAAGTTGTACAACTCACGGCATCGACCTATGCTGCATCACCAAATCAGCAAGAAATTGATCTGGATGTCCTTAGAACTGGAAAGGAGTCTTCAAGTATACTTTCATGTCTGGCCACTTTGTATTACCACCAAGAGAGCATGATGATCTTCCAATAGAACCCGACTGTACTGAGATTATTAGAGAAGCTGAGGGTCAAGACAAAGGCTATACTGAGGAGGAAGATGGTCATGGAGATGATATAATTAATGAAGAAAGTAGGCTGGTCAAATCTGATGATAATTCACAAAGAACTGAGTTCTTTGAAGTCGGAAGCAGTCTGTCAGCTCCTATTATAGAGTTTGAAGAGGGTAGAGTTTCACAAGGGATTCACTCTGTTCCTTATCCTGGAAACACTGACATTCTTCCAACGATTTTTCTAATCCAAGTGATAATTCCTGCCGCCAAAGCATACAAAGTCAAGTGAAGATGATGATCTAACATTCCTTCTGATGGCTGGTGGAAGAGTCATGCTTCATCTTTATATCACCAAGCGAAAGAAGAAAACATGTTTTGGTCTATCTTTGTAGCCGCTGCTTTGACAGGGTTGGTAATTTTAGGAAAACGGTGGCATTATGTTAATGATGAGGTAAATTGACTTCTCTTCTATTAATATATCTAGATTAGCTTTTTTGTCTTAAATATACTAAAATTCTAGTTTTGTGTTCTGTCAATTGATTTGTATATATCCTTTTGGTGTATTCTGATAGCTCACATAGGTAGTTAATGTATAGATCATTAAGTTGATTTGCTTCATCCATTAAACTTAGGTCTAAGTTGAATGAGAGTTTCAATGTGTCGTGTTTGGGAAACAAATATTTCAATTAAGCACAGAAAGTGCACAAGCTAATAAAAACAACAGGCCCTGTCAATTTATTTGCACCACTAGGTGGTTGTACTTTAGAATCTTAGATGTATCAAATTATTGATGTCAACCTTCCCTCCAATTTCCACTACTTGGATATAGAATTGCTTGTGTAGATTTTCCTCCACAATATCTGACAAACTGTAACTATCTCTTTGGTCTCCCCTCTCATTACTTTGGAATAATCCCTCTTGGGTGTCCATTTGTTGACATTGATCATATTGCCCATTATTATATTTTGCTTGAATCTCATGATATGTCCTCTGAAGAATTGGTCTCCTTTAGTTAGAAATGTGTGAAACTCTTGATGCAATGGGGAGGAATTGTTGAGGGGCATGTTCTTGCTCCATCATACAGATAGGAGTAGAGGCTTTTGAGAGTCAAAAAATGGTGCTGAAGTGAATTAATTTCTGGAAAGGTTATGATTCTTTTATCAAATGTTTACTAATTTATAGTAAAAGTAGACCTATCAATCAGAAAAATAGTAGGACTTGTTATTAGCCAATGTTTCATGATCTTTACTTGTTTTATTTGTCGTGTGTTCCTTTATGAGTTTTGTCAGATTACAGAGCAGCTCATGGTAAACTTGCACACAAGAAAGAAAATAAAGCACATAGTGTCCCACCTTCTTTATGTTGTATCAAATGATGCATGGAGTAACCTTAATAGAAAGTCACCTTTGTTATGGTCAGTATGTTTGAACTTTCTTATTTTAATTACATGGTCCAACTATACTCTGAAGCATAACATATCTGCCTTGATATTATTCTTCGAATGAGTCCATTTTTTTCTTGTATATATGCATCATTATTACACTCAGGATTATGTAGAATTTATGTAGGTTCTGAACTTCCGATGAGTTTATAGAAGCCCCATGGGTTCATTTGACAATAATATATTATCAGAAATGTGGTTCAATGTGGTAGACCTCTTTCTTGCATTATTTGGAAGATCGAAGGCTATGCGGTTGGCGTTGTAACCAATTAGAGTTTTATGGTTCATATTTTTTGTTGGGGCAATTTATGTTAACTTTCCCTATATTTCATTTTTTATTACACAAACCTCCCTTATTATGAAAATAATTACATGAACCTCCCCATTGTTTTATATTTTTATATAAAGGGTTATTACACTAACCACCCTTATTTTCAAAATAAAACATAAAGCGTAGGGGAGGTCCATGTAATTATTTTCAAAATAAGGGAGGTCCTTATAATACCCATGAAATATAGGGGGTTAGTGTATTTATTTCATTTTCTTGAGAATAATAGTTCCTAGAGAGATAATTTGTTAAGATATGTAAAGGAAACAAGTACATGATACTTATATTTAGGTGGCTAAGGGCATGTTTTATCAATTGTTACTAGTGTAAGAGTGATAGGGGATACCTAACCATTCCAGTAACCATAGGTTTGCATTAATAGTCAACTTTAAGTCCTTACCCTTTTAATTCCCATTAGTTGTGGCTACTCTTACTACAAAAAATCGAAGATGAGGTCTCATGATGTATTCTAATTTTCGACGATGATGTGTTAATCAAACTAGGGTAGGTTTATCAACATGTATCAGCCGTATTATTGCACGTTTCTACATACTAATTTTGCTCATTTTGGTCAAAGTTTATTTTAACACATTTCTCTTTGTATTTTTAAACTTGGACCAAAATTTAGCATATTTTCTAAAATTTTGGCAATTTTCTTCATCTGTTACGGCATGTTCCCATCTCATGATGTATTCACCTACCATCACAATTTTTCCCCATGTTTAAGTATTTTTACGTAGTATCTGCCTATATTAGCTATGTATAAGAGTGCAATAGCCATCTATTTGGATGGTGACTTGATCAATATGTGTTGATCTGTGTTTTGTAGTCGGATACGGAAATGATTCAGGACAATGTAGTACGATGTTTGGCCGATAAAAGATAAACTGATGGTTCATGAAAGCTATATTTTTGTAGTGGCTCTGTAGGCATCCTTTTGGTTATACAGTTAAAGCTAGGCTACTTCCTATGAAATGGAATGCTTCTGTATTTGGTTAACATCTTATGGACATTTATTGTGACACACACACACACGTCCTAACTAATGTTTCAGGTCAACTGATGGTCCATATTTGGTTATACACATAAAGTTCAAATGAGCTAACACAGGTTCATCAACTAAGTGGTCATTCTCTGTTATTATTTAATTCCCAGGACCTCATTTATGAGAGATGGAAAGAGATTGCTTGATAGCATATGGTGCAACAAGCTAGTCTATGAACGTTTGATGCTATCGAGTGATCCCTACCAAGTTTAGGTAGTAAATTTCCATTGATTCATAATAATCTATTCATATTCAGCATCAATTAATATGGGTTTTTTAAATTGTTGTCGAGCAAATTGATGTTTAACTATCAATTTTTTATTATTAATTTTGCATATAATATGCGTAAGATTTTTTATGAAAGAGTTTTGACATCAACTATTCTTTCACGTATTAAGAAAGTACTAGAGATTGTCCTGAAAGGGTCTTTTCCAAATGATATTTTTCTAAACATTCATTCTCCAAATTGAAAAAACTTAGCATATATTTTTTAGGAATTTTGAAGTATCTTTTATTGCTGATTTCAACTCAAAGGAATGTATATCCCTATGCTTGCCTATGCGTTAGTTGTCCTACCTATGGACTATCCTTTTTTTTGCGTAGCTATTGTTGCGAAGGGTTTTATCTGAACTAAGCTAACTCTTTGAATCCTATTTTATTTGTATAAGGTCTTCTGTCAGGAATCCTCTACTAATTATCTCCATTAGATTTCTTCTTCATTAAAATCTTTTAACCAACTTCAGCATATGTAGATTATCTCCCATCAGATCATCCAAATTTTACATTTACTTGCCATGCTGGAATAACCATTCTATCCTCTTTTTAAATAATGTTATACAGTTATTTTATTCTGATGTTGCAATAAGCTTGTCTTTCACTCTTTTTGGGAAATGTGTACACATCTACATTATATTAGCATTTATTTGACTCTAGCTTCGTTATCTTTCTTTATGCTCTTTTGTTAACAATATGTTGTCAAATTTAGGTTCACTGTCAATCCTCAGTTTTGCAAGAAATGTGGTCTATTAGGTTATTACAATCACAAGTTGAAGACCGCTTTTTGTTCAATGTGTAAGAATGGAGCGAACATATAGACTATGAAACTGCCATATACTTGCAAACTTCTATCTCAGATAGGTAGTGTGCAATTCTAACCTCTGTGCACTTATCTTTTATCAACCATGTTTACATAATTTTTTCTTAGGACTTCATTTTCCCAATATTACTCTTGGCGCTATATCTTTTTATTCTTTACTATTATGTTTTCCAATCATTTTATTTCCTATGCAAATCTTAGGATTATATCTTCTTTCTTCTTTTGTGGCTTCAGGAAGTGGAATTAATGAATGTTGTTCCACGTTTGAAACTAATCGAAGCATGACGGGCATGAGTGTAGACTTAATACGAGTTCTGGAGTCAAGGTGGAGTGAGCATGAGTTTCAATTTTCCATAGCTATGAGGATTTTTTGCAATAGCATTTGGAACATGCAAAGGATTGTATAAAAAATGACAGTTTAGGAATATTTTTTGATCCCTATCATACTCTGGTTGTATCACCGATAGAATCAAAATTGAAATCAAACTATAGTTATGTCACGCCTCGATCCGGAATCACCCGAATCATCGTCCTCGCAGGGGGTGTGATGCCGCACGAGCCTGGGGTTGCCCTCGTGCAAGGCAAGATGACAAGTTCTCAAATGATTATATTTTGATTCGATATTAACAACGAAAGGAAAACAGAGTATACGAAACAATTCTCTTTATTGATATTCGAAACTGAGATTACAAAGGCTTTCGTTAGCCTAACAATATATGCCAGATCGGCTACAACACTCAGGTTCTCTCTTGCCCACAAAGGATTTCATCGTTCCATATATCATGCCTTCTATATCTCGGCCGCATCAATCCTGTTGCATATCTGAGCGTCAAGCGATCGCACGCTTCAATACGCTTTGGCATTACAAGCCTCAACGTGTTCAAGCGAAGCTCCGCCGCGAGCCATCGATTCCCTGCACCCTGCATGAAGCTGGTGGGGGATCAGTACGTTTATCCTCGCATGTATTGATGTAAAGACCTTCTTTCTAAACCGACATTTAGTATTTACGTTGAATCATGCAACTTAGCTTATGATCTTGCTATGTTCTCCTTAGGGTCAATTTCATGGCATATTCGAAAGCGTAAAGCATATTAGGATGGCAAGCATGTTATTCGAATTGAAATAGGCAAGCAGACAAGCAATCTCGTGTTTGATTCGTGGCGCGACTTCTTACCAAGTCGATACACTCGGCCTTGCACCGACGCAAGGTGGATACGCCTTTTTCCTTCCCTGTCATGTTATAAGTGCATCTCTAAGCAGGATCTATGTGTGCGGGACACATACGTGCCTACACTTTCAACCCATCGTTCCTTAGCTATATGAAGGCCGTTGGCATTCCGAGCCGAAATGGACTAAAGGAGTTCCTTACTTTCTTTTCTCTCCTTCTTTCCTCGATATTGGTCAGGCTGCCCGGCGTTTAACGGGTGGGTTGCGGTCCCAACAACTGAAACGTTTCCGCTGCATACCATCATTTGTGGCTTTTTCCATCTATAAGCGAGTGCTACTCGTCTTAAGAATGTGCGCCTACAAAGATTATTCATTTCCCTCCTAGGCCAAGCGGTTCCGGGGCGCTCCGACATTTAACCGTTTGGAGGAAATACTCGTGTACGAGTTATTATCACATTAATCTCAAGTCCATCCCATTCGACCATGCAACGCCTTTATTATTCAAACAACCAATCATAGTCTTGAGTCAAAGACTCAGACTTTATCATCTCGCGTTTCTTTCGTTAACTTTCTATGTTCTTATGTTTTTTACTTCGTTTCAATGTTCAATGGCAATATGCCTCAACTCAATGTTCCTCAACCGAACGACCCGAAGGTCTCGAACACCTTTCGAGGCATCATGCCACATCCGACAGTTCCGTCACATTCATGCCACAACTGTATTCTCTCGCAACGAAGCCATCTTTTATTATCTCGTGCACGTAGGCACGTTTCGAGCGTATACCATGTTCTATGCCTTAGTGTTCAATGTCCGTGGCCTGCGCGCTAGGGCGCTCGCCTATTGTCTTTCAATATTCTAGCCTTCTAACTCGTGCGCAAAGGCACGGTATGGTTCGTGCACTAAGGCACTCGCCGAATACAGTTTATGCATGTATAAAAGAAAATATATATACACATACATATATACATATATTTTTTTGTATATATATATATATATATATATATATATATATATATATATATATATATATATATATATATATATATATATATATATATAATGAAAACTATCAGAGAATGTACTCGCTTGTGGTCCTGAGCAACAAATGTGAATCGAGGTCCAAAGTAGAGTAACAAGGACCTATATATGAGATATACATGTTAATTGGTAATTTTGAGTCATAAAATGCTTAACTAACTTAAACTATGTTTCTAGGTCAATTGAGTAAAACTATGCCAAACTCGCTTTGTTACCTACTTGTAAAGACCTCTTATATGCATAACTAGTATATATAGGATGAGAAAAAAAAATATATATATATAGGATGAGGGAGGTGAGGTGCCACCCTATGGAGGGTGTCTACTTGTCACCCCCCACATGCTATCATCATGCACCCATGTGCTTGATGATAGCATGGGGGGGGGGGGTGACAAGTAGACACCCTCCCATGAGGTGCCACCCTACCTCCTTTATTCTCTCTCTCTCTCTCTCTCTCCATATATATATATATATATATATATATATATATATATATATATATATATATATATATATATGGTCGTTCTAAAATACATCCCCTAGAAAAGGATGTATCGATACATCCGAAATTTGGACCGTTGGATGTTGATCCAATGGTTCGGATTGAATAATAGAGTAGAAACATCACTTAATGCTAATTTAGACTTTTGACCTGTTGGTAACTTGCTTTAGCAGGTCATTCTTCACTTTAAATTTTTTTATTGAACACCCTAAATTAACTCATATTTACTCTCTCTTTCGTCCATCCAATTTAATATTTCGTAATTTTATTTGTTACAGGCTGTGGTGGTGGTGGTGTTGGTGGTGGTGGTGGAAAGAGAAACAGAGATGAAGAAGGAAATAAGAATCGGTCCGGATCGCGTCGAACGTCGTCGAGCCCTCCTAGAACAACGAGGAGTACCACCTGCGCCGAGAAGAATCGTTCCGGTTCGCGTCAGACGTTATCGAAACCTCCTCGAACAAGAAGTACCAGGGGCACCTGTCTAATTTTACTGCCCATGCCATTGTCAGAAATCTTATTTTTCATCTAATAATTTAATATTTTGTTAATAAAGCTACATGTCATGGTGGTGGTGGTGAATTGAGGAAACCTGCTTCTGAGGTCGGACGGATCATCTGCTCACATATTTAAAAAAAAAATCTCTATTGATCGGACGAAATATTTTTTACTTTTCTAATGATAATATTTTCGAAGAGAATATTTTTTTTGGACGGTGAATGACCATTTTCTTTGCTTTTAACACGGAGAATGGCCATTCTCTTTGCTTTTAACACGGAGAATGACCATTCCCTTTGCTTTTAACACGGCGAATGGACGGAGAATGGCCATTCTCTTTGCTTTTAACACTGCGAATGGACGGAGAATGGCCATTCTCTTTGCTTTTAACACGGAGAATGGCCATTCTCAAGGAGAATGGCCATTCTCCGTTCCTTTAACATGGAGAATGGCTATTCTCCGTTCTTTGAAAACGGAGAATGGACACTCTCTGTGCTTTTAACAAAGTATGGTACATTTAGGACTGTAAATGTTCAAGTATCTCATATTTTTTTCACCAAATATTTACAGTATTTTTAATATCATTTACCAAAGTATATTCATTTAATATTAAATCATGTTCAAGAAAATCTGAATATCATTTTATCAGGCTTCCACTGTATGGCTGCACAAAATTTCTTGCTAGTGTTTGATTATAATTAACCTACTATCAAAGAGAATTTTTCTTATATTACATTATGCATTACACTGGCATCGACATCATACTGATGGCATCGATGTACTGATGGCAATAACAAAGGATGAATGGACAGGATTATAATTATGCTTCAGCAATAATAAGGGATGAACATGCAGGATTACAATTTTGTTTCAGCAATAACAAGGGATGAATAGGCACTGGCATCGAATTCATACTGATGGCATCGATGTAATGATTTTTATAGAAAGAAAAACATATTACAATCAAATAAAGTTTTAGTGATCCCAGGAATGCATCCGTAAGGAGGCCATCTGTAAACCCTAGGAATGCACCCAGGACTCATGAAATCTGTGATGGGCATCTGCAAATCAAAGGAATACACCAAAATATCAATATTATTTATGAAGGCCAACTGTCAATCAAATAAACGCTTCAACCAAAAAATCATAATCAAATTAAGTATACTTCATTCCAAGTCCAATAAACTGCATAATTCACGTTACAGTAATCTGCCCAATCCACGTTAGTAATTCAACATAGAACCTGCATAATTCACAATACAATAATCCAAATAAATATCAGACCTACTCTAAATTCAAGACCATATTATTTTTCCAAACAAATTACGAACTATGCACTTAGTACAAGCAAAAAGTTTAGTCTTACAATATTTTAAACACAAAATTTAGTTTGACCGCCATGACCAACAAATATTTAGAACCATATTACACGTCAAATATTACTTCCAAATTGAAATAAAAGATTCAAAACTCAAAAGATGAATCTTCATAGCCATCTTCATCTTCTTCTTCTTGTTTCTTTTTTTTTTTCTTTTTCTTCTTTCTCAAAATATCCTTCACCTACACCTTGAGGGACGGATTAAGAAAAATTATAGTCAGTATGGACTCACTGTATATGTAGAAATGACATCCAAAAACATGAATAGAAGTATCAAAGTGATGGCTAGCATTAAAGTGTCAATGTGTACAGTGTGTATTTTTACATAAGAGTTTAGGCTAGCCCCATTTACCTTCTTTACGAGGGAAGGAAAATCTTATTCTTTGTCAGCAAATTCAACCTCTATCTGGTTAATCCTATCCAGAATCAATTTCTGGTTGTCGGATATAGTCTTCATCTCTTTGAAGACATTCTCAAAGTTTGCAGCAACAAAATTATATAGATCATCAACCCTGTCCTTAGTATTTTTGATTCTATAAGTTGATGATTTTCCAGATGTTGATGGTTTGCTTGCAGCTGCTGCCCGTTTTCCAAACATTCGAGTGAAGGTTAGTTTTCTTATGGGGCCTTTGTTTTTAATATAAACATCCCCTGCTAAGCTTGGGACAGAATGTTTACTAGCCATCGAGCATACAAATCCTCCGAAAGGGAGAGCTGTCATTGCAGTTGGTTTTCCCACGAGATGCATCATTCTACTGAACGTGTAGGAACCTATATCCATCCTTTTTTTTCTTCCCCATATAATAAGGAAATTTTACTCTCTCGGGATGGATGGAAAACTCATGTCCAGTAGGGTTGAGTGTTTGAGATACGTAGGCATGCAACAATTTATACAAAGTTTTTAATTGATCTTTGTATACATTTTGAGGGGTCTTGGCACCCATTGATACACCTGTAATCTCATGAATTGCATCCGTCATGGAAACATTATCAATATCTTTCATATCAAACTTAGGAACTAGATCAAATCCATAAAATTCGTTGATGACAGCAGCATTTACCCTAATCAGTTTCCCTCTCAGAAACACCAGTTGTTGATCTTCTTCTTTTTTTTAATTTCAGCCAGAAGATTTGAGTAAAATTCTCTTACTATTGTTTGGGAGATTTTCTCAAGACATGATTTGTTCAGTTTCTCCAATTGATAGAATTTTAATATATCCAGGAAAGCTTCGTATTCGACATCATCCATCTTAATTGATCTTTCAGGTATAACAGCCTTTTTCTTGAAATATTTAATGTAAATCTTCTTAGATTTAGAGTATTTAATTTTTTTTACCTCCTCTCCATCCTGGGACTTATTTGATGATTGCTCTTCCTCTTCATTTTCCTCTTCTGATGAGGATTCAAAATCCTCAGAGTACGCTGATGACTCTGTATCCGTTGCCACCTTAGCCTTCGCTTGAGTACGCCTTCGATCTTCATAAGTTGAGTCTTCCGACGACTCTGTATCGAAGATAGATTTTCCGGTCTTTGTCGAGCAATGAGTTTTTTAGCCTTTTTTATAGGTGGCTTGGCTGCCGCCTCCGCTTTCATCGTCGCTGCCGCCGCCGCTGCTTCCGCCGCTGCCCTTTCGGCCTCTGCCCTAGCGACCATAATCTTGAATTTCGACGCCTTTGCAACTTCTGCCATTCGGGCTGTATCGCATCCCTTTGTGGGTTCTTCCCCTTCGGCGACGGTCGTTGTTTCTTCGACGACATTTTGAAAAGAAGAGGGTTTGTGAGAGGGTTTGGGAGAAGGAAGATGGTTTGAGAGAAGAAGAGGGAAAATTCGATCGTCTTATATTACTATTATTACTAGTATATGACCTTAGGAAGTGAAAAAAATTAGAATAGTTTTGAGTCTTAAATTAAATTTATTACTATTATTACTAGTATAAGACGGTCGAATTTATTACTATTAAATTTAAAAAACTACTTTCCAAAATTAAATTTATTACTATTATTACTAGTATATATCCATGTGAAATCACTACATAAACCTTTGGGATTTTGAGACCCTAATTTTAAAAACTACTTTCCAAAATTAAATTTATTACTATTATTACTAGTATACATCCACGTGTTCCGTATAAATTATTGAAAAATTTGGCCAAAAAAACATGGTGGAAACATGTTTAATTAAAAAAAATTTGACAACATATTTAAGAATGTGAAGTTTAATCTCAATATTTTCATTTTTCGAATATTTGATTAAATTTTTGAACGTTTGACGACTTGGTAAGAAGACTATGTACTTGAAAAGAGTAAAATTGAAACACTCAAAGTTGTCCTCTATTTTACTTTGTAATTATATTTAAGATGGATTTGACGGCAAGATTGATGCTGGCAGCATAATCAATTCTATGACATAACAAGTCATTGATGGGGATATCGTCGCTGATATATGGATTTGATGTAACAAGATTTGTTAATTGAAAAATAGATAAAATAGTTAGTCGCTTGTAGTTGAAACCAAATTGAGTTAACAAAATATTATATTTCATTAAATTCCAGCTTCGTCGCCGGAACATTCTCCGGCGAAGTATACAAGAGGAGGAAAAAAACTGTAAATAACGAAAAAAAACAGAAAAATAAGAAGTCTACTCCTCACTGCCCTCGCGGAGGATCTCCGCAAAGTCCTGCAGGGTGCGCACACCCGCCTTATGGCACAGGTGGCAAAACGCTTCCCTCTTCTCCAGAGAATCCTGTTCCTCCGGAGTGATCGACAACATGTCAATGTTTGGCGCCGGATGAAGAGGTCGAGCGATGACCTCCAGTGACAACCCACAGGAGGTCAGGAAGTCCGCAGCCGCTGCCAGCCAGTCATGGGCCGGAGGTGGCGCAGAGGGTGCTCCATGCGGAGAGGCTCGGCGACGACTGGAAGAAGACTCCGACAATGGTTCCCAACCAGATGATCTTTTTGGAGCCATGTTAAATGTGCAACCTACTCATTTGAATGGGGACCCCTATGTATATATATACACGTTCCTAACCGACTCTTCTTATTCCTTATTGGAAGTTGGGGATATTCAATTTCTTATTCCTTATTGGAAGTTGGGGATATTTCTTATTCCAAGCTTAGTTGGTTGTGTTGTTTGGCTTTTACATGGAAGGCCTAGGTTCGAGTCTGGTGTTTGGGTTTTGTAGAATTTTTCTATTGTTAACATTTTTTGGGTGCTATTATATGCTTTTAACTTAGTATGGAACAATTTTTGGGACTGTTAATGGCCATTCTTCGTTCCTCTAACACGGAGAATGGTACATTTAGGACGAAGAATTGTACGTTTAGGACGGAGAATGGCACATTTAGGACGAAGAATGGTAAATGTAGGACGGCGAATGATACATGTAGGACGAAGAATGGTACATATAGGACGGAGAATGGTACATTTAGGACGGAGAATGGTATATTTAGGACGGAGAATGGTACATTTGAGACTGTTCTGTAGGGTTGTGAATTTTAAATAGTTTGACTGTTTAGTTTTGTTTTGAATCTATATAAATTGGTTTTGAAGGCTGGTGAAGATGAATAGTTTGGCTGTTTGGCTATATAAATAGATTTTAAAGGGTTGCGAAAAAGAAACCAATATTTTCGTATCGATCACCATTAATTATGGTGAATGGCACTGATACCACTAATATAAGTGGAATTTGCACCGCCAGAATTCATCTTGAAGAAGGTAAAATTTGTGTTGGAAAATGTCGAAATCTCTTGGATATGATTATACTGAGATGTTGTATTAATGGTAAAATCTGTGTTGAAAAATTTTAAAATCTCAGAAGTGAGCCGTCTTAGGCGTCATTATATCACAGTCCATTTTATTTATAAAAAAAATTAATCATGTAAAAAATTATTGACAAAAGTAAAATTTTGTCAAAATGGAGAATCGAACTCAGAAAAAATATCTTGCATGCAAGTTTCATTTTTTCCATATAACATTATGTTCCAATGGTAATAAATTTTATTTTTCATTACCATTTTCTAAAGGTTATTAGTCTCAATAGAAAATAAAAATTAAAAAAAATTGTACTTCGAATCACTTGACATATAAATAGTCACCTGAAAAAGACGAAAAGATGACAACTGACTTTATAATATTCTAATTAAAATACGTACAAAGTACATATATGTAGACTAGTAAAAAATATAAAGAAATGCATGCATGCATGCATGTTAATGTTTTCACCATTCACCCCAGGAATGATTGATGATATCTAAATCATTATACATCTCGTATCCAGGTTCCCCTGGGACTGGGATTACATCATCAAAGGGTCGTTTAAACGTCTGTATTAAATAACAAATTTTTCAGAGGTCGTCGTCGAAGTGTACGTTGAAGCACCCACGTATGTCGAGCACGCGAAGACCCTTGTAGTTGCATATGATAGATCACAGTGTGTCTCCATTGAACATGTCGAATCTCATATGTAGGTGCTCGAGACGCGGCATCGAATCAGCTACGGCCTTTTCCTCCGTCTCGTTATACGTGCCCAGCACGAATCTGTTCCTGAGCATGAAATCTGGAGGGGGCATGTTCCTCCTCAGCTTGACTAGACGGTGGCAATACTTTCCGACGAAAAATATTCCAGTCGACGTGATATAGAGGCAGTAGCTAATGTCGAGTTCTTCCAGTACCGGGAGAAACTCCAAGTGTCTCACGAAAGTTTCATCACTCATGTCGCACTTCGAAATGCGCAGCACCCTTAGAAATTTTCCACTGTATTATAAAAATGGGAAAACATCAATAGAAATTAACAAAAGTATACGTAAAATTTTGTAATAGAAAAAATAAAGTATTAGAATAAGACCAAATAAAATTTTGCACTGGCCTTAAACATGCAAAACAGAAGGCTGTTTCGTAGAGCTTGTACGCGGAGAAGGACCCTATATATCCTCCACTGCGAGCCACGAGCTTCTTTACGGTCAAACTAATCTCAGCAGTTTGCTGGGTCCTCTGGCACCACTGTACCAAGTCGACGTTAGACCAATAGCCTAAGAGACCGTTGAGCACCTTCCACCACAAACGGCAAACTGGGGCCACGTTGCACATTACCTTGTCCGCCGGCATCTCCGACAGTACCAGTATCATCGAGAGAATCTCGGTAGGGATGACGGCCCATCCGCTGCAGTTGATTTTGCTCTTACTCTTCTCCATTGCGATTGTTCTTCTTCTTCTCTCCTTTATTTCTCTTTAGTCAGATGGGTTCTCTTCTTTGGAAAAGGCTATTTAACCCCTCGTTTTGGGGGTGTAACCCGCTCGTGGAGGGGTGTGACCGAACAAGGAACGAATCTATTGGAAAATAACGATAATGCTACTGTATTAATATTAGCAATTAGTCGTTTGGGCTTCCAACATATTTGGGTGATGCCATCTCCAATTATGTGGCATCTGACATGGCAGATGACATAACAGCTGACATGACAAATTTTAACCCCAAAAATTAATTACCCAAATTTTTTTAATGTTAATGTTAATGTTAATGTTAATGTTAATGTTAATGTCAATATTAATATTAATATCAATGTTAATGTTAATGCTAATGCTAATATTAATGTTAATATTAATCTTAATGTTAATATTAATGTTAATATTAATGTTAATATTAATATTTATTAATGTTAATTTAATATTAAATTATTTATTTACTATTAATGTTAATTTTAATATTAATTTTATTGTTAAATTTTGCCATGTCAACTATCATGTTAGCAACCATGTCATATGCCACATAATGGAAGATGGTATCACCCAAATTTTTTGGGAGCTAAATAGGCTTTTTGTAATATTAGTTTCAATTATATTATAAATTTTAAATTAACAGAAAAGTTAATGTAGATTTAATATTAATGCTACTGTTAAATTTTTCCGATCATACCTCGATACTTACGAATGTCGACCGAGATACCGTCTTCATCATTATCAAGTTTTGTCGTTGTTGCCATAGGAGTCCCCATTGACTTGGATGAGTCAACTGTTGGAAACCCTTTGTCACGCCCCGATCCGGGAAATCGCTCGCCCTCGCTAGATTTCACCCGAATCATCGTCCTCGCTGGGGCGTGATGCCGCACGAGCCTGGAGTTGCGTCCGTGCAAGGCAAGATAACAGATTCACAATAGTGCTTATAGATCAAATTGATAACATAAGCAGCGGAAGGAAAACGTAGTATACAACAAGAATCCTTTTTATTGATAATGAACTAAAGGTTACAATGGCTTTGAATAGCCCAACTTAACATGCCAATTGGCTACAACGCTCATGATCTCTCTAGCTCACAAAGGATTATATTGTTCCATACATTATGCCTCTTTATAGCCAACAAGTAGTCTTCGGCTGAACATCTCCATGTCGTAAGCTCGAACGCTAATGCGGTAGCTCCTCTTGAACGCTAAGGACTCCATGCCTCGGCACGTCCAAGCCGAGCGCCGCCTCGAGCCGAACATATCCTGAACTTGTCCACTACCGTGTCCTTGCGACAGATACAGTTAGACATAATCTTAACATAAACATAGTGATCGTGCTCATCTCTGTCCCATTTTGCCTAGCCTGCAAGGTTAGAACTTTACATAAGAAATCATATAATTTCACTCAACCAACCAACCGTAAACTTAAACATATGCATAAGGGTGGCAGGCCCTGTGCATGCACCCATCGCTAATCTCAGCCCACCGGCCCTATCTATATAAAGGTCACGGTGTTTCGCACCGTAATGTATCTTTGGCATCCTTATGTGTAAGCCTATGATCGCTTCGATACGGGTTGCTAGCCCAATATCTGAAGATCCCAAACTTACTGATATCATAGCTTATCACAATACTGGACAGTCGCAACCCGTCCTAATGATGTGCACCATAAATACCATACACAATTCCCTCCTTTGAACTACTCGGTTGATTTAGCCTACCGCGCCCATGCCACACTCCGTTGCAAGGCGACGATTTGGTTTTACGGACACTTTACTGAATAAGGCAAAATGTTAACCTCTTATCGTCCAGCGTAAAAGCATAGCCTGCACACCAGATCAACTAAAATTAGCACTTGCTCAAACGGGACTTATCATTTGTATCGATTCGATTCATATATTCAACTCGACTCAAAGCTTATCTTTGGCCAACGTAACTCTTGCATCTTTTTCCCCAAACAGACTGGGAATGCCATCATCTGCCAGCCTCCCTACCGAAACCAAGTTGTAGCGCAAACTCGGTACATGGTGCAGTATTTCCATCACCCAAGTCATACTTTATATGACGAGCTTTGAGATTGTTGTAGTGCCCCGTCCCTACATCGACCCCCGTTTTTGTCCACGGGGTGCGCGAGAAAGGAACAATGTCGCTACCGATTCGGTTGGGACCGATAGGTCGGAATCGGCCGGGTCGATCGAATGGGAACGGTTGAATTAAGATCCATTCCACGTTATGGAATGGCTTCTCTGGAACCAAGTCCCATATTCAGCGGGTTGCAGGTGATCGTGTAGGTGACATCAGCACAGCCAACCATTCGCTCGCTTGAAGTAAGTCTAAGGCGAGTGGCTGACCTCTTTCGCCTCATCCCTCTACTTCAAAATCAATATGTGAAGTAAATGAATGCTTTTCATAATAGTGTAGAATCAAAGGAAACTCCGAACTTCTGCGACGGTGCTAGGTACTGGCTATTGACTCTATGGCTACTATCTTCTGGGGGTCCACTTCCACTCCACCTCTGGTGATGATGTGACCTAAGTACGAGATACGATCCAGCCAAAACTCGCACTTACTGAACTTCGTGTACAACTGGTGTTCCCTGAGTATCTAAAGAACTACACGAAGATGCTGCTACTCTGCCTCACTCTTGCTATAGACTAAGATGTCGTCTATGAACACTATCACGAACTGATCCAAATAGGGCATGAAAATATGATTCATGAGGCCCATGAATATGGCTGGCACATTGGTCGCTCCAAATGGCATAACAAGGAACTCCCAATGTCCATACCTCGATCTGAATGCTGTTTTCGGGATGTCTTGCTCTCTGACTCTGATCTGATGGTACCCTCATGACCGCAAGTCAATATTCGAGAATACAGCCGCTCCCTTGAGCTGATTAAATAAGTCATCAATGTACGATAATCAACACATAATCTTGACGTACCATCCTTCTCCTTCACAAGAAACATCGGTGCTTCCCAAGGCAATCCACTAGCACGAATGAATCCCTTGGTTCTGAGTTCTTCAATCATCTTATACAAGATTTCCAACTTTGAAGGTGCCATCCTGTAGACTATCTCCGATACTGGTGCCGTCCCTGGAATCAAGTCGATGGTGAAAACTCTGTCTCACCGGAAAATGAAAACTCTGCCTCACCGGGAATACCAAAAATAATCCTGCCAATATGGCAGTCTATTCTTGTGTATTGCTCCTTCAACCAATCCATTCCTAGGCCAAGGGACCGATTCGGCCCGTCGCAAAAGGGTTGCCGTCTAACCCAGCTATAGTCCGTGATGGCTTGACATTGCCAGTGGCCTTCACATCCTTTTACTGCTTAACAAATGCACGTGACACGGGACGGTGCTTGCTATACTTCGATAGCCCAAGAAAACTCTTTTTTAATGTGTTCGTGCAACGACTTGACAAGCAAGGGCTACGTCAAGCCTTGCATCGAGGGAACGTGCTGTGCACGCGTTTGACTTGAACAATCAAGTTCTTTGGGTGCATAGACTTAAGCAAGAAGCAGTGAAATACGACTTAAACTACGGGACAAGCGAATGCTAATATTAATTGTAGTTCCAATTACATTTTAAATAAAAAAGAATGCAATTTTAACTTTAACTAGTTTGAAGTAAATGTTAAATCAAAAACTATTTTAAATTTAGTATTAATATTAGTTTCAATAATATTGTAAATTTTAAATTAACAGGAATGTCACGGTATTAGAAACCTAGCTAGCTGATGTCACGTTGCTCGGACTCGGTTAGTGTTTGTCCAAACTCGTACGTGCGAACTAGTTGTTAGTAATGAAAACCAAAAATTGAATTTTAAGTTTAAAATCTAGTCGAGCTTGATCCTTTCTCTTTATCCCATTTCCCACACTCGCTCTCTCTCTCGGGTTCTCTCTCACAGGTTGTGTTCACTAATACCATATCATTAGAATATTTTCACAACAGATCCCATAGCATTAAATGCTGCTGCATGCGTTATCCTACACAATTTAATAATAAACATTGATACCATATCATTAGAAGAGTAAAAGTTGTCTTGGAAGTTGTAAAAAATTACTTTGTATTTGTCTTCTCAATACTTTTTTGCATTGGAGATGACTTTTTAAACTTATTGCCATTTGTGAATATAATCTTGCCGCCTATGCAAGATATTGTCTTGTGCCTCATGCCACATAGGATACACAACACATAACAAGACAATAGGGTTGCATAGCATTAAATGCTGCTACATGCGTTATCCTACAGAAGAGGGCCACGTGGAGAGTGTTGTTGCATGCTTCCTCATGCATTATTAGCTACACAATTTAATAATACATGTACCCAGAAGACGAAAAAGTTGTGTTGTTGGAAGTTGTTTCCTTAAAATTATGCTTGCTCCTAGAATCACTCAAGATTTTCATGAGCCATCAAAATAGGGCCACGTGGCGGAGGTAAGGAAGACGAAAATGTTGTGTTGTTTTCTTGCTGGAAGTTGTTTCTTTCTGAATAATGCTTTTTGTACCTCCAAATTGTACTTTTAAACTGTCCATCCTTACGTGATAGCTGACGTGATATGTTGATCTGGCAGCTGACGTGGCAAATTTTTTAAAAAATAAAACTAAAAATAAAAATTAACATTAAAATGAATGTTAACATTAACACTAAAATTAATGTTAACATTAACATTAACATTAACATTAAAATTAATATTATCGTTAACATTAACAATAATATTAATATTAATATTAATATTAATATTAACATTAACATTAACATTAATATTAATATTAATATTAACATTAAATTAACATTAATATTAACGTTGAATTATTATGGAAAAAATTGGGTAGTTAACTTTTTGGATTAAAATTTTTCATGTCATCAGTCATGTCAGATGACACACACTATTATTTAACATGCCACATCAGATGAGAGGGCTATATATTACGAATAACATTACTCTTTCTTCTTGTATTGTTTCTTGTCCTTCGTTTCTTCTGCTGGTTTCTAACATACTCTATTTTCTTCAATGTCGACATCACATGGAGAAACTGATCGTCGTGTGAAAGATTTAGTCGATGCAGAAAGCTTCCTTTCAAGAGGAGTGTCAGATGATTTGGGTGATGAGCAAAGTTTGGAAGCTGTTAACTTAGGAGACAGTAAAGAACAAGATGAAGAAAACACTGGAAGAATGCATCATAACGATGACGACGACATCAACGCAAACAACGAAATGTTATTTCGCATCATCCTTTCTAATGGATTTAAGAAATGTATTATATTTTTACATTTAGTTATCATATTTATTTTG
Source organism: Iris pallida (assembly GCA_029216955.1). NCBI lineage: Eukaryota > Viridiplantae > Streptophyta > Magnoliopsida > Asparagales > Iridaceae > Iris > Iris pallida. The sequence continues at coordinate 27,791,722 of JANAVB010031617.1, forward strand.
TTTTATTCTGTTCTTAGGGACGACGGTGCATCTCCATTTGATTTCGATGCAGCGACAATGAAAAAATATTGCAGTCCGCCAACTTTAACAAAGATCCAAAACATCTCTTAGAAGAAGATATTATTGGCCTACAGTTCAACTCTATTGAAGAAGCAGAGACATTCTACCGGATATATTCAAAAGCATATGGTTTCAGTATTAGAAGGAACGAGGTAAAGAAAAATAAGTCTGGGATGGTGATGGTCCGTAGTTGGTGTTGTTCGAATGCGGAATTCAGACACAAGAAATACAAGGAAGCTCCTAACAGGGTTCGTGAGCCAAGAAGTGAAAGCAGAAGTGGCTGTAAAGCAATTTTTCGTATTGGGTACAAAGATTCTATAAAGATGTGGATCGTCAACAAATTTCATGTACTTCACAACCATAGCCTGGCGAATGATTATGAATCAGTTTTTTTGAGATCCTATCGTAAGATATCACCCGCAGAGTTGGAAGAAGTTAAGATTATGAAGCAATCAGGGATGGGGACTGGAGCGATATGGAATTTAATTGTCCACAGAAAAGGTGGCTGGGATAAGGTTGGATGGACGAAAAAGGATTTATACAACGCTCTAGCTCAAGATAGTAGAGCACTAGACGATGTTGATGCTACGATAACACTTATATTTCTTCAATCTAAGGAGGGCATTGACCCAGATTTCTTCTACGCGTATAAGGTAGACGAAGATTCCAGATTGACCCATCTCTTTTGGGCTGACGGTGCATGTCGATTCGATTACAAATTATTTAGAGATTCACTAACATTTGACTCTACATATAAAACAAATAGAAGTCAAATGTCGTTGGTGGTTCTAGTGGGTACAAACAATCATGCAATGACTTGTGTGTTTGGGTTTGCAATGATCCATAATGAGACTGCAGAGACATATTCTTGGGTTCTAGAAAAATTCCAAAAGTGTATGAATGACAAATTACCAGTGACAGTTCTCACGGATGGTTGCAGATCCATGATTAAAGCAATTGAGGATTTAATGTCCAGCGTAGTTCATCGAACGTGCTCATGGCATATCCTAAACAATGCTGCCAAACATGTACACCGAGAGAGTATTCACAATAAATTGAGTCTTCTGATTAAAAGGTACATCGCACACTTGCTACTTTACTTTGAAGTATGTTGTTATTACAATATTATAACTTTAGTTACTGTCCATGTTTTCTAAATAGGTACTATTCAGTCGAAGAATTTGAAAACCGTTGGCAGCAGATGCTAACAGATTATAATGTAGAGAACAATGAGTGGACCACTGCATTGTACAGAACGAGGCAGCGATGGGCGGACACATTCCTACGTGGGTATTTCTTTGGCGGTTCTACTGCAACAAATAGATGTAAATCTATGAACGCATTTCTGAAATTCTTTTTGAATGAGAAGCTGCCACTATGGAAGGTCCTTCAAAATTGTGACTTCGGTTTGGCGGCCTTACGTTACGGCCATATGAGTAAGCATGTCACTGATAAACTTTCAACACCAGTTGTGAATCAAACTAGCATGGCCGTAATAGAAGATAAATTTGTCGCAATTTACACTAAAACGATATTTATAGAGGTAAGGAAGGAAATCACACGTTCTGATGCATATACTATTCTCCATCATCACATCATAAAAGAGACAGAAGTTTGCACTATCCAAAAGTATATGTCGCCAAACAGTGTCAACCGGAAGGTTACATTTGATCCGGCCGACAACATCATAAAATGTGAATGCTTATGGATTGAGACCAAAGGGATTCCTTGTAGGCATATTTTTTCAGTAATGAAGAGATTGCAAATTGGAGATATTCTAAAGAACTTGATAAAATCTCATTGGCCCAAGGATTGCAAAGAGAGTTATCTCTCCGGACCTGGATCAGAAAGAAGATTCATCCACCCAGACAATATTGAGAGCAGAAGGTATGGTGGTATTAATGAACAAGTTAATCTGTTTACATACTATTGTAAAAATCAAGAACAATTCAAGAGAAGGGAACGGAGTTGAAGTCGTCGGTTCTGATGGAGTTGAAAGAAATGGTGACCGATATTGGTGAAGAAGAACAAATGGTAGCTGATGCAGTTCATGGAGTGCATGAAGCTTTAAAAGAGCCAAATCCGGTAGCAACAAAAGGAAGGCCTTCTCAAGGGAAATCAAGCCAGCCTACAGTAAGTCAGACTATCCCGAAGCCTAGAACTTGTAGAGTTTGTAAAAAATCGGGTCACAATTTTCGTAATTGTAAAGTACGAAAGCAAAATAGCGACAAAGAGCAAATGGAATCAAATGAAACGTCGTTGACTTAAGACAATGTCTTTCCTATGTGGCAAGATGTCATTCACACAAGACAACTTTTTCACTTCATCTTTTTTATATGTATAAAAGTCATTTTGAAGGGGCAGATGCTCACATTCTAAATCGTTTTAATACTCAATCGTTTTAATACTGGGAACGATATTCTTCGTGTAATTCAAAACAGAGAATATCATTCTCTGTTTCAAATGACACGGAGAATATCATTCTCCGTTTAAATTAAAACGGAGAATGAATATTCTAATGTGTTTTTAACACTGGGAATGTTATTCTCCGTTTCAAGTTAGACAGAGAATGTCATTCTCCGTTCCAAATTAAACGGCGAATAGAATCCTCAATCGTTTTAATACTGGGAATGCTATTCTCCGTGTAATTGGAAACGGAGAATGCTATTCTCCGTTTAATAAAACACGGAGAATAGCATTTTCTTTCGTTTTAACTCTTGTAATGCCATACTCCGTTTAATTGGCACAAAAAAGTGGTGGAAACATGATTAATTAACAAAATTTGATAACATATTTAAGAATGTGAAGTTTCTAATATCAATATTTCCATTTTTCGAATATTTGATTAAATTTTTGAACATTTTTTTTTTGCAATGAGCCGTTCTATACTCGCAAAATTGAGAAGGGACAGATTCATTGGTATTAATTTTCGAATATTTGATTAATATTTGAGTAAAATTGAAACCCTCAAAGTTGGCAGAATTCGAAGGGGCAGATTCATTGGTATTAATGGCATATAAATGGCAGTAGTTGGGAGAGTTTATTCTCGTCTTACTTAGCTTTACTTGAGAAGGGGCAGATGCATTGGTATTGATGCAAATTAATTAAATTGAATTCGAAGTGGCTGCCACTTGGCGCATGAGTCCGAGTTGTTCCTTGCCTATAAATGGCAGTAGTGTAGGGAGAGTTTGTTCTCGTCTCACTTAGCTTTTCTTGTGGAGATGGACTCTACCGATCCCCCGCCTTGGCAAGACGCTTTCCTCTTGGTTGTCGATCTCCTCATTCGAAGAAGCTTTGGTGGTGAAGTCCTTCAGAAGACTGAGATGTGCCTAGTGGACTGTCTGTTTTCGTGCAATTCATCGACTGTGTGCCATGTGTAGAACCCTAGAGGGGGGTGAATAGGGTAATAAAAAATAACTTAAGTACAAGAAGCAATATACGTCAAATAAAAAAGAGAAAGTAAGAAGATCAAACACAAGATGTATCCTGGTATCCTCGTTTGAGGCAATCCAGTCCCGGAACTCTTTCCGGCTTAAATCCACTATTTAATAAAATAGTACACACGCGTTTGGATCCGAAGAACTCGCCAACTTCAGCACGAGTTTGGATCCGAAGAACTCGCCAACTTCAACACACGAGTTTTCTTACGAAGGCTCGCCAACTTCAAAGAAATGAGAAGAGAACTTGTTGATCTTCTAACACTTGAAGATCGAAATTACAACTCTTAAATACTCTAGCACTTTGGGAGAGGATGACAATTAAAAGCTTGGTAGAGTATTAATGGTGGAGCTGTTGGTTGTTTGGAAAATTTATGGCAAGAGTGGATAAGCCTTCAGGAAGGAAGAAAGCTTGCATTTATAAAGAAACCAAGAGTAGGTAGCATTCAATGTTCCTGGATACAGGCTGACCGGTATACCGTCGGTAGGGACCGGCATGCCGTCGGTATGCCGGTCAAACAGTAACGATCATAATTATATCCGTTGGGAGCATTTAATGCTCGCCATTAATGCTAGTGTTTGTCATTCAAAAATCAAATTTCGTAACCCGGTATACCGTCGGTATGCAGCGGTATGCCGTCGGTATACCGATTGTTTGTCACAGAACATTATGTGATACACAAAACGGTATACTGTCGGTATGCTGGAGTATACCGTCGGTATGCCGATAATTATCACAGAACGTTTTTGTGGCAAACAAAACGGTGTACCGTCGGTATGCCGAAGCATGCCGTCTGTATGCCGATAATTATCACAGAACATTTTTGAGGCAAACAAAATGGTATACCGTCGGTATGCCGGATGTAAGCCCCCTGAATTTCCCGAATTATTTTTTGAATTTTCTAATGAATTATTTTCAATAATTCATTTCTATATAATTAATTTTGATCTTTAAATGCTCTTTACCGTGACTTGGAATTCTAGAGCATCAGGGATGCCAGTCTCTGGAAACTTCCTTCTTGGAGTTTGTAGTAGACGAGATTATCTTCACAGTGATATATCATGTCCCATCCAAACTCGTTCCCTTGTGCTCCTTTTGTATCGCGCAAGTTCGGGTCAATTTAGACCAATTAATTATCTACCGTGAAACCTGATTTAATTTCCAACTTAATTTTCGGGCCCGACATCGGTCCAATCCAGTCAACCCAATATATGGCCCTGACCTGTTTTGAGCCTACTATGCACGTGCCACTTGCGCGCTATCAAATTGATCTCTCTTGTGCCCCCAATTCATCCATGAATTAATTGATTTAAATTTATTATTTTTAATTAAATCTTGGTCCCGAACTTGTCCAAACTTGGCCCAACGCCCAACCCAGTTTAGTGTGGGCCCTGTCATGACTGCCCATACACCCCACTGGTGTTTTTCCATTTTTGCCTACTCGAAAATATAATTCTTTTATTTTATAAAATATCTAACTCTCTCTCTCTCTCTCTCTAAATATCTAACTCTCTCTCTCTCACTTTACACAACACCCCATCACTTCTCTCCCCTACCTGTACGAGAACAGCCCCCTCCTTTCCTTCCTTCTTCTTCATCACAGCCAACACCATCACCACCACTTTTTCTTCTTCTCCTCCTCCTACATATCATCACTACCACTCCACCACCATCCTCTTCATCATCATTATTACCACCCTCACCATCTCCACGAGCTCCACCACCCTCACCATCTCCACGAGCTCGACCACCATCGCCACCCCGAGCTCCACCACCAACACCACCACGAGAACAGCCACCACCACCTCCATATCATCATCACCATCACCATGGTCATCTTCATCATCATCACAAACAACACCAACATCATCACCATTATCATCTTCACCCCCACACCATTCTCCTCCTCTCCTCTCCTGTCCTCTCCTCTCATTTTCGTGCGCCCCCGTCCGCCGTCGTGGCCGGCCTCCGCCGCGCAGGGCCGGCGCGCCACCGCAGCAGCATCTGCGAGGCAGCAGTGCCGCAACAGCAGCAGTGCAAGCTGCAACAGCATCAGCATCAGCATGCGCGCGCGCGCACCGGCAGCCGCGCGCCGCCGCGGTCGTCGCCGTCGTCGGCGAGCCCTCCTGGCTGTGCGTGGGCCGGGCGCACCTCCCCGTGGCGGCCACCGTCCTCCGGGACGCGCCGCCTAGGCGTTTCGTGCGTTTCGCACGGGTTCCCGCCGTGACGCGTGCGGGAATGGAACTCAGAATCGCATCTCGAAACAGCGAATTCGCGCACGTTTCTCGGGAAATCCGATCGTTGGATCAGCGATTTCTTCGCTCCGTTACAATCTCGGTATATCCCTCTTCACCTCTGTCAAATTTCACCCGTTAATTTCGTCGTTTGATAGATCAAAACTGGCCACCAAGTTGACGTTTTAATTTGTACTGTTTTTGGACAGTTTTGCGACGCCAACTTCGCGGGTTCGTATCTTCGTCGTCGTAGCTCCGTTTTGCGCACCACCAGTTCCGGTGCACAGCTGGTATAACCCTCTTCCTGCCCCCTTTAGATTTCATTTCAGTTTGAGCTTGTTAGGTCGGTCGAATTCGACGCCAAAGTTGGCCGTTCGAATTCTTAGTGTTGCACTTGTAAAATTCCATTTTTGAACCCGGGACTCCGGATTCAATTTTTGACACCACCAGTAGACTCGTGGCGTCGTTCTGGCATGTTTTCATATAAAGTTTGCTTGATTTGGAGAACGTGGGCCTTGGCACGTATTTCGGTGCAAAGCGGGTTCCACTTTCTGGGTCAACGGGTCATTTTGAGTTCGGCTCATCGGAATCCAATTTCGGATATACCGTTGAGTTCGTATCGTCATTCTAGACTCGTTGACATATAATTTGCTGAGTTTTGAGGACATTAGCTCCGACACGCTTTTCCGTGTAAATCGGTTTTCCAATGTCCTGGTCAACGGACCAATTTGAGATCGGGTCAACGGAATCCAAATCTGGATATACCGTTGGGTTCGTATCGTCATTCTGGATTCGTGGACATATAATTTGTTAGGTTTTGTACACTTTTATTTTGGCACATTTTTCGGTGCAAAGTGTGTCCAACGACGGACATCATTTTGGCCCGAAATTTATCGTTTTGCCCCTGTGTCCAAATTGGACTTTTGGACAGGCTATCCTAGCTGATTTGACCATTCTGGACACGTTGGTGATATTTATTTTTATCATCCGACAACATCTGTAGGTTTTTACCCTATTATTATAATCCTTCTCCTTTTGCAGTATTTTGAGTTCCATCGATTCCGGTGATTTCACAATCACTGAAATTGAGTGAGTTGACCCTGTAGATGTTTATAGAGACTAGCCTTGACCATGTTTGACCATGGTTGACTGCCTTGACTGAACGTCGAAGTAGAGTCAACATTTGACCTAGGTTAGCCTAGTTTGACCTAGAGTTGACCAGAGTTGACCAGTTGACTAAATGTCAACTGTAAGTCAACCATTGACCCAGTTTGACCTAGTTTGACTTGGTTTGACTTATTGTGGTCTAGTTTGACTTAGTGGACTGAGTCTGACCTAGATTGCGTAGCTTATACTATAGAATCAAGCCTAACACTGTTAAACCCTAATTAGTTTATATATATCTTATCTTTAGGTCTGTGGCATCACTCTGAGCATCGACCCCATTTGACAGTTCAGGACCGCAGGCGAGTACATTCACTGATAGTTTTCATTGTCTTGATATTTGCTATATCCGATTCAGTCGTAGTGTCTTACTTGATTCTCAGACACGATAGTTCACGGACTAGTATTGTCGGATTCCTGTCATGAGATGTCATTCCTGATTTCTTGGAATACTGGTACTTGCTTGGTCTTGATTCTTGTACTTGTATTGACGTCGATTCCTGAAGAGGACTTGCTCCCCTCTTAGGGAATCCCGCGTCATGACGTGCTATGTCCGGATCCGTATACTACTCGGGGAAATGGGGAATATTATAGATAGTGTGATCAATGCCCCCTTGAGTTACTCCTTGCACCATAGCCATACCCTCACCTCACGATGGGTATAGCCTGACCTGTGTTACTTCTCGCTCCATAGCTTACCATCCCGGCCGGGCCGAGTCCACGTACTTGTAGCCGGTCGGCTGGAAGCCTGATGCTTGACCCATACCGATCACATTAGGCTATAATATTCGAGGCACATTTTATATTTACTTTTCTTGTCATATATCCTGTTCTGTTCTATATGTCGGTACTTTCTCACCATGCATGATATACAGTACTCACATGCTCTACATGCCTTTACATTGTACCTTGATTTGAGACTAAGTTCTGCTCGGGGGAAGGGTTACAACCCCGGTCCTTGTTTGGTTTAAGGGTTGTAACTCGGCTTCCGAACGGTTCCCAAGTCGCCTATATCTTTGTCTTGTATTTCATTATACTGTCTCTTATAGAACTTGTCAATTCACATGGAACTGCTGTTAGTGTTTGTACTTGCTCATTTTCCTGACAGGATACCGTTGATAATATTTTAGGAGTTGTTATACCATTTGTGGACTTCATGATGTTGCTAGCTGAGGTGGATCTCACTATTTTTCTATGTGAGTTGCCTGGTAGTTATCCTTAGTTCGTCTTGTTTTTTTCCTTCTTTATTTTCCTGTCTTATGATTCCTTCTAGTAGTTTCTAGTTGTTCTTGTGCTTTAGTTGTCTTTCTTGTCTTATCATCCCTAGCTGTTGTGATGTGACTAGAGTATATTTATAGTTATAGGCCTTCTAGACGTAGTGTATATTTATTGGGTACTAGACAGCGTTCTACCGCCGATACTGCGACGTAGGCTGGGCGTCGTCTACGTATTCGTACCCGTATATCCGGGTGCGGGTCGTGACACGTTTTTAGTGGTGGCCCATGCAGGTCCGTCTTTGCAATTAATGTGAAGTCGTGGTAGTACTTGAGCTTTTCTGTACTACTGCGAGCCTTGCCCTTGGATTAAGGTTGAGTCATGGAATATTTTAGGAATTTGGTGTTGACACAAAGTCACAGTCAACCAAATATTGACTACATTGACTAAATAATATCTGTATAAATTCAATACGACACACGACGTCTGCATTCAGTTCAGGACAGACAACAGCTCAGTTTCCGACTCTCAGTGTATTTTCGAGTCTGTACTTTTACATTTTATTGAGTCTAGAAGTATGTACTCTGAGTTATGCTGAGCTCTTGGAACTTAGTCTATAAGCCTACCCAAAATCCCAAGCTCCACCAAAACAAAAATTGCCCACAAGTCCCACATAGGACCACTCTGTGCTCTGGAGACAGAGTTCGGGCCGAACTCTGCCTCCACACAGAGTTCGGGCCGAACTCTGTCCCCTAGAAATCAGGAACCCTAATTTTAGGGTTAGCTGGTTGCTAGCTGTCCAACGGCCAAATTTTTGAATTTTCCTACCCGAATTCTGGCCGAATTCTGCCTCTAAAAACACTATAAATAGGGCATGAATTCTCTCATTTCAATTCACTCAATCTTCTCTTCTCTTCTCTCCTACAAGCTCAATAAGCCATACCCTTCCTATCTACTAGCCACAAGCCTCCTAAGTCTCGAGTGCTCAGCATCTCTCAGTTAGGATTCTTGTGCAAGAGTGAAGAAGTCGCTTGGACAATTCCAAGCAAATCGCCACTGCGATCCTCTGTTAGAAGTTGACGTGCTCTTCTGAAGAAAAGGCACGGGTTGTAAGCTACTATTTCACAAATAGTGGATTTAATCCTGAGCTAGAGTTCTCAGGCCTGGACTAGTCCTCCACGAGGGAAAACCAGGTTAAAATCGTTGTGTTTGCGTATGCTCTTCTGCTCTTCATTTATTTTCCGCACTTTACTCTGATTTTTTATTGTTGGTGAAAGAGTTATTTTTAATTGGCTATTTTTCTATATAAACTCTATTCACCCCCCTCTAGAGTTGCCAAACTGTTCTTCAATTGGTATCAGAGCTCTGTTCTCTTTACAAGGACTAACATCCTAAGAGCTGATCCATGGCAACCACACAATCCTTGATTTCCAATCATGGTGAAGGTCAGTCCACTCATAGGCCTCCCCTATTTGATGGGACTAACTACACATATTGGAAAACAAGGATGAGCTTCTATCTTAAGTCTCTAGACTTTGACCTGTGGACTGTCGTCACTGACGGTTACAAAAAGCCCGCCAGAATAGTTGTCGATGGTGACCTCATTGAGAAACCACACGACAAATATTCTGTCGAGGAGAAGAAACAGGCAAGTCTAGATGCTAGGGCTATTAATGCTTTATTCTGTGCCATAGACAGGAATGAGTTCAACAGGGTCTCTACATGCACCACTGCTCATGAAGTATGGAGACTTCTAGAAGTGACGCATGAAGGAACCACACAGGTCAAGGAATCCAAAATTAGCCGTCTCACTCAAGAATACGAAGCCTTCAAGATGAAGCCAAGTGAGACGATCACTCAAATGATCACAAGATTCCTCGACATCATCAATCCTCTATCTTCGCTTGGAAAGCAGTACTCAAACCACGAGAAGATTCGTAAGCTGCTCAGAGGGCTACCAAAGATTTGGAATCCTAAGGTGACAGCCATCATAGAAGGAAACGATCTCACAACAATGTCAATGGAGACCTTGATGGGTAAGCTTATGACTCACGAGCTTGACCTCAAGGACTTCGAAGAGCCTGCTCCGAAGACCAGGGAGATCGCACTCAAAGCTCATCAACGAAGAGCTAATCATGATGAGACCGAAGAAGATAACTCGGATGATGAAGACCAAGCTCTCATGGTTCGCAACTTCAGGAAATTCCTTCGCTTCAATCGAAGGAAGAAGGAATCTCAAGAAAACGATGAAGAGGAACCAACTTGTTATGGTTGCAAGAAAACTGGACATGTCCGAAAAGACTGCCCATTCCTGAAGAAGAGCAACCACTATGAGAAGCCATACAAAAGGAACTCATCAAAGAAATATGCCAACACAGGCATCTGGCATGAAAGTGAAGCGAGTGACTCTGAGGAAGAAAAGGACTCTCCTCAAGATACAGCAAATGTGTGCCTGATGGCAACTTCCAACAAGGTATCTAACGAAACTCTGGATGACTTCTCTTTTGATGAACTTGGCGATGCTTTCACTGATTTACTCGATGATCATAAAAAGGTCATCGGTAAATATAAACATGCCAAGGACAAAATCAAAAGTCTAGAAGATGAGATACAAAGAATTTCTTTACTTCTTGATAATGTTAGAAACACATCACCCACTAATGACACTGATGAAGTATCCAAGCTTAAATTAAGCTTACATGATGCTGAAGCACGTATTGAGCAACAAACTCAAGAAATCACTACTCTCAACACGTTGCTTGCTGAAGAAAAGAGTAGACACAAGATTTCCATGACTAAGATTTATGGCTTAAATATTAAGGTTGATGAACTGCAAGCTGTTTCTAAAAGATTAGAAACCAAATTGGGTAAACAGGTTGTCCAACCTCAAACCCAATCACATGGGCACAATACCACTCATGCTAGTCAATCACGTCATTCTCATGCAGCACATAACCATGCATTTATATACACAAACTTTCACAAACCACGTGCACGTAAGAACAATTCTCACTCAGTACACACTCATCATGCACAAAGACACAATCAACATCACTCCACACATAAAAATCATCATGCCATGCCATATAGACAAAATCATCATGCAATGCCATATAGACAAGGTTCTCATATACCATATAGACAAAATCATCATGCCATGCCATCTAGACAATATCAGCATGTCACGCATCATAGACAATACCATCATTCTATGCCTCATAGACACCATCAACATGCCACTTATTCCATGCATAATCATCTTCACCATGCTAACTCTTCACATCATGTCCATCCTCATCCTGTTGCTTATAGATATTATTCTCATGCTCCTAGTATAAATAAGAATGCTATCTGTACTTATTGTGGATTACATGGACACATCTCACCACAGTGCAGAGTTAGAAGACTTGTAGATAAAAGGATATATGCTTGGTTCCCAAAGACTAACTTTTCAGGACCCTCAAGAACTCGGGTACCAAAGGTCACATCTACTCTTGATGTAGGTGGACCTTCCCTCCTCAACTGAAAGTAAGTAGATTCTCGATAGTGGATGCTCGCGACATATGACGGGAGACGCAAATCTTTTTGCATCACTATCGATGAAGAGAAAAGGATACGTATCCTTCGGTAACAATCTCAAAGGGCACATTATAGGTAATGGTATCATTGGTCATCCTCCTTCTCCTGTAATAAAGGGTGTCTGCCTAGTGACCGAGTTAAAGCATAACCTGCTCAGCATTAGTCATCTTGCTGATCATGGATATGATATTAACTTTGGACAAAACAGTTGCTACATCTATGATAGGTCAACAGGAGACATTGCTTTTGAAGGGAAAAGAGAGGACAACATCTACATTTTCTATCTTTCTATAAATACTAACAATGCAGGTAGATGTCTATATGCCCACAAAGACGAACGACTACTTTGGCACCAGCGTCTTGGTCATGCCAACATGGATGCTATATCCAGGCTTTCCACCAAGAAGCTAGTGAGAGGATTGCCTGACATCACGTTCAAAAAGGACACGGTATGTGCCGAATGTGAACTAAACAAGGCAACTAAATCCTCATTTCATTCTATCAACTCTGTAAGTACTTCTAGACCCTTGCAACTACTTCATATGGATTTATTTGGTCCTAGTAGAATAGCTAGCCTTGGAGGCAAACTTTATGCATTTGTTATTGTTGATGATTTTTCGAGATTTACATGGGTTTTCTTTCTCGCTAATAAGAGCGATGCTATTTCTGCTTTCAAAATTTTTGTAAAGAAAGTTCAAAACGAAAAAGGCTACATGATTACTCGAATCCGAAGTGATCATGGAGGCGAATTCGTAAATTATGATTTTGAAAGTTTTTGTAATGCAAATGGTTTTGATCATGAATTTTCTTGTCCTAGAACTCCTCAACAAAATGGTGTTGTGGAGCGGAAGAATAGGACTCTTGGCGATATGGCTAGAGTCATGTTGAATAAATTTTCTTTTCCGAAATATTTTTGGGCAGAGGCTGTAAGTACAGCATGCCACATTTTGAATAGGGTGCTTATTTGTCCCATTACGAAGAAAATACCCTATGAGCTTTGGTTTGGGAGAACCCCCAATGTTTCTTATTTTAAAGTTTTTGGCTGTAGATGTTTTATCCTTAACACCAAAGACAACTTAGGCAAATTTGATGCCAAAGCTGACGATGGTATCTTTCTTGGTTATGCCGCCAAGAGTAAGGGATATAGAGTTTTCAATAAACGCTCACTTATTGTGGAAGAGTCAACAAATATGACTTTTGATGAAGACAACAGTGCAGCAAGTACTCTTGATGATGACGTTGAGCCATCAACTTCTACTCCAATGAATACTTCAACCGAAACTAATTCTCTGGAGGGTTTGCCTAAGAAATTCTCTTTCAAACCTTCTCATCCAGAAAATTTAGTTATAGGAGAAGTTTCACGTGGAGTAACTACTAGATCATCACTAAGAGACTCCGTTGCTAGCACTGCCTTCATTTCACAAGTAGAGCCTAAAAACATTTCTGAAGCTTTTAATGATGAATTTTGGATTTCTGCTATGCAAGAAGAACTCAACCAATTCGAGAGAAGCCAAGTATGGGAACTCGTTCCTAGACCGGTTAATCACTCGATAATTGGTACTAAATGGGTTTTTAGAAACAAAGTAAATGAAGATGGTTCAGTCACACGTAACAAAGCCCGTCTAGTAGCTCAAGGATACAATCAAGAGGAAGGTATCGACTACGATGAGACATATGCTCCTGTTGCTAGACTAGAATCCATTCGAATGCTTTGTGCTTTTGCCAATCATCAGAACTTTAAATTATTTCAAATGGATGTTAAAAGTGCTTTCTTGAATGGCTTTATTAAGGAGGAAGTTTATGTCAAACAACCCCCTGGCTTTGAAAATCACAAATTTCCCGACCACGTGTTCAAGCTGAAGAAAGCGCTTTATGGCCTTAAACAAGCCCCCAGAGCTTGGTATGAAAGGCTAAGCAGTTTCTTGTTTGAGAAAGGTTTTTCAAAAGGGAAAATTGACACTACACTGTTTATTAAATCTTTCGAAGACACCATTCTATTAATTCAGATTTATGTTGATGATATTATTTTTGGGTCTACTGATGAAACTCTTTGTCAAGAATTTGCCAAGTGTATGCAGACGGAATTTGAGATGAGCTTGATGGGAGAGCTCAACTATTTTCTTGGTCTGCAAGTAAAACAACTGGCTAATGGAACTTTCATCTGCCAATCAAAGTACACCAAGGACATGCTGAAGAAGTTCGATCTTGACAACATCAAACCAATCAGCACGCCAATGGCTACTTCAACCAAACTCGAACCAGATGAGAGTGGCAAACCTGTTGATCAACGTAAGTATCGAGGTATGATAGGCAGCTTACTTTATTTAACTGCTAGTCGTCCCGATATCATGTTCAGTGTTTGCCTATGTGCTAGATATCAAGCTAATCCTAAGGAATCACACATGACCGCGGTTAAGCGTATCTTTAGATACCTTAAGGGTACGGTTACAGTGGGCCTATGGTATCCCAAGTCAACATCATTTGATCTTATTGGTTACTCCGATACTGACTTCGCTGGATGCAAGGTCGACCGTAAAAGTACGAGCGGCACGTGTCATTTATTAGGAAAAGCTTTAGTCTCCTGGTTTAGCAAGAAGCAGAACTCTGTTGCACTATCCACAACAGAAGCTGAATACATAGCAGCTGGGCGTTGTTGTGCACAAATTCTGTGGATGAAGCAAACCCTTGAGGACTATAAGTTATCTTTCATGCATATTTCTATATTCTGTGACAATACTAGTGCAATCAATTTGACTAAGAACCCTGTCTGCCACTCACGCACTAAACACATTGAGATCAGACACCACTTTTTGCGTGATCATCAGCAAAATGGCACGATTAACTTAGAATTTATTGACACTGATCATCAGCTGGCAGATTTCTTTACTAAGCCACTATCCGAAGAGCGCTTCAATTTTCTTTGTCGTGAACTTGGAATTTTAGATGAAGCAGTTATAAATTGAAACTCACCTGCGTAAATATCGAGTATATTGTGATTCTTTTTCGAAGAATTTGGTATGGGTACAAGCCGAAAGGGTCCTTCTGACAACAAGGCGTAAAAGCCTAAGCGACACGGTGCACTAGTCCTCAGGACTACCGCTAGCTGGGATCCGGCCCCTGCAGCTAACCCATGGCAAATTTGGACTATTGAACCACAGTATATGTCCTTATTTATTATATGGCTCATTTTCGATTTAATATTGCCTAATTGAGATTTTCTAAAGTTCATTCTGTTTTCTGAGTACTTCTCTATCTATTTTTTAAAATTCAACACTCTTTGTTGTCCTCAACTATCTTTTGTTTAATTCTTAAACATTTTCTTCATGTTCTTTGCCTGTTTTCAGTTCTGGACCATTGATCCAGAACTCGGGCCGAACTCTTCCCCTACCAGAGTTCGGGCCGAGTTCGGTTCTTAGGTTCCAGGGTCGGGATCTGGCTCTGCCATTGGATCAATTCTAATCCAATGGTCAATATTTCACCCGACCAAAGACCAAGCCCTACTTTATTTCGGAATTCCCTCTCTTTCCTCCCATATTTCCTTCTTCTCCACCTCTTCCATCTTCTTCCTTCCAAACCCTAACCCTAGTTCTTGATATAGAGGGCTCTATTTCTTCTCAAAATCAAGGAAAAGGGGTTTTTCAACATTCTCTTCAACTGTTTGATATTCTTTTCAGGTATATCTCTCTTTTTCTATCATTTCCAAGTTCTCCTCTTTTATTTCAAATGGCATCTCGCTTGTCCAAACGAGGGAGAAGGACTCGACATGAGGGTGCTTCTTCTTCGGTTCCTCCTCCTCCGATTGAACAAGCAGTTGAACAACACCCCATTCATCCGTTGTTCAATCCGCCGCGTCCCGATGACCCTAACACTTACGACGACCGTTTATTTGTATCGCTAGAAGCCTCTAATGAATGGTTTAGCAATTTTAGAACTCGTCCGGTGTTTGGGGGCCATCCCATAAATTTCACTATATTTTCACATTATGAGTCATTATTCCGTGATCTTTGTTTGGATGAACTTGTTGCTTCAAATTCTGTCATCTACCATAGTGCCATTCAAATGTTTTACTGCAATTTGACTCACGATGCAACCCACATCTATTCTCGGGTTGCTGGCATTACCATTGCCTTTAATGATTCTGAGTTGGGAGATTTTCTTGCTCTCCCGGATCTTGATGTGTGGAACAAGCTTGTGGAGGCACGTCAACTTCAATTTGTTGGCGACACTTCCCTTGAAGGATTCAAGGAGGATTTATGTGCTCCTAACGTAAGTCCTCGCAAGCTAAAGGCCAAGCATCTCACCCCCTACTTTTATGAACTTCATCGCATCGTGTTCAATACTATCTTGCCCAAGGCTGGCTCAACAGATGAAGTCACTTATCTTGAGATCTCCGCCTTATATCATCTCCACTTTCGTATTCCATTCAACTTTCCACGGACTATGATGGATTGGATGATCAACTGTCGGAAGAAACCAAGAGCTTTGGTTTATCCTCTCTATCTTCCTTTAGTTTTTCGTGCTTTCATCATTCCTATCCATGATTGTCCGTTCATGCCTGCACTTGCCTTTCTATCCAAAGCACGACGCCTTCAGCCTGTCGCTGCTTCTGAGTCATCTGAGTATTCTGCTGATGAGGAGCCTGACGCCCCTCCTTTTGGTCAGGATGCACCTCCTCCTCCTGCCACTCTTGAGTCTCTTCAGACTATGCTTCGCGATCGCTTTGCTATTGAGGATGATCGCTGGACGCAGCAGGATTACCGTACCACCTTGCAGATCAGTGCCCTTGGGAACTCTCTGCATGATATGCGGTATTCACTTGCTCGTCATCCTGATCTGCATGTGCCTATTGAGCGGGATCCAGATCGCGCGGGTCATCGTATAGACGATCCGTGGGTCATGAGGTATATGGATCCTGATGATGCTTTTGTGGACCCTCGTCGCTCATTCCCTGGTCCTTCAGATGTTCCAGGACCTTCTCGTGCTCCATGATGGAGATTGGCTTGATATGCTGCTGCCACTGCTGATGGTCTTAGTTGCCTCTTTGATTTTAGTTATTTCAGTTTGTTATGGATTTATGTACTGGATTTATGTCTTCAAACCCTGATGATGTGCTGGTTGGTGGATAACATTTTATGCTATTTTTCGTAGTTCTACTTTATGTCAGTGACTTGTTTTATTAGTATTATACTGTTTCTTCTCTGCTTGGTGTGGTTGGATTACTTTTCATTGTCTATACTGCTATTCCCATGCTTTTCCTTATGCAGTCTATATGATCCTTTATATTGCTAACTGCCAAAAGGGGGAGAAATATGTATATTTGTCTGTGCTTGTGTTTGCTTTTGGGAAAATATTTTTATCAGGCCACAGGTTCTATGCATTATTTACGGGGGAGAGCAATTGATTCTAGCTCGGCACCGTTCACTGATTACGGGGGAGCTATCTTATTCTAGCTCGGCATTGTTTATGGGGGAGCTGTGTTTTAACCAACTGTGTCCAGGTATGAATATTGAAATATACATTTATTATTTTGTCAATTATCAATATGGGGGAGATTGTTGACACAAAGTCACAGTCAACCAAATATTGACTACATTGACTAAATAATATCTGTATAAATTCAATACGACACACGACGTCTGCATTCAGTTCAGGACAGACAACAGCTCAGTTTCCGACTCTCAGTGTATTTTCGAGTCTGTACTTTTACATTTTATTGAGTCTAGAAGTATGTACTCTGAGTTATGCTGAGCTCTTGGAACTTAGTCTATAAGCCTACCCAAAATCCCAAGCTCCACCAAAACAAAAATTGCCCACAAGTCCCACTTAGGACCACTCTGTGCTCTGGAGACAGAGTTCGGGCCGAACTCTGCCTCCACACAGAGTTCGGGCCGAACTCTGTCCCCTAGAAATCAGGAACCCTAATTTTAGGGTTAGCTGGTTGCTAGCTGTCCAACGGCCAAATTTTTGAATTTTCCTACCCGAATTCTGGCCGAATTCTGCCTCTAAAAACACTATAAATAGGGCATGAATTCTCTCATTTCAATTCACTCAATCTTCTCTTCTCTTCTCTCCTACAAGCTCAATAAGCCATACCCTTCCTATCTACTAGCCACAAGCCTCCTAAGTCTCGAGTGCTCAGCATCTCTCAGTTAGGATTCTTGTGCAAGAGTGAAGAAGTCGCTTTGACAATTCCAAGCAAATCGCCACTGCGATCCTCTGTTAGAAGTTGACGTGCTCTTCTGAAGAAAAGGCACGGGTTGTAAGCTACTATTTCACAAATAGTGGATTTAATCCTGAGCTAGAGTTCTCAGGCCTGGACTAGTCCTCCACGAGGGAAACTAGGTTAAAATCGTTGTGTTTGCGTATGCTCTTCTGCTCTTCATTTATTTTCTGCACTTTACTCTGATTTTTTATTGTTGGTGAAAGAGTTATTTTTAATTGGCTATTTTTCTATATAAACTCTATTCACCCCCCTCTAGAGTTGCCAAACTGTTCTTCATTTGGTACTCAGTCACATATTAGGAACTCTTGGTAGATTCCAGGGATGACCCCTGGGAATCTTATTTTGAACTTTTTGAAACTTTTCCCATTTGTTCTGTCCGTCCTGATTTCTGAAACGTCTGTCCGTTATCAACTTTATTCTTTCTTGGAATGAGTTTGTGGACCCCAGAGGAAAGGTATAAGTTGAACTTATATATCTTCTAGGTCGAGACGAGAATATGATTTACCAGTCTCACATCAGGTTGAGATTGTTTTAGATTATATTCCAATGATTTCCTTTATCTTGACCTAGATAGTACCTTTGGACATCTCCTGAGAATTTTCTTCTAAACTCTACCTCGGAATCTGTTTTATCTAGTTTTCATTTAATTATCCTTGATTCGTTGTTGAATTTTGAATCTTGATGTTCGTTGTTGACTTCGATCTTGATTTTGTTGAAGATAAGTTCCTCAGAATTGAGTTAAGATATCCTGATAAACATATTTTGAACGAGGATGATGAGAACAGTAAGTGTCTACTTTACTTATGGAGTTTAGAATTTATCGCAGTCATATTAGCTAGCCTGGCAGGGACGTGGAGCCTGATTTTGGATATACTATCCTAGTTATGGAATTTAGATTCTCTTGCAGCCATACCGGTTGGCGTGGTAAGGAATCTAGATGACATGATTTTAGGGTGTATACCTTGGTTATGGACTCTATCGTTTATTGTAGCTATGTTACTGGCGTGACGTAAATTCTGGCAACATGATTTTGGATAGACGTGTATGGTTATCAGATCGTATCTTAAATTGATTCACTTGTTTTAACCTATTGGGCAAGAGCAGTTCCTACTATTACTTCTGTTTTCCCATTCTTCTCTTCCTCATCGCATGATGATTTCCTCATCTTACCCTTATCTCCTCCGTCTTGATCAATTATGTCTTGGTTCCACCAATCACCTATCTCATATCTACATCTGTCATCTACACTTGAAAACTTTGAAAATTTTGAAATTTTCATATCTCAATTGTTTCTTAATTTTCGATACTGTTAAGATTTTGATTCCCTTCTGTCCATGACCAATCAATTTTGGTCATCTTGTTTATCGTGCCAAAGAGTCTTGGTTGCTGACTAGACTCTAGATGACTTCAATTCCCTTGTGACTTGGATTTTCATCCTTGGATGTTCGTGCCCAACCTTCGTTGAACTTATTCTCCATCTTGCCCAAATTCTGAATTACTCGAAAGTTGATCAACTTAGATCATGTTGAGACAAATTTCTTTATCGTGGTTGGATTTCAATGCTATTAACCTTCGTGCATTGACTTCCGATTTTGAGCATGTTTGGATTTTGAAACACTCGTGCCTATACTCTTTTCGACCTTAATTTGATTTTCTGATTGTATCTGAAACTTCCTTGTGCTTAATCATGCCTATCTCAAATCCTAAATCAAATTTCAGAAAGCTGAAATCCTATTATCAATATTTTGTTGATTATAACCGGATGAAGCTCAAGTTTTGATTTTGTTGTCATACCTCTATCGTGCCAAGTGATCTTAGACTATTTCCAATTTTATTCCCGCTCGAACTTGGAGCGTATTCCATGATTTTATTAATCATACTCTTCAATCTTGATCAGGTCTATAAGACCTTACTTCGATTTTGTTGTGTCTGAAACTCCAGCTCAATCATGCCAAGCCTTGTTTTGGTCATGATTATCTCTCATCTTGATCAAGCCTGTGTGACTTTCAGGCTGATTATCCGTTAACCCGAGTGCTACACGTCATCTCGTACGTGGACTTTATCTATAACTTTCATTCTCCTAAGTCATTTCTGAATCGTGTCCCAATGACTTAACTTATCTATAATCGTGCCTATATGATTCTGTTCATATTTTGATTCTATCGTGCGAAATTTTTTCATCGTGCCTGAATAATTGTGAATTGATTATCTTAATCGTGCAAACTTGTCATTCTATGATCGTGCCTAAGTTTTTTTTGCCTAAAACTTTCTATCTTGTTTTACCCCTACTACAACCTTAATTTCGAGGGCGAAATTTCTATAAGGTGGGTAGGATGTAAGCCTCCTGAATTTCCCGAATTATTTTTCGAATTTTCTAATGAATTATTTTCAATAATTCATTTCTATATAATTAATTTTGATCTTTAAATGCTCTTTACCGTGACTTGGAATTCTAGAGCATCAGGGATGCCAGTCTCTGGAAACTTTCTTCTTGGAGTTTGTAGTAGACGAGATTATCTTCACAGTGATATATCATGTCCCATCCAAACTCGTTCCCTTGTGCTCCTTTTGTATCGCGCAAGTTCGGGTCAATTTAGACCAATTAATTATCTACGGTGAAACCTGATTTAATTTCCAACTTAATTTCCGGGCCCGACATCGGTCCAATCCAGTCAACCCAATATATGGCCCTGGCCTGTTTTGAGCCTACTATGCACGTGCCACTTGCGCGCTATCAAATTGATCTCTCTTGTGCCCCCAATTCATCCATGAATTAATTGATTTAAATTTATTATTTTTAATTAAATCTTGGTCCCGAACTTGTCCAAACTTGGCCCAACGCCCAACCCAGTTTAGTGTGGGCCCTGTCATGACTGCCCATACACCCCACTGGTGTTTTCCCATTTTTGCCTACTCGAAAATATAATTCTTTTATTTTATAAAATATCTAACTCTCTCTCTCTCTCTCTAAATATCTAACTCTCTCTCTCTCACTTTACACAACACCCCATCACTTCTCTCCCCTACCTGTACGAGAACAGCCCCCCTTTCCTTCCTTCTTCTTCATCACAGCCAACACCATCACCACCACTTTTTCTTCTTCTCCTCCTCCTATATATCATCACTACCACTCCACCACCATCCTCTTTATCATCATTATCACCACCCTCACCATCTCCACGAGCTCCACCACCCTCACCATCTCCACGAGCTCGACCACCATCGCCACCCCGAGCTCCACCACCAACACCACCACGAGAACAGCCACCACCACCTCCATATCATCATCACCATCACCATGGTCATCTTCATCATCATCACAAACAACACCAACATCATCACCATTATCATCTTCACCCCCACACCATTCTCCTCCTGTCCTCTCCTGTCCTCTCCTCTCATTTTCGCGCGCCCCCGTCCGCCGCCGTGGCCGGCCTCCGCCGCGCAGGGCCGGCGCGCCACCGCAGCAGCAGCTGCGAGGCAGCAGTGCCGCAACAGCAGCAGTGCAAGCTGCAACAGCAGCAGCATCAGCATGCGCGCGCGCGCACCGGCAGCAGCGCGCCGCCGCGGCCGTCGCCGGCGAGCCCCTCCTGGCTGCGCGTGGGCCGGGCGCCCCTCCCCGTGGCGGCCACCGTCCTCCGGGACGCGCCGCCTAGGCGTTTCGTGCGTTTCGCACGTGTTCCCGCCGTGACGCGCGCGGGAACGGAACTCAGAATCGCGTCTCGAAACAGCGACTTCGTGCACGTTTCTCGGGAAATCCGACCGTTGGATCGGCGATTTCTTCGCTCCGTTACAATCTCGGTATATCCCTCTTCACCTCTGTCAAATTTCACCCGTTAATTTCGTCGTTTGATAGATCAAAACTGGCCACCAAGTTGACATTTTAATTTGTACTATTTTTGGACAGTTTCGCGACACCAACTTCGCGGGTTCGTATCTTCGTCGTCGCAGCTCCGTTTTGCGCACCACCAGTTTTGGTGCACAGCTGGTATAACCCTCTTCCTGCCCCCTTTAGATTTCATTTCAGTTTGAGCTTGTTAGGTCGGTCGAATTCGACGCCAAAGTTGGCCGTTCGAATTCTTAGTGTTGCACTTGTAAAATTCCATTTTTGAACCCGGGACTCTGGATTCAATTTCTGACACCACCAGTAGACTCGTGGCATCGTTCTGGCATGTTTTCATATAAAATTTGCTTGATTTAGGGAACGTGGGCCCTGGCACGCATTTCGGTGCAAAGCGGGTCCCACTTTCTGGGTCAACGGGTCATTTTGAGTTCGGCTCATCGGAATCCAATTTCGGATATACCGTTGAGTTCGTATCGTCATTCTGGACTCGTTGACATATAATTTGCTGAGTTTTGAGGACATTAGCTCCGACACGCTTTTCCGTGTAAATCGGTTTCCAATGTCCTGGTCAACGGACCAATTTGAGATCGGGTCAACGGAATCCAATTCTGGATATACCGTTGTGTTCGTATCGTCATTCTGGATTCGTGGACATATAATTTGTTAGATTTTGTACACTTTTATTTCGGCACGTTTTTCGGTGCAAAGTGTCGTGCAACGTGTCCAACGACGGACATCATTTTGGCCCAAAATTTACCGTTTTGCTCCTGTGTCCAAATTGGACTTTTGGACAGGCTATTCTAGCTGATTTGACCATTCTGGACACGTTGGTGATATTTATTTTATCATCCGACAACATCTGTAGGTTTTTACCCTATTATTATAATCTTTCTCCTTTTGCGGTATTTTGAGTTCCATCGATTTCGGTGATTTCACAATCACTGAAATTGAATGAGTTGACCCTGTAGATGTTTATAGAGACTAGCCTTGACCATGTTTGACCATGGTTGACTGCCTTGATTGAACGTCGAAGTAGAGTCAACATTTGACCTAGGTTAGCCTAGTTTGACCTAGAGTTGACCAGAGTTGACCAGTTGACTAAATGTCAACTGTAAGTCAACCATTGACCCAGTTTGACCTAGTTTGACTTGGTTGGACTTATTGTGGTCTAGTTTGACTTAGTGGACTGAGTCTGACCTAGATTGCGTAGCTTATACTATAGAATCAAGCCTAACACTGTTGAACCCTAATTAGTTTATATATATCTTATCTTTAGGTCTGTGGCATCACTCTGAGCATCGACCCCATTTGACAGCTCAGGACCGCAGGCGAGTACATTCACTGATAGTTTTCATTGTCTTGATATTTGCTATATCCGATTCAGTCGTAGTGTCTTACTTGATTCTCAGACACGATAGTTCACGGACTAGTATTGTCGGATTCCTGTCATGAGATGTCATTCCTGATTTCTTGGGATACTGGTACTTGCTTGGTCTTGATTCTTGTACTTGTATTGACGCCTATTCCTGAAGAGGACTTGCTCCCCTCTTAGGGAATCCCGCGTCATGACGTGCTATGTCCGGATCCGTATACTACTCAGAGAAATGGGGAATATTATAGATAGTGTGATCAATGCCCCCTTGAGTTACTCCTTGCACCATAGCCATACCCTCACCTCACGATGGGTATAGCCTGACCTGTGTTACTTCTCGCTCCATAGCTTACCATCCCGGCCGGGCCGAGTCCACGTACTTGTAGCCGGTCGGCTGGAAGCCTGATGCTTGACCCATACCGATCACATTAGGCTATAATATTCGAGGCACATTTTATATTTACTTTTCTTGTCATATATCCTGTTCTGTTCTATATGTCGGTACTTTCTCACCATGCATGATATACAGTACTCACATGCTCTACATGCCTTTACATTGTACATTGATTTGAGACTAAGTTCTGCTCGGGAGAAGGGTTACAACCCCGGTCCTTGTTTGGTTTAAGGGTTGTAACTCGGCTTCCGAACGGTTCCCAAGTCGCCTATATCTTTGTCTTGTATTTCATTATACTGTCTCTTATAGAACTTGTCAATTCACATGGAACTGCTGTTAGTGTTTGTACTTGCTCATTTTCCTGACAGGATACCGTTGATAATATTTTAGGAGTTGTTATACCATTTGTGGACTTCATGATGTTGCTAGCTGAGGTGGATCTCACTATTTTTCTATGTGAGTTGCCTGGTAGTTATCCTTAGTTCGTCTTTTTTTTTCCTTCTTTATTTTCCTGTCTTATGATTCCTTCTAGTAGTTTCTAGTTGTTCTTGTGCTTTAGTTGTCTTTCTTGTCTTATCATCCCTAACTGTTGTGATGTGACTAGAGTATATTTATAGTTATAGGCCTTCTAGACGTAGTGTATATTTATTGGGTACTAGACAGTGTTCTACCGCCGATACTGCGGCGTAGGCTGGGCGTCGTCTACGTATTCGTACCCGTATATCCTGGTGCGGGTCGTGACACCAGAGCATACCGTCGGTATGCCGATGTTTGTCATAGAACGTTTTGTGGTCCACAAAACGGTATACCGTCGGTTTGCCGGAGCATACCGTCGGTATGCCGACATTTCTCACAGAAAGTTTTGTGGTCAATAAAACGGTATACCGCCGGTATGCCGGAGCATACCGTCGGTATGCCATTCTATAAGTTATTGATTTTTGACTGAGGAATTTAAAAGCTTTTAGTTTTGTCATCCAACCTTAAGTGTTTACAGAAAGACCTAGACCTTGTACAAACTCGAAATCTTGAAGTGTAGAGAGCCGTCTTTTCAAGGAACGTCGGTCTTTGCTTCAGTCTTCAAGGCAATGGTTGGTAATCTTGAATGGACAGACTTAATGTAGTAGAGCTTCTGAATTGATGTCAATCTGATAGACAGAGAAAACTGAACTACGAAGATGCTGTTAATATTATCAAAATAAAATGTGCCAACAATCTCCCCCATTTTGATAATTGACAAATTAGAGAGATAGCATCTTCAGGGAGTGACTCCTCCGTAGGTAGACAACTCCCCCTCAATACGTTTTCTCCCCCTTTGTCACTTAGTCAAAGATAGGAATATATATATATATATATATATATATATATATATATATATATATATATATAATAGCATTGAATGGAACAAAGTATCATAGATAAAAGCATATATTGATAGATAAAAAGTTGGAAATAGGAAACTTGCGTGACAAGACAAACAACACTACATAAGAACTGATAAAACTCTCCCCTATGAGAGTTAGCAAGACAATAAAAGAAACAGATATCAAGTCCCCGCAGGACTGCACACAACTAAAAACACTCAAATACTGGTCCCCGAAGGACCTCAAAAGACAAAACCATAAAGAAAAGAAAAATACAACCACTTATTCGACATCACCAACACAAGGAAGCCACCCCTACTCATCGGCCGGATCATCTCCTCCATCCTGAGCCCGGTGGAAAGCACCAAAAGGATCAATGTCGTCCGGGTACATAAAGCCGTAGGCATTGGGATCGGAAAAGCGGGAGGCCTGGTACATCGGATCCTGAAGATTCAGATCCAGAAATGCATCCCGGTCTTGAAGGGTGCGCTGAATAAAATACGCCTGGTCATGGAAGCGGGATTGATTAGGGTTCCAAGGCCACGAGTGTGGGCCCACATCTGCTCCTCTGCCTGAGCCATACACATGTCGAAATGCTGCTGTGTCAGCGACATGTAGCGGCCGGAGGCAGGAGGAGTAGAGGCGCGTGCAACAGGAGTAGAAGCTGGCAGCTCTTGGGAGGAGGAGGCACGAGATGTGGAGGCACCACCACCGATGGAACGAGAGACAGCAAGAAAGGATAGGACACCGTCCGAGTAGCAAAGGGAGAGGTCGACTTGCTTTGCTTCCAAGATGAGAGTGATGAAGGAACCATAGTAGAGATTCTGCTTCCCCGCGGACAGGACGCCGAAGAAGTCATTGAGAAGAGTCTTGGGGAAGGACCAAGACTTCTTCGAATAGAGGAAATACATACAAACCAGGGCGTCAGCGGTGATGGCATCATAGTTGCCGCCCTTGGGATAGAGGGTGTGGCACACGATCCTATGGAGCTCGTAATAGAATGGCTCTAGCTGGGC
Source organism: Iris pallida (assembly GCA_029216955.1). Lineage (NCBI taxonomy): Eukaryota > Viridiplantae > Streptophyta > Magnoliopsida > Asparagales > Iridaceae > Iris > Iris pallida. Next base: position 27,817,622 of record JANAVB010031617.1, read on the forward strand.
GGAAAGGGCCGGGATAGCAGGAGGATTTGGGCCCTTGCATATGATAGCACAGAAGTCGTCACAGGAGCACTCCGCCAAAGGATAGAGAGCAGCCAAGCCTGGCAGAGCCTCTCCTCTGTCCGGGACGTCGAGAATGGTAGCGATGTCACGAGCCGTCAGACGGAAATGGCGGTCATTGACCATCGTCTTAATGGCGCCATTCTCAATGTCAGGAACCAAGTTACAGTAGAACAAACGTACGTCGACGGGGTAGACAGGCACCTGACGCCGAAGGAGGAAAGAGAGACCGGCCTCCTCGAAGAGAGAAACATGGCCGAGGAAGAGGTTCCAGTTAATGGCGCGGCCTTTGAAGACGTCATGGTGCACGAAGTGCTGGAACCAAGATTCTGCGGCCAAGAAGGAAGTGAAGACCTGCTGGTCATATCCATAGGGGAGAGCCACCGGGGTGAAGGGGTTCGAAGCGGTGGAGGAGGAACAGGGACGCTTGGGATTGGCCATGGAGGAGATGAAGAAAGTTGGAGGAGGAAGTAGGGTTTTGAGAAGATATGAAAAGTGGAGGAGGATGAAGAGAATAGGGTTTTTAAAAGAGATGTTGGGAAGAGGAAGGGTGGGAACGGTTATAGAGAGGAAGTGGAAAGGGTGGTGGGTTGGTTATAGAGGGGAAATGTAAAGGGTGGTGGGTGGAAAATGATAAAAATGGAGGAGTTAATGGGGAATAGGAAGAGATGGGTATTAATGTGGATGGGAAGTTAGGGTATTGGGAAGAGGAGAGGAGTAGTTGGTATTAAATAGGGAGATGATGGATGTGATAGGTATTAATGAGGGGAAGAAAGGAATAAAGAGAGAATAGAAGAAAGGTGGGGCCTAAGCTCGATCTGACACAGCAGTCCGTCGTAAATCGGTATACCATCGGTATGCCGACGTATGTCGACGGTATACCAATTTTTTGCACAGAACATAATTCTAAACCAAAATTGGCATGTCGTCGGTATACTGCAGTATACCGTCGGTGTGTCGGCCGAGAAGAACTATGAGTCGAAGTTTAAGATGCCCAATTCTTGGCAAAGAAAAACAAAGCGATCCTCCGAGAGTGGTTTGGTGAAAATATCGGCTAACTGATAAGTAGTGTTAATAAATTCAAGGCGGATATCCCCCTTTTGTTGATGGTCACGAAAAAAATGGTGTCTAATTTCAATGTGCTTCGTGTATGAGTGACAAATCGGGTTTTTCGTGAGATTGATCGAGCTAGTGTTATCACATTTAATAGGGGTACAAGTATGAGAAATGCCATAATATATAAGTGTTTGTGACATCCAAAGAATTTATGCACAACAGCAACCGGCCGTAATATACTCGGCCTCAGTGGTTGAAAGAGCAACATAATTTTGTTTCTTACTAAACCACGATACTAAGGATTTCCCAAGAAATTGACATGTGCCGTTAGTGCTTTTTCGGTCAATCTTGTATCCGACAAAATCTGCATCCGAGAAGCCATGAAGCTCAAAGGATGAAGATTTCGGATACCAAAGGCCCATGTTAACGGTGCCTTTGAGATATCGAAAAATACGCTTGACGACACATAAGTACGATTCCTTTTGATTTGCTTGATATCATGCACAAAGACATACACTAAACATGATATCAGGACGCCTAGCAGTTAGATAAAGTAAACTACCGATCATACCTCGATACTTACGAATGTCGACCGATGTGCCATCTTCATCATTGTCAAGCTTTGTCGTTGTTGCCATAGGAGTCCTCATTGATTTGGATGAGTCAAGTTCGAAACGCTTGAGGAGATCCTTTATATATTTTGCTTGATTGGTGAAGGTCCCTTTGGGTCCTTGTTTGATTTGTAAGCCCAAAAAGAATGATAGTTCACCCATCATGCTCATTTCAAATTCTTCCTACATAACTTTAACAAATTCTACACAAAGTTTATTGTTAGTAGAACAAAAAATAATGTCATCGACATAAATTTGAACCAACAAAAGAGTGCCATTATGGGATTTTATAAAAAGTGTCGTGTCGACTTTGCCCTTAGAAAAATTGTGTGAAACAAGAAAGGAGCTAAGGCGCTCATACCAAGCACGGGAAGCTTGTTTGAGGCCATAAAGGGCTTTGTGGAGTTTGAACACGTGATTAGGAAATTGAAAATCTTCAAAGCTAGGAGGTTGTTTTACATAAACTTCCTCTTTAATAATACCATTTAGAAAAGCACTCTTAACATCCATTTGAAAGATTTTAAAATCATTAAAGCAAGCAAAAGCACATAGCATACGAATGGATTCAAGACGAGCAACCGGAGCATAGATTTTTTTTTAGTCAATGCCTTCCTCTTGGTTATAGCCTTGAGCAACCAATCAGGCTTTGTTACGAGTCACTAACCCATCTTCATTAAATTTATTTCAAAACACCCATTTAGTTCCAATAATGGGGTGATTGCTAGGTTTGGGACAAGTTCCCAAACCTTGTTTCGCTTAAATTGATTTAGCTCTTCTTGCATCGTTATCATCCAAAATTTATCATGAAAAATATCATTAATATTTTTAGGCTCTATTTGAGAGATAAAAGCTACATTTGCACAAAGATCACGAGTGGTGGATCTAGTGCTTACACTGGAAGAAGGATCCCCATTGATAAGCTCCTTAGGATGATTGGTGACAAATCTCTATTCTTTTGGAAGATCTTTTTGAGGAGGCTCGAGTGGTGGAAACTCTTTTGTTGGAGGAGTCACAACTTCATTGTTAGATGAAGAAGGACGATCTCCAATAGAGGAGTTCTCCAACCCAAACGAGATATCATCAATATCATCGGAAGAGGAGAATGTAGAAGAGTTAAGTTCATTAAAAAAGACATTGATTGACTCTTCGACAACAAGACTTATTTTATTAAAAATACGAAAAACCTTTACTATGAGTAGAGTATCCAAGGAATATTCCTTCATAGGCTTTTCTTCAAACTTGCCTATGTTATCCTTGGTATTCAAAATAAAACAGTTACATCCAAAAACTTTAAAATATTCAATAGAGGAAATTTTGTTAAACCAAAGCTCATAAGGAGTCTTTTTAGAAATAGGTCTAATCAAGACCCTATTTATAACATGACATACCGTGTTAACGGCTTCCGCCCAAAAATATTGGGGGAGCTTATATTGGTTTAACATAACCCGGGCCATATCGCTAAGGGTTCTATTCTTCCTCTCTACAACACCATTTTGTTAAGGAGTTCGTAGACAAGTAAAATCATGTCCAAAACCATTCTTTTCACAAAATCTTTTAAAATCGGCATTATCAAATTCTCCTCCATGATCACTTATAATCTTGTTAATATAAAAACCTTTCTCATTTTGAACACGTTTACAAAAAGCAACAAATTTACGAAAAGTATCACTTTTGTAAGCAAGAAAAATAATCCAAGTAAATCTTAAAAAATTATCAACCAAAACAAAAGCATAAAGCTTGCCTCCAAGACTAACAACTCTACTAGGACCAAAAAGATCAATATGAATAAGTTGAAGAGGTCTAGTGGTACTCACAGAATTGATGGATTTGAAGGATGACTTGGTCAACTTACTTTTCTCGCATTTTTTACACACCATATCCTTTTTGAAAGGGATAATTGGGAGTCCTCTTACAAGCTTCTTGGTGGCAAGACGAGAAATGGTATCCATGTTGGCGTGTCCGAGCCTCATGTGCCAAAGCCAACTTTCATCGTTCTTAGCAACTAAGCACCTGTCATTGTTAGTGTCTTCGACAAGATGTAAAACATAGATATTGTTTTCCCTAATGCCTTCATATATAATAGATCAACTTGAACTATCGGTAATGAAACATTTAATCTTAACAAACTTAATATCATAACCATTATCGGTAAGATGACTAATACGAAGAAGATTGTGTTTAAGATTAATAACAAGACACACATTCTTAATGCAAGGATAAGGAGGAGAACCGATATTACCATTTCCTATAATGTGACCTTTAAGATTGTTACCAAAGGAGACATGTCCTTCCTTCTTTATCGATAATAATGAAGCATCCCCGGTCATGTGCCGTGAACAACCGCTATCGAGAATCCACTTGCTTCTAGCATGAGAAGGACTCTTCACCTACAACATAAGTTAAAGATGAACATTTTGGTACCCATGATCGTATGGGTCCTTGAGTGTTAGTCTTAGGAACCCATTTATAAACTTTCTTATCAACTAGTTTTCTTGTATGACAATAATTGGTCGTATGTCCAAGCAAGCCACAGTAGTTATAAATCATAGAGGATTTAGAAAAAGATGTGTGAGTATCATGCATATGTGAATCTCTAGTGCAAGGAGTTCTATCATTAGTATTATGATGATGATAATAAAAAGCATGATGCGAAGTATTTTTCTTAACAAATGGTCCTTTCCTTGTGTTAGAATAGGACTTGTGTGTAGTGTTCATGTAAGAAGTATGACTAGCATTGTGATGAGTGTGGAGATGTCTTGGAGTTCGTGTGTGAGTAGTGTTCTTATATTTAGTTTCTTACTCTATACAAGAAGATCATTATACTTAATAGAAGTATCATATTCTCTTCTATTAGCATTTTGAAATTTATGCATAGCAAATACATAAGCCCTTCTGAGGGATTGAATCTCATCATCCTTTTTCTTGATGGTGATAAGGGATTCTTGAAACTTGAGTCGCAAAGACTCTATCTCATCCGTGTCAGAAGCGGGAGATTTCCCTTTTACATTAATAATGATGCTAGAGAGTCTCTCTACTTCAAGTTGAATAGCATCAACCTCTTTTAGAAATTTTTTGTATTTATTCCTAACACCTTTGTGCTCTTCATGTAGTTCAAAGATAGCTTTCTCCAAGTTATCATAAGTAAGAGTATTTAAGGAGAGATCATCAAGTACCTCATCGGTTGCCATGAGACAAACGTTTGCATTGTGTTTGCACTCTTTGTCATTGTCGGAGTCGCTTGCGTCACTCTCATATCAAATGCTTGTGTTGGCGAATTTCCTGGAGGACGAGCTTCCTTTGCTAGGCTTCTCGTACTTGCTTGAGTCTTTTCTTATCATGGGACAGTCCCTCTTGATGTGTCCGGTTCTTCTGCATTGATAGCACGCAGGATCTTCCTTATTGTCCCGTCTGAAGCGGTTGGCTTTGTTGAATTTGAGAAACTTTCGAAAGTACTTAGCCGTGAGAGCAATTTCTTCATCATCGTCCGACTCATTGTCGTCGGAGCAATCCTTGGAGTAGGACTTTGTAACTTTGAGAGCAAGAGACTTCTCCTTCTCTTTGGCCTTCTCCTTCTCCTTCTCTTGTATGGAAGATTTCTCTTGATCTTTCATATCGAGTTCATGAGTCATAAGCTTCCCCATGAGGGTCTCAAGGTTCATGACTGTCAGGTCATTCCCCTCAATGATTACGGTAGCTTTAGGACCCCATCCTTTTGTCAATCCTCTAAGAATTTTTCTGATCTTTTCATGAGCAGGATATTCCTTACCAAGAGAAGAAAGAGAATTAATAATATCACCAAAATGAGTAAATATGCAAGTAATAGACTCATCATGTTTCATCTTAAAAAATCATATTCTTGCGTGAGTCTACTAATCTTAGATTCCTTTACTTGTGATGTACCTTCGTGTGCGACTTCAAGTAACTTCCAAATCTCATTGGAAGTCTTGCAAGTAGAGATTCTATTGAATTTACTACTATCGAGAGCACAATAAAGAGCGTTCATAGCCTTGGCATCTCGACTAGCAAGCTTCTTGGTATTTTTAGTGAGTATGTCCCTAAGGGTGTCAGATGCAACATCCTCAATAACTCTGGAAGGAGTAGGGAGACCATTTATCACACAATCCCATAAATCAAAATCTATGGACTTCCGATAAATGCTCATCCTAATCTTCCAGTAGTTATAGTTGGTTCCATCAAATAGGGGAGGCCTATTTGTGGAGTGTCCCTCATTGTGAAAGGTGTTGATACTAGGGTTAGTGGCCATGGATCACTCAAAGGGTATAAATCCAAATCAAGAGAACAAAGCTCTGATACCAATTGTAGAACCCTAGAGGGGGGTGAATAGGGTAATAAAAAATAACTTAAGCACAAGAAGCAATATACATCAAATAAAAAAAGAGAGAGTAAGAAGATCAAACACAAGATGTATCCTGGTATCCTCGCTTGAGGCAATCCAGTCCCGGAACTCTCTCCGGCTTAAATCCACTATTTAATAAAATAGTACACACGAGTTTGGATACAAAGAACTCGCCAACTTCAACACGATTTTGGATCCGAAGAACTCGCCAACTTCAACACATGAGTTTTCTTACGAAGGCTCGCCAACTTCAAAAAAATTAGAAGAGAATTTGTTGATCTTCTAACACTTGAAGATCGAAAATTACAACTCTTAAATACTCTAGCACTTTGGGAGAGGATGACAATTAAAATCTTGGTAGAGTATTAATAGTGGAGCTCTTGGTTGTTTGAAAAATTATGGCAAGAGTGGATAAGCCTTCAAGAAGGAAGAAGGCTTGCATTTATAAAGAAATCAATAGTAGGTAGCATTCAATGCTCCTGGATACAGGCTGACCGGTATACCGTCGGTATGGACCGGCATGCCATCGGTATGTCGGTCAAACAGTAACGGTCATAATTATATCCGTTGAGAGCATTTAATGCTCGTCATTAATGCTAGTGTTTGTCATTCAAAAATCAAATTTCGTAACCCGGTATACCGTCGGTATGCAGCGGTATGCCGTCGGTATACCGATTGTTTGTCACAGAACATTATGTGATACACAAAACGGTATACCGTCGATATGCCGGAGTATACCATCGGTATGCCGATAATTATCAAAGAACGTTTTTGTGGCAAACAAAATGGTATACCGTCAGTATGCCGGAGCATGCCGTCGGTATGCCGATAATTATCACAGAACATTTTTTAGGCAAACAAAACGGTATACCATCGGTATGCCGGAGCATACCGTCGGTATGCTGATGTTTGTCACAGAACGTTTTGTGGTCCACAAAATGGTATACCGCCGGTATGCCGAAGCATACCGTCGGTATGCCGACATTTCTCATAGAAAGTTTTGTGGTCGATAAAACGGTATACCGCCGGTATGCCGGAGCATACCGCCGGTATGCCGTTTTATAAGATATTGATTTTTGACTAAGGAATTTGAAAGCTTTTAGTTTTGTCATCCAACCTTATGTGTTTACAGAAAGACCTAGACCTTGTACAGACTCGAAATCTTGAAGTGTAGAGAGCCGTCTTTTCAAGGAACGTCGGTCTTTGCTTCAGTCTTCAAGGCAATGGTTGGTAATCTTGAATGGACAGACTTAATGCAGTAGAGCTTCTGAATTGATGTCAATCTGATAGACAGAGAAAACTGAACTACGAAGATGCTGTTAATATTATCAAAATAAAATGTAAACACCATGATGTCGGTTTCTGGAAGAGCCCCTGGGTTTGGATTTATTGCCAATCCACACTCTGTCGAAGCGCCCGCACGTCGATTCGCTCGGTCTATGCACGGTGTTCCTTTGCCGCAAGGAGTTCCTTTGTTCAAGGTGTTCCATTACTCCGACGATGCACGACGAAGTGATTTGCCACAAGGAATTCCTTTTCCTCAGGGCGTTCCATTGCTCGAAAGAATGCAAGATGAAGTGAATTCCTTTGCAGGTCCTTTGCCTCAAGAAATTCCTTTGCAAGGTCCTTTTGTTCTCAAGGAATTCCTTGGCCCTCAAGGAGTTCCTTTGACTCCTTGAGGCAAAGGACCTGCAAAGGAATTCACTTCATCTTGCATTCTTCCGAGCAATGGAACGCCCTGAGGAAAGGAATTCCTTGTGGCAAATCACTTCGTCGTGCATCGTCGGAGCAATGGAACACCTTGAACAAAGAAACTCCTTGCGGCAAAGGAACACCGTACATAGTCCGAGCGAATCGACGTACGGACACTTCGACAGAGTGTGGATTGGCAATAAATCCAAACCCAAGGGCTCTTCGAGAAACCGACATCATGGCACACAGTCGATGACTATGCACGGAGTGCTCGTACTTTGATTCGCTCTGACTATGCATGGAGTTCCTTTGTTCAAGGAGTTCCATTGCTCTGACTATGCACGGAGTTCCTTTGTTCAGGGAGTTCCATTGCTCTGACGTTGCACGATGAAGTAATTTGCATCAAGGAATTCTTTTGCCTCAAGGAGTTCCATTGCTCTGCGATGTCCGCACGCAGCTCACATTCAACTTTTTTCTTGATAGTAGGATTTTATGTAGTAGTTCAGACTTTCATATGTAAATAAAATTTAAACTTTTCGTGTTTTTACAATGTAAATGTAACTCATAAATGATTTTATTATAAAAGACAGAGTAGAGCAGACATTATAAAACACAGAAGTTCTCTTGAAAGCAAATTCTTAGCCCATACCAACCTCATAATTGTAGTCTTCTTAGCCCATACCAACCTCGTCATATTCTCATCAAGCTCATCTTCATTCTCCTTTTCAAACTAAACGGAGAATAACATTCTCAGTTTCAAAAGACACGGAGAACGTCATTCTCCGTTTAAATAAAAATGGAGAATGAACATTTTAATGTATTTTACCACTAGGAATGTTATTCTCCGTTTCAAGACAGACGGAGAATGTTATTATCTGTTCCGAAATAAACGGTGAATATAATCCTCAAACGATTTAATTTAAACGGTAAAGTTATTCTCCGTTTCAAGTAAACAGAGAATGCCATTCTCCGTTCCAAATAAAACGGAGAATATAATCTGAAGGGGCAGATTCATTGGTATTAATGGCATATAAATTAAAGAATTCATTGGTATTAATGGCATATAAATGGCAGATTCATTAGTATTAATGACAAATTAATGGCATATAAATGCCATTCTCCGTTCCAATTGGGCGCATCAGTACACGGAGAATGGTGTTCACTTGGCAGAATTCGAAGGGGCAGATTCATTGGTATTAATGGCATATAAATAACAATAGTTGGGAGAGTTTGTTCTCGTCTTACTTAACTTAGCTTTACTTGAAAAGGGGCAGATGCATTGGTATTAATGCAAATTAATTGAATAGAATTCGAAATGACTGTCACTTGGCGCATGAGTTCGAGTTGTTCTTTGCCAATAAATGGCAGAAGTTGGGAGAGTTTGTTCTAGTCTTACTTAGCTTTACTTGAGAAGGGACAGATGCATTGGTATTGACGTAAATTAATTGAATTGAATTCGAAGTGACTGCAACTTGGCGCATGAGTCCGAGTTATTTCTTGTCTATAAATGGCAGTAGTGTAGGGAGAGTTTATTCTCGTCTCACTTAGCTTTTCTTGTGGATATGGACTCTACCGATCCCCCGCCTTGGCAAGACGCTTTCCTCTTGGTTGTCGATCTCCTCGTTCGAAGAAGCTTTGGTGGTGAAGTCCTTCAGAAGACTGAAGCTTTGGGTTGATTGCCAACCCACACTCTATCGAAGCGCCCATACGTTGATTCGCTCGGACTATGCACTATGTTTCTTTGCCCCAAGGAGTTCCTTTGCCTTAAGGAGTTCCTCCGTCTCAAGCTCCTCCTTGGCACGTTGACGATGAAGTGATTTGCTCTGAGGATGCACGGAATTCATCTTGCTCTTGCTCTGACGATGCACGATGAAGTCATTTGCCTCAAGGAGTCATCCAACGGTTTCTTTTCTCTGACGATGCACGATGAAGTAATTTAGCTCAAGAAATTCCTTTGCCTCAAGGCGTTCCATTCCTTCGACGATGCATGATGAGCTGAATTCACTTCATCGTACATCGTCAAAGGAATGGAACTCCTTGAGGCAAAGGAATTCCTTAAGGCAAATCACTTCATCATGTTTCGTCAAAGCATAGTAACCTTTGGGTGACTCCTTGAGGCAAATCACTTCATCGTGCATCGTCAGAGCAAGAGCAAGATGAATTCCTTGAGGCACAGGAACAGAAGCAAAGGAATTCCTTGAGAGCAAAGGACCTTGCAAAGGAAATCCTTGAAGCAGAGCACCTTGCAAAGGAATTCACTTCATCCTGGAGATGGACTCTACCGATCCCCCGCCTTGGCAAGACTCTTTCCTGTTGGTTCACTTCAAATGACACGGAGAATGGAATTCTTTGTCTTATTCAACTTTTTCTTGGTTGTAGGATTTTATGTAGTAGTTTAGACTTTCATATGTAAATAAAAGTCAAACTTTTTGTGATTTTGACAATGTAAATGTAATTCAAAAATAATTTTATTATAAAAGCAGAGCTTATAAAAGACAAAAGTTCATTGCCCAATTAGATAATTACATTGTTGTTTTACAATGTCATTGCTTGGTTCATGTTACATATTTGCTTGAAAGCAACTTCTTAGCCCATACCAACCTCATCATTGTAATATTCTGGTGAGTTTTATCGTCATTTCCTCCCGGTATTTCGAAGGGAGTAGTCGTCAACATATTCATATAATACGCCGTGTACAAGAGGCAGTTGGGTGCCCGTTGTTGTGGGCAATTTGGAGAACAATTCAGCACTTTGCTCTCATACTCCATCTTCGCCGGACATCTCTCCCTCATCATATCAACTTTTCTCCTGACGATAGGCTCTAAGGTGTTCTTCATTAATTCTGCATCCATCTTGCATTTTTCGTACGTGGTTTGCCTCAAGGAGTTGTAGTGTGTCCAGTCGTAGGAGATAAAGTTGAATGTGAGCAGAGTATAGTGTCTGATGGATGAATTAAAGAGTGGGATGAATATCAACTCTATGTCGTCCTCCAAACCTATGACGAAGTCTCCTACATCTGTTTGGATGTCTTGAAGGGCGCTGGCTTTTGTGTCTGGTTCACTGGCACGTTCAACGATGGTCTGTTTTTCAAAAACAAAACACAATATCATGAGTAATTTTTTCTGTCATTTTTCATCGGTGTACACATGAATATGGATTTTTCTGTTTGAATTCTTACCAATGTGTGGGCCATCATGAATGCAGACCACTTATGTGATTGGGGTGCCGGCTTTTGCTTCTGGATCAATGGCACGTCCTTTGAACTAGACGGGGCACACCTTCTTTTAATGCCTTAAATTTCTCTCAGCTTCCTTATTATTAGGTTCAGTATGCCAGCCTCCATGTCGTCATAGTTGAGTATGTCTTGCAGGTCTATTGCCGACAGCTGGACTGAAACTCTATTTTCACCCTCTTTCGACGAAAATAAGTATACAATATCACTGCACATAAATTTAGTTTAGATTAAATTAATAAAGATAGATTCTCATTACATAATTATGAAAAAAGTCTAGAAAAAAAAGAGTTCAGAATACATACTTTGGACACTTCTTTTTGGGAATTACGATGTCGATGTATTGCTTCTTCAGCTCTTCATCCGCATCTTTCCAAAGTAAGAGTTATCGCATTCCCTTAGTATGACACGGTTCTTCTTTAATTCAGCCATTTTAGTGTCTCCTCCAGATTTTGGAGCGGCATTAATCTTCCACTTTTTATTAGCCTCTCCAACTGTATTCTTTTCCAAGGGAGCAACATCTTCAACGGCTAGTAGCGCTGATGGTTTTTTGAATCTCTTTCCCCCCGATCCTCCTCTTCTTTTGGCTTCTTTTGGAGCAGCAAGTTCAGCAGTTGCTTCAATCTCCTGACGCTGCAATGCTACAACCATGGCTTCGAGATTAACGATTTTCCCATCTTTTTCAGTGGCTTCAATATTGAACGATTCAACTTTATTTTGAAGCTCCCTTTTCTCCTCAACGAGCCTTTTATTTGTTTCTCTGAGTTGCTCGGTTGTTTGCACTGAAATAAAACAAACAACAATAAAATGTATGATGTGAATCTAACACGGAGAATGATATTCTCCGTGTAATATAATACGGAGAACAGCATTCTCCGTTTGGAATTACACGGAGAATAACCTTCCCAGTATCGAAATGATAGAGAATAGCAATTATCCGTTTCAAATAACACGGAGAATGCCATTCTCCGTGTTATAATATACGGAGAATAGCCATTCTCCTGGAAGATTACAAATCAGAATGAAATAGAAAAGATTTTACCTTGTGCATGTACATCTGAAATAAGAATAGAATTCTGCTTTCTCAGATCCTCCAGTTCATGCACAGAGCCCTCCATCACAACATTGACTGTACGTTGTTGCGCTTCTTCTGCCTCGAGCTCTTTCAGCTTTTCTTTGAGTATGACATTCTCAAGGTTGGCTACACGTAACTGTGCTCTTTGTGCCTCCATCTCTTTTAACTTTTCTTTGAGTTCTTCATTCTGCGCAAGAATATCAGAATGATGTCTTATCAAATCATCCAGTTCATGCACAGAGCCCTCCATCACAACGTTGACTGCACGTTGTTGCGCTTCTTCTGCCTCGAGCTCTTTCAGCTTTTCTTTGAGTATGACATTCTCAAGGTTGGCTGCGCGTAACTGCGCTCCTTGTGCCTCCATCTCTTTTAACTTTTCTTTGAGTTCTTCATTCCGCGCAAGAATATCAGAATGATGTCTTCTCAAATCCTCCAATTCCTTTGCTGAGTCGTCCATCACAGCGCCCATTTCATGATGATGTGGTATCCGTTGTTCATCAAAATTATCCCCACCTGCTTCTTGGTGTTCTTCATCTCCCTCCTTTTCAACTTTTTCTATAGGTGGCTCATCATCTTTGTGCCCTTCTTCTTCCCCAACAGGTATAACCAGATCTTCCAATATCATCTTCGATCTCATTTTGTTGTGATATTCGGCCTTGAGGAAGTTTGAGATTTCGTACCCATTCCATATGAAAAATCTTGGGTAATCAGGAATTGGGGCGAACTTTCTTTCCACAAATTTACTATGTTCTGCAAACCAATAGAGGAAGTATATTGTGCAACCTTCCAATTTGTGGAAAGCCATTGAGTAATCCCCCTGTTCAGTTTTGCTTCTACACCTCTGTATGCTATCCATTATATATTCCAGGATTAACCTTGGCCAGCATATACTGTTGATGACGTCCACACTGTCTACTAAGGCCAAGAATCTGTACGGCAAATTTGAACCGCCAGACTTTGTGAAGAATACTGTTTGGCACAAGTGGAAGATTATTAGCTTGGCCAAATAATCTGGATTAACAGTGTTATCTCCGCCACGAAGCCGTTGTAACAATTCAAAGAACTTGTCTCTCACTTCCTTATTCATGACTTCTGAGTGTTTGCCCTTAGTATTAGCTAGCAATCTTGTGAAGTGATCTCTACACAGGCTCAATGATGCTGGTGGTATGGGCTGCTGTTGTTTTTTCTTTATCAATCTTCTGTAAAAAATATCATCATCGCCTTCTTCATTCAGCGATAGACCGAATATGACTGCCATATCATCGACGCTTTGCACAATTTTAACAGTGGTGCTCAATTCAAAGCACCCGACGCCATCTTCTTCTTCTGTGTAACTTACAATTAAATTCCAAGCTCTTCCGTTACCTTGGCCACTTCGGAGACACAGACTCTGTTTTAGTAGAAATCTCGACAAAATTCCAGAAACCGGTATTCTTCAAGGAACCAATAACTGGCTCAGGTAAACGGCCAACATCTTGATTGACCTCCTCCATAAGATTTAGCATTGGCTTGAAGGTAGAACGAAAAAGTCTTGAATCCTTATTCCTGACAGATTTTTTTCTACAAAACAAAAAAACAAAAAATTAGGTCGGAGAATGGCCATTCTTATGAGTTTTAACATGGGGAATGACATTCTCCGTGTAAACTAACACGAAGAATGTCATTCTCCGTTTCAAATGACACGGAGAGTGTTATTCTCCGTTTAAAATAAAACGGAGAATGAACATTCTAATATATTTTAACACTGGGAATGTTATTTTCCATTTCAAGTTAGACGGAGAATGCTATTTTCCGTTCCAAATTAAACGGGGAATAAAATTTAACATTCAAATGCGTTTTATGACGGAGAATGTCATTTTTCTTGTAATATATACAGAATTTGCGAACATAAAATCAAAGTTATACCTTCTGCTTGCACTTCTTCTTGCACTTCTTTTTGTTTAGCAACTTTTTTCCTTTTTCATTTGTGCAACTTTCTTAGAATAGGGTTTCGGTTGTTCTCTGTCTATCGCTTTTGGATTTTCTGTAACTGGTGCATCTTCTCTAATTAGTGATGCTGCCGGTGATGATTCTGCCGCTGATACCGACATGGTGTGAAGATTGCGAATAGGGAGGAAGGTTTGAAGATTTTAGAGGAGAATGACCTAGGTTTGAGTACAGATTGGAGTATGGAAGAAGAGGAAGAATCGAAACGGTTTTTTTTTTGTAATAACGGGGTTCGGAGGTGTTTTGAATTAATTAGAAGGGCAAAAATGTCATTCGATGGAAGGAAAAAAGACTCCTTTCTGCTTAATTATATTAATTTGAAGGACAAAAATGATTCTGCTTAATAAAAAAGAATCGAAGCCGTTTGGCAAAGATGTCATTACAACTCAACAAAACAAATGAACATAATACATTAGGGGTTTCCATACATTAGATATAAAAGAAGAAGAAAAAAATTATCGTCTTCCATATTCAATCATTTCAGATTGGACTTCTTTAAGCTCTTCATTGTGCTCTGAAGTTGTAATCCATTCAGCAGCTTTGCGTCTTTCCATTCCCGCATCAAACTACATATAACAAACATAACATCAAAAATATTGCTCTAAAAAGTGTAAGTTTTTGACGACATTTTTTTAGACTTATATTGAGAGAATGGTAGTCTTGATTACATCGGTCTTTCATGAATACAATTACAAAAATCCCACAATCAACATAATTGCCTTGGCGGGAAACATAAGAAGGACGTTTTATTGTAAAAGTAGAAAAGTTGAACCTAGCATCTCTCAACTTCAAAATCTCTTCTTCGAGAAAGAGATCCAAATTTGAAAGCTACAATTACCAGAATACAATATGTATTAGTATACCGTGTATCTTGTACCCAATTCATAAAATTGATGAATATAAGCTTACTATTTCTTTTATGACTATTTTGTTTTGAATCGGATCATCTTTAGATGCAAGTAAGTCCCAAATTTTAACAGTCCTTTTTTAAACCAGAACTCTTGTAAGAGTATAGTGTTCGTCCAAATGAATGGGTATGTATATCTGAATCAGGATTAATTAGGTAAAACAAATTAGTAAATTTTTAGAAAATTAGGATTAGTATTTAAACAAAAATACATTAATACCTCGTTACAAGTGCTTAAAGATCCCATGTAATCCTGAAAATATTTGTACTTCTTCTATATTTCATGAAGCTTTTTATCGGATGGAGGTAGCGTTTCTTTCTACATACACATCAACTAATACATTACGAAGGACAAACAAACGAGAAAATTGTTAATGCATATGCATTGAAGAATAAAATGCTCACTCACCGATATCCTTATTGGTAAAAACCATACATTAGCTTTATTGGAGGTTCTTTTCCGTTCCTCCGCGGTGAGAAGAGCAGAGACAATGCCTACAATCAGAATAAATTATTAAAAATGTAAGCGATGGAATCGAAGTAAACATAGATGGCATCTAAGAAGAAATATACTATCTATACATACCCCATTTTTAATTCTCGTTAAAGGAGCTAAGGTCTTCATCTCAAACCGAGACACATAGATTTTGTTGCAAGATGATATTATTTCTCTAAGAAAAGAAACGAATAAATTAGGAGAAAAAACTGTTGGAATTAAATCAAAACTCATATTACTTACTCGTCAGGTATATCATCGACAAAAATATAGTCGTAATAACTCGAAGAACCACTAGTACAATTGCTAGGCTTCGAGGTTGAACCCCTTGTTAAACTTTTCGATGGTGTGACCGGATCTAAATTTCCACGCGTTCTTTTAGAAGAACTGCTAAAGTCAGTTTCTTCTGTAGGGAACAATGCGAGAATTCGGTCCAATGATTTACTACGAGACTGTAGCTCCACGTCCTCTTCATCGGAAGAAGATTCAAAGGAAACCACCTTCATATTATTAAATGCTCCAGATGAAGATGCCTTCTTCAAAGCTGGAGATTCTTCAATCTTCTCAAAACGCCGATATAAATTCATTTGTTCAATTTCTAATGAACAAAGCTTAGAATTGATCTTTACAACTTCAGCTAAAATCGTCGACAGATGTTCTTCAATCTTACGCAACATACGCGGAATGAATGTTTCATTTGGAGCTGGCAACCATACATTTCCCACCACACGAGTAGACATCTTGAGAACAAGAAAAATATTGTATTTCAGAAAACTATTCTATGTATTTTAGAATGAATAATAGTACTATGAAACAAGAAAACTATTGTATATAGCAAGAGAGAAGTACAAAAAGTGAGAAAGATGGAAAGATAAATAAATTTCGAGACTAGCAAACAATCTACTAGCCGTTTGATTGAGGAGAACTCGAGGAAGATTCTACTAGCCGTTTGATTGAGAAGGGCTCGAGGAAGATTCTACTAGCCGTTTGAAAAATACAAATGTTATCATGATCAAATTCAATTAAGGAACTCTATAAGAGGTTTAATTCCGCTTGATTGAGGAACTCGACGAAGTCCGCCGCGAACCGGAACTTCTTCTTCTTTCCTTCTTTATCTCCGTTTCTCCTTCCACCACCACCATCATGGCCTGTAGCTTTATAACAAAAATACTAAATTATTAGATGAAACAAAAAACTAACTACGAAAAGATTACTAAATCAAAATCAAACAGAACACATATTCATAGAAAACATGAGATTAAAGATAAAAGTGTCACAGAAGCAACACCACAATTTTATAACAACTAAGCAGACTCTGCTAAGCAATAACTAAAATTAGGGATTGTGTCCTCCTTGGATTTAATTTACACAAAGAAGAGATTTGAGAGTACGAGCTTTTATCGGCTTCCTAAATGTACCATTCTCCGTCCTAAATGTACCATTCTCTGTCCTAAATGTACCATTCGTCGTCGGTGTCCTCATCTAGATCGCCAGCGACGGTGGGGTCATCTACATCGCCTACAGACCTGGACATACTGTGTCCTTAGGGATTGTGTCCTCCTTGGATTTAATTTACACAAAGAAGAGATTTGAGAGAACGAGCTTTTATCGGCTTCCTAAATGTACCATTCCTAAATGTACCATTCTCCGTCCTAAAGGTACCATTCGTCGTCGGTGTCCTCATCTAGATCGCCAGCAGCGGTGGTGTCGTCTACATCGCCTACAGACCTGGACACACTGTGTCCTTAGGGATTGTGTCCTCCTTGGATTTAATTTACACAAAGAAGATATTTGAGAAAATGAGCTTTTATCGGCTTCCTAAATGTACCATTCTTCATCCAAAATGTATCATTCTCCGTCCTAAATGTACCATTCGTCGTCGGTGTCCTCAACTAGATTGCCAGCGTCGGTGGTGTTTGCCATGAAATATAAAAGAGCAGAACAATTTTATGGGAGGACTGGACTTTTACTTCACGTTACAAACTCGCTTGTACAAAGAAAGCCTAGGGACGAAAACCTAGGTACAGCAGTCTAAGTACAATTGTTTATTTTAGATTCTGGGGGTGACGATAGAGGCTCGGGAAAGCGACGGCCGCTCTGCCTTACTCCTTGGACGATCGGTATGCAGCCTTGGCTCTTGTGACGAGATGCTTGGCGTTGACGAAGAAACGCTCTTCTTGCTCTCCCTCTATTACTCTTCTGGCTTCTCTCTCTCTGGATTGATCTCTCAGTATTTTCTTTCTGATTATCGGGGGAGCCTCTCTGTCTCTTTTTTCGCAAGGGAATGACACCTTGCTTATTTATAGGAGTGGGGGCATCATTAGGGTTTGGATGATTGCCCATTCTCAAAGTGGCGGCGGCCTGATGTTTAATCAATCTGGACCATTAGTCTTAAGCGTGAAGGATCTGGGCCATAAATGTGGATAGTATTGAATCCTGTGAGCGATTAATGCTGATTGCTTTAAATCTTCATGATTGGTTGTGTCAAGCTTGGATCTCTCACCACGTGTCCCATTGGCTTGATCATGAATGATATGACATGATCTCATTAATTATGAGGATAGCGTTAAATATGGTTATTAGGATCTGGTAAATCTCTGATTGATTTAATACCACGCGTCCCATAATCACCCTGCTACCAACTGTCAAGTCATGGGGGCAATTGAATCTCTGCCATGTGTCTTAATGGTGGGCCCTTGCCAGAGTCGCATGATATCCATGAACCGTATGAGACAGCGTCTCAGTGAGCCGCATAGGTATAGTACTTACGAGCCGCATGGAACGGTTTCTTGGTGAGCCGCAGAAAGATGATTCCTGCCAGCCGCATGAAGTTGTTCTTCAATTGAGCCGCATGGGAATAGCCACGTGGCAATCTCGGATCGTGTCAGAGATTTTCTCCTGTTCCCGAAGAGTCTGTCATTATGACAGGACCATCATGGCACTTTATGTCAAAGTCGTCAGCTGTCAAATCATGGTAGAGCATTAAATAAGGCCATTACTTGATGGCCAGCTGTGTGAAAGGATCCCACGGGAACACGTGGTATTGATCGAGCCGTATATTTCTATTGGTCGTTAGTGAGCCGTATGTACTTCCGAGCCGCATGAGGCTGGGAGACTCTTTGAACCGCATGGGACTGCCCCTATGGAGCCGCATGGATTCTCCTGCCCCGAGCCGTATGAAACTGAGAGTCTCTCTGAACCGCATGAGACTGACCCTGTTATGAGCCGCATGGGGTTCTCCTGCTCCGAGCCGCATAGACCATCATTCTGATATTTTCTATGCTTCTACAAGACCCCCTTCAAAGTTTTCAATTTGCAAAATTGAAATACTTTGAATAAGAAGCATGGCTTTTGCTAACCGCATAGATGTTTCAGCCGCATCGATTTGTCTGGCCGCATGAGCTGTTTGGCCGCATAGACTTTTTGCCACGTGTCCCAATCACGTGTGCAAATCTTCTTCATTCAAATGCCCTTGATTCGTTTTTTGAATTAACGCCGCCTTTTGGGGGAGGATCCCAAGGGTCAGTTTTGCTTTGACCGAAGCGTTTTACCTTTATTCTTTTAGGCGGCGTGTGGATCGAGGTGTTTGTTGATTTACGAGCCTCCTTCGCCTATAAATATGAGTAATTTATTCTTTGAGGGTTTCTTTACCTTCTCTCTTTGCTCGAACTCCTTGTTGCCGACTTCCTCTTCGTCTTCTCCCATCAACGATCGGCAATGGCTCCCAAGAAGACTACCGCTGCTGCGGGGAAGAAGGCTGCGTCGTCGCCTGCGGCAGCGAAGGGCAAGACGGTCGCTTCTGCGGCGGCTGCGGCTGTTTGCCATAAAATATAAAAGAACAGAACAATTATCGGAGGACCGGACTTTTACTTCACGTTACAAACTCGCTTGTACAAAGAAAGCCTAGGGACGAAAACCTAGGTACAGCAGTCTAAGTACAATTATTTATTTTAGATTCTAGGGGGTGACGATAGAGGCTCGGGAAAGCGACGGCAGCCCTGCCTTACTCCTTGGACGATCGGTATGCAGCCTTGGCTCCTGTGAAGAGATGATTGGCGTTGCTGAAGAAATGCTCTTCTTGCTCTCTCTCTATTACTCTTCTGGCTTCTCTCTCTCTCTGTGTATTTTTCCCTCTGACAGCGTCCCTTTTTTATAAGGAAATGGCACCTTGCTATTTATAATAGTGGAGGCTTCATTAGGGTTTGGATGATTACCCATTCTCAAAGTGGCGGCGGCCTGATGTATAATCAATCTGGACCCTTAGTTTAGGGCGTGAAGGATTTAGGCCATAAATGGGGATAGTATTGAATCCTGTGAATGATTAATGCTGATTGCTTTAAATCTTCATGATTAGTTGTGTCAAGCTTGGATCTCTCTCCACGTGTCCCATTGGTTTGATCATGAATAATATGACCCGATCTCATTAATTATGAGGATAACGTTAAATATAGTCATTGGGATCTGGTAAATCTCTGATTGATATGCATCTCATAATCATCCTTGCTACCAGCTGTCAAGTCGTGGGGGCAATTGAATCTCTGCCACGTATCTTAATGATGGACTCTGCCAGAGCCGCATAATATCC
This sequence comes from Iris pallida, assembly GCA_029216955.1. NCBI lineage: Eukaryota > Viridiplantae > Streptophyta > Magnoliopsida > Asparagales > Iridaceae > Iris > Iris pallida. The sequence continues at coordinate 27,837,676 of JANAVB010031617.1, forward strand.
ACGAACCGTATGAGACAGCGTCTCAGTGAGCCGCATAGGTATAGTATTTGCGAGCCGCATGGGATGGTTTCTCGGTGAGCCGCATACGTATAGTACTCGCGAGCCGCATGGGATGGCTTCTTGGTAAGTCGCAAGAAGACGATTCTTGCCAGCCGCATGAAGCTGTTCTTCCCTGGAGCCGCATGGGGGTAGCCACGTGTCAATCTCGGATCGTGTCAGAGATTTTCTCCTATTCCCAAAGAGTTTGTCATTATGACAGGGCCATTATGACACTTCATGTCAGAGCCGTCAGCTGTCAAATCATGGCAGAGCATTAAATAGGGCCATTGCTCGATGGCCAGCTGTGTGAAGGGGTCCCATGGGGACACGCGGCGTTGATCGAGCCGCATATCTCTGTTGGTCGAATGTGAGCCGCATGTACTTCTGAACCGCATGCGGATGGGGGACTCTTTGAACCGCAGGACTGTCCCTATTTAAGCCGCATGGACTCTCCTGTCCCGAGCCGCATGAGACTAAGAGTCTCTCTGAACCGCATGGGACTGCTCCTGTATGAGCCGCATGGGGTTCTCCTGTTCTGAGCCGCATAGATCATCATTCTGATATTTTCCATACTTCTACAGCGGCGACGAACGTGGCCACTCCTCCGCCAGCGCTGTTCCTTCTGTTCATCCCGACGTTCATCCGCCCATCGCTGGTACGGGCATTGCTTTAGAACCCTAATTGCCATGGCTCTGCTGCATAACTTATGCACAAGCCGCATGTATAAGGTTCGTCGTTATGACCGCATAAGCACTTCGCCCCGAAGGCCGCATGGGCTTGTCATACTTGGTCTGAACCGCATATATACTCTCGGTTTGGGCCGCATGAGCGTAGTTCACTTTTGAACCGCATAAGCTCATCTGCTCGTTGTCGTATAAGTCTGTCTGTTCAGGGCCGCATGAGTTCGTGTGGACTTTGAACCGCATAATCTCACCTGAATCCGAACCGCAGAAGCTTTATAAGCTCATCTGACTTGATTTGTATGGACTTGTCTGACTCGGAGCTGCATAAGGCTATGATGAACCGAACCGCATGGACTCCTCTGGTTCTGAGCCGCATGAGGCTGTGACGACCCGAGCCGCATAGACTCAGATAATCTTTCAAATGCTCCTTTGTTTTGACTATCTTCTAATCTTATTTCTTTCGTCTCTTTCTTCAGTGAATCTGCCAGTAAATCCTGCGGGAGAACTTCTAGTGGGCTCAAATCAGTTCGCCTTGGGCGTGCGTCTTGATGACTTAGTTAGGCATGTGCTGAATTAATTTCCTGCTAATGAGCCTTCGGAGAGGTTGAACGCCATCGAGAATCAGACCCTCCATTATCTTCGTGCCATGATGAATACTGGGAAGTTGGATGGATTATACCTGAAGCCTTCATTCCTCTTTGGAGACGCTTTAATCATAAAGAATCCCCGAGTATTAGAGATCTCTGAGAACTGGGATTTTTCTTTGGATGGGATGGCGATCCATATTCCTCTCATGGAGCGTCATTATCCTCTGTCGTGGTTCAATATGGTGTTGTTGGACAGGAAGATGGTGTGTAACTTAACTCCTACCCAATCAGGGATGTTGATGGACAACATCCATTATAACCCGAACATGCGGTCAGCGTACGCGGGTAAGGATTCCGTCCTCCGGTACATGATGGGCCTGGCCCCAGGCTCTTTCATGAATGTATACGGTCCCAACTTCATATTCACTCAAGCTGATACATTCCTGAATCGGCTCGCTCGCACAAAAAATCTTATCCCGTTGGCAGACTGGCATTGCTGAACTGGATAAACCCCACTTCTACGTGGGCCCAGTTGACCACTTGGGTTCTGCAGACCTACGGAACATTCCTGCGGGAGGTGAGACTTTATCATGCCATTCAGGGCACTTGTCACGGGCTTCCTATCAATAAACCATTGTTCGTGGCGCTCTTGGATATGTATAACCGGCGAACGGGGACTTTCTTTGCACCCGGAGGGGAGTTGGGGCTTGCTCTCCATGAGATGTATACTGTCTCCAAACTTTCGTAGGGGAACAAGCCTTTCGAGGTGTACACCCCGTCGAACGAGGAGTTCGAGGACTTGAACCGACGACTCCCAGGTTTTGTTGCGGTCTATCAGGAGTTGCTGTGCCATCATAGTGCTTGTCACCAGATGGCTATAAAAAAGGAGGATAGCTCAGAAGGGACCGCTCCCCACACCACATCCTGGGTCAATTATCTTTTTAAAGTTGACCCTTCTGGCGAGGTTACTCCTCGAACCCCTCGAACCCAGGGAGAGATAAAGGACCTGATGTTGAGCGTCAAGAAGTCGCGGTCCAAGAGCGACATATTCGGGAGTCAAACTGACTCTCTTAGCTATTTTTACTACGGCACCACGCAGATGTCAGAGAAGGCGCTCCTGGCTGGATTTTTAATGATATGGCTACGAAACTGCGTAGTCTCGGGAGGGGCAGGTTCTAATGAGAGGATCAGTCGCCACTTCATTCTCCCTGCCGTTAAGCTGGTATTTGGAGTTAGACTGGCGCTTCTTCCGGCTATGGTGTGTAGCATATACCATGGTCTCCGAACATTCTCGTCCAAGGTCATTGCCCGCAAGAAGACGCTGGATTTTGAGCGTATAGAGCTACCATTCCACTATTTGATGGGGTGGTTGTTGATGCACTACAAGTCTTTGATGGGACCTGGAATAGCGGAAGATGCTACAGATGAAGACGCTTTCCTTTTCAAATGCCATCGTCAGTCTTGGGAATACAATACTATGCCAGCTTGTCGGAGGGCGCTGGCGAGGGTGGATGGGTGTAACTTTTTCGTGTCTGTTCCTCATTTTTTTGATGAGGAAGTGAGGAATGTATACCTTGATGGTACCGGTCCTTCTCACTTTCTGTCTCCGAATATGCTCACCTGGTTGCGCAACATCCGCCCTGCGCATCTGGTTTATCGTAACCGCGATAATGTGTATTTAGAGCCCTACCTGCCTAATAGGTTTTCCTGCCAATTTGGCTATAGCCAGTTATTCCTTGACTGTCCCAGCCCTTGTTTGGGCTTTGAAGGTAGCGTTCTTGATGGTGTCAGGGCGTGGAATTATTATGACGCTTATCATACTCGGGCCAGCTTTTCGGTCCCCGATGCTAAGACACCGAGGGAAATTTTGTACGTGGCTGCTTTGTATCATGTTATGGCGAACAAGCCTCCTGTTAATTTTGATCCGAGTACCAGTTTCATCGTGGGTACCGGTTTAGAGGAGAAGCCTAAGGAGGCTAAGGCTAGAAAGCAACTAGCGCTCCAGACTCCCCTCCCTGAATCAGAATCTTCCGAGTCGGCTGAGGAGGATGATGATCATGATAGAGAAGACTCCCTTTCTGGTGGGGGTGAAGAAGTAGCGGATCAACCGCTTCCCATACCAGATGAACTGGCGGAGGATCCGTTACTTGCTACACAAGAGGAAGTAGTGAGGGAAGGACAGCCTCCCGCTGTGCCTGGTCCCTCACGCAAACGAGTCAGACGTGAGTCTTCTGACAGCAGAGCGACCTTTTCTGTGAAAAGAGCTGCCGTTAGGTCTCGTGGATTGCTTATTACCGAGAGAGGTGAAAATACTGACGCTGCTCCGGAGGTACGACTATGTTGGAGCTATCTCCTTGTTGTGGCTTTTTTTTTCTTGGAGATATGACCTAACCATTTTTTTCTTTGTAGGCGTCTGACGAACCAGGCTCTCCTGAACCGTCTGCTGCCCCTGGAGTTGATCCGGCCCTTGCTGCTTTGATTAGCGACATGTGTGCCGCGGTCCTTTCTGCGGGGGCTCTCTCAGCGGCGGCTGGGGGCTCCCAGGTTGCTGAGGCCTCGGCCCGGGGTGACGAAGGTTTCCTCGGGCCTGTCTCCGAGATCGCTGAACTTCAGCAAGGCGACGCCGATCTCGTTGCATCCCCTCCCGAGGGTGCAGGGGCGGAGGAGTCTATTATTCCTGACCTGGAGACTGCTGGTGAAGAGGCTGCGGTGGTTGTAGGCGAACCTCAGCCTCCACACTCTTCCGCTGGTAAGATAAGCCAAATATTGACTAGCGAGGGGGCTTATTTGCTCTATCAACATATCCTCCAGGTCAAATCGATTCATGGTTGTCTTGGCCCTACAGGTCCTGACCCTTTGCCTCCCACAGCGGATGTTCTTAGGGAAGGCTCGGCCTGTCGTGATATGGGGAAAAGGAGCATTTCCTCTCCTTTACCGACTCATGCCGAGGGGTCTCCTGCCAGCTCTGGGCAGATGGGAATGGAGCTGGCGATGATCTCCGCCTCATCCTCTGCTGCTTATACGGCTTCGGAGACTGACTTCTCGACCCTGCCGAGCATCCAAGTTTTACGGGCTGCTGAGGAGGAGTTGGTTGCTGTTCAGGCGTCCTTCCGCAGGGAGTTTGCTTCCTTCGTAGCAGGGGCGGCCGATTCTGTTGCGTCCTCTTCAGTGTTGCCAGCTACACTCCCGTTGACGCCGGCTTCTTCGGAGGCTCTGGACGAGGTATCACAGGATGTGGTTGACAGCTTCTATCGCCACTTAAAGAGGGGTATAGATGCTGCCATAGAACGGGGGATCCCTTTTACTCTGTCCCTGCGGTGCGCCCGGGGTCAGATTAAAACTTTGAAGGCTCTTCCTGGCGGGGCGGGGTTGGCTGCGCTCCTGGAGCCCAAGTTGGCAGAGGCTGATCAGCTCGTGACCCAATTGCTGATGGTACGGCAGGCTGACTTGCCTACTGCGATTGAACGGGAGCGGGGCTTCCTTATTGCTGCTCGGGATAGGATAAAGCTCGCTCGAGATACTGCTATACCAGTTATGAAGGGGGATCTTGACAAGCTTTCTGCTTTGTATGACAGGCTGGGTCGTCGAAGTCAAGCTTGTAGGACTCGGAGAGAGGCTGCTTCTCGTGGAATAGCTGACACGAAGGAGCGGATTCTCGCACTTCAGCAGGAGCTGACCTTCCTAGAATCAGAGCTGAAGGCTGCTGATGCGGAACAGGAGTCGATTGTTCGGGAGGCCGAGAAGGTTTCCCGATCTTCTGTTAAGCTGGAGCGGGCCTTTAAGAAATTCGAGGATAACTGGCAAGCCCATGCTCAACTGGAGGACGAGGCGGTGCTGACCCAAGAGGCGGAGCGTCGAGCTACACAGAGGTTTGAGCGGTCGGTTGCCTTGCTGACGGACCGTCTCAGGGCGTTATGTGCCCCGGAGCAGTGATCAGCTTTCTGTTTTTCTTTTGCTGTTTTTTCTTTTTGTTTTGATTTTGTAAGGGATGTGATCCTAAATGATGTAGCACTTTGAATTTTGAATGAATGAGCATGTTTCAACTCATCTTCTCTTTCTTGTACTTGCGGTGTTTATGGAATTGGACCTGCTGGAGGATTATTTGTGGACCTGTTACCCCGGGCGTGCCTTAGTTTTAGGTATGAATAACAAGTTTTGGAGAGGAATACCTAGAACAACTTCGCGGTAAGACAGCTATAGAAGTTCTTGGTATTCGAGAGAATGCCAGGGAGCAACTGGGCTTCCAGACATGATGGGGAAGGGATGGGTGTGTACTGGAAACCCAGTACAGCATCTGTGGTCGACTAAGGACGTTTGTGGTCATTGGAAGACGTTTGTGGACCTATTATCTTTGGGCGTACTCAGGTCGTGGTACAGATAATAAGTGGAGGGAGGACCATCATGCTTACTCAGAGGTAGTGAGGACATGGCAAGTATGGAGATTTCTTTACCGTGAGATCTTCCTGCTCAGAGGTAGTGAGGACATGGCAGGAGTGGACTCAACGGAGGATATGTGTGGTCAACAGAGGACATTTGTGGGCCTATTACCCTTGGCGTATCCTGGTTCAGGGTACAGGTAATAAGACGAGAGAGGACCGACATACTTACTCAGAGGTAATGAGGACATGGTAAGTACGGAGGTTTTACCGTGGAGTCTTCCTACTCAGAGGTAATGAGGACATGGCAGGAGCGGACTCAGCAGGGATATTTGTGGACCTATTATCCTTGGCGTACTCCGGTTGTGGGTACAGAAAATAAGTTGAAAGAGGAATCATCATACTTACTCAGAGGTAATGAGGACATGGCAAGCATGAAGGTTTCTTCGACGGAGCCTTCCCACTCAGAGGTAATGAGGACATGGCAGGAGTGGACTCAATGAAGGAGGGTACATAGAACAACTCAGAGGTAATGAGGACATGGAAGTTCTATGTAAAGGGGTGGTTTGTTGTTGGCGAAAGTGAAACGACTCAGAGGTAATGAGGATATGGCCGTTTTGGAAATTTGTGGATCGATTACCCTTTTTGTGCACTGGGAGTGCGGGTAGTGGATCATGAGGGAGGATCTCTTCCAGAAAGAAAGTTCAGAGGTATAATCATATGTGACTTACTATCTGAAAGAGTGACCGAAATGTGAGTTCAGAGGTATCGGCGGGTACATAACTCGATAATTTAGAATATTGAGAAAGTGTGAGTTCAACGGCACCAGTGGGTACATAACTCAATGATCTGGAGTGTTGTGGATGTGAGTTCAGCAGCACCAGCGGGTACATGACTCGATAATCTGGAATATTGTGAAAGTGAGTTCAGCGGCACCAGCGGGTACATAACTCAATGATCTGGGAAATTTGGAGGCGGAATGTGAGTTCAGCGGTACCAGAGGGTACATAACTCAATCATCGGGGATTTTTTTTTGGATGTCATTTCGGACGTAATACTTTTTCAGGAACTTGCCGTTGATGGACAACATGAGCAAGTCTCAGTGTGAGCAGCCACATATTTGGCCAGCTCCGACTCTTCTTCGGCCACCCCCTGTGTAAATGCAGACTGTGAGGATGACTTGGGCAACTTGATTATCAGGGGCTCCATGGGTGGAGCAGAACGTGGGGTTGTTGGCGCACTAGCCACCCCCAGTTTGGTGCTCGGTGCTGGGCGGGGTGTTGTTGGCTCGCTAGAAGTCCCAGACCTTGCATCGGGATGATGATTCTTCTTGGGAAGGCTTATCGTCATCGGCTTGTCGGAGGGATTGAGCTTCTCCGTTTGCGGCTGGCCGACTCTCGGCAGCCTGATTGTCAGTGGCTCCGTTGTGGGTCTTGGCACTTGGCCAGACCTTGGCAGCCGAATTATCATCTGCTCTTCTTGTGCCGAGAGGCTGATTGCGTCCTTACGCAGAGTGGCGGTAAGGGGTGCGGACTTGCCAGGTTTACGAGCTTGGAGGTGGATCGTCAGAGGTTCTTCTGATCCTGTGGCTGTCTCGGTACGAGCTTGTACATCTCCTTCACCAAGGTGCTTCTTCGACTTTTCGTACAGGCAGGAGTCTGAGTAGTAAGATTCGACCCCTTTGAAGGGATCGATATCAGCAAATTCCGTCCTCACGAAGCCGTGTTTGTCGACATATTTGAAACACTGGTGTAGTGTGGAAGGCATGATCATATAATCATGTATCCATGGGCGTCCCAAGAGGATGTTGTAAGAAGTGTCTGCATCTATGACGTAGCAGGTGACTTCGGATTGGAGATCGCCAATTTGACACTTCAGACGAATCTTCCCAATAGGGTAGCTCCTGCCCGAATTGAAACCGCTGATGGCGGTGCTTGTAGGTGTCAGACGATGCATTGGGATGCGGAGATGATGTAGCAGACCCTTCGGGATGATGCTTATGGAAGAGCCAGGATCAATGTGCATCCGATCCACCTTTATGTCGCCGATGTATCCCATGTAGTATAGTGGACGATCGTGTAGGTTGGTTTTGATGAGCATGTCCTGCAGAGTGAAGACGATGTTGGGCATTGCTCCCGTGCAGGAACTGTCTTGGAGATCCACGGGTGAGTCCTCCCCGGTGAGGTTGGATTGAGCCAGATAGACATCGGCATTTTGGAGTGCTTCGCTTAATGCAATATGAACGTCCTTGGAGAGCCTTAGGAGTTCGTACAGTGACAACTTGGCCGGTGTGTTAGCCAATTGCGCTAAGATGTCAAAGTTGTAGGGCCTCTCTAGCCCTTGGGCTGCCTATTTTCGGAGGGACTTGTCGAAGCGAGTCTCCCTCGGCCTAGGCTTGTCGGTCGTCAAAGGCTGAGCCTGTCCCGGAGCATCAGTTGTAGTGGGTTGATGATTCTCAGCTGGATTGTCAACCACATATTGGGATTGCGCTCCAGATCGCGTAACGACGGCTGTAGCTTCCTCGATGTCTGCCAAGATTGTGTGGCAGGTCCTGACTTTTCCATTTTTCTTCTTGTCGGTGGAAGATGGTGTGGGCTGAGTCACTTTTGACACCAAGTCTGGATGGATCCACATGACCTCCCCTCGTGATATAGTGTGGGGTACTAGACTGGCAGCCTGATCTCGGGGAGGTGGATGATTGGTAATCTCCATTGTCGCCAGAGGGATGGGGACCACCCCGTCTTGAGTCTCCGTCGGAGGGAAGCTGCCGAATTATACGGACACCATATTGGCCGCCACGGTTACCTCTTCGAAATCGATGGCCAGAGCGTTCGAATCGATGAGGTTTTGGATGTACCGTTTTAGCTGGTAGCAATCGTGTGTAGCATGATGGACATAGCGATGATAATGGCAGTACTTTGGATTCTCCATCTCTGTCGGCCGCGGTTCCCGTCTTGGTGGAGGAAGCTGAATTCTGTCCCCTTGTATGAGCATGTCCAAGATGGGCTTGACGTGACCGTCTTCGAAGGAGTAAGTGATTTGCGGCCATTGTTTGTCTGCTGGCTTTGGCTCAGGTTTTTGTGCTGTATCGGCCACCATAGCCTGCTTTCCTTTGCTATCCCGATTGTTGGAGGGGCCACCCCCATTATCGTTGCTGGGACGCTTGCCCTTGTTTTCTCCTTCCGAGATGTGCAATCCAAGTTGGCGAGCCTTCTTCAGCCGTTCTTCGGCGCTTGTGGCGCTGATGATGAACGTCTTCCAATCCTTGAATTGACTTTCGCCCATCCAGAGACTGATTGTTGGAAGCAGTCTCTTTTGGCAAATTTTAATTAAGGAGGAATTCGGATTTTCGGAGGGCAGCTTCATGGCGGTTTGGCGGAACCGCTCGATGTAGTTCCTTGTCAGCTCCTTCTCCCCTTGGATGACGTCCATGAGGGTGGACATGGTGACGTCCTTTCCTACTTCGTAGAATCTTTCCAAGAACAGGCGCTTGAAGCCGGCGAAGGAGTGGATGCAGTTGTCCGGCAGATTGTGATACCAGTCGAAAGCGACTCCTTCCAATGCCCCGACGAATAATCGGGTGAGAATAGCATCGTCGTGGGGCAGATGGTCCGTGGTGACCTCGAAGTAAGTGATATACCGACTCGCTGAGGTCTTGCCATCATAGGGATTGATGTTGAACGGCTTATATCTTGGTGGGAAGGGAACATCCCTCCATGCTGCCGGGTATGGTTGCCGTATTCTGAGGTCTTGAGAGTTTTCTCGGGCGTGAAACAGGGCTCGGAGCTCCTGGAACTCTCTTCTTGCTTCCCTGGCATCATCTGCAGCGGTGGGAGCCATTATTTCGGGAGGATTGTTGCACGGGTTCGGTGCCGCTGAGTTCGAGTCCGTATTGACCGCGGGACCCATGCTTGTTTGGCCAGGGGTTCCTCCTTGCAGCGTTGGAAGAGCCGCCTTGATTTCATCTACAGACTTGACCAAGGCCTGTAGTATAGCCTCCAGAGTGTCGATGCGCTGGCGATACTGGAACCACTTTGATTGCTGTCCGTCATGAACACCGTTCTTATATGATGAGAAACGGAAGGGACGGTGGAGGACGTATCCTCCGAGTCATACCCATGTACCGAGAAGTCATCGGGATATGTGGGAATATTCTCTTCTGGTTCGGACTCGGAGGGAATAGTACCCCCGGCTTCAGAGCTTGCTTCATCTTGAGAGTCGTGGACGTCCTCGGGGATGCCAGCCTCGGCTGTATCTGATGGGAGAGTTGTCTCCCCTGGCTCGTCTTCTTGGAATATTGGATTGTTGTGGAGGCTCGGAGGGGTGCTACCCCCAGCCCCAGCAACCCGCAGCATTACGGACGACGGGCCTCCCACTGTAGCAGATTTCGTCTTAGAGCGAGTACCTTGGAAAACTCCGGTGGTGGGCACCCGCTTAGACGACAGTCTTTTAGTTGCAGTGGTTGAGGTCTTCGGGCTGGAAACATTTGTCTTCTTCCCCCTTCCATCAGCGGGGACCTTCCGGGCAGAGTTGCAGGGGACGACGGGTAGTGCCTCGTCTTCTGAAGATGGTTATTGCAGTCTTTGAAAGACAGACTGCCGGTCCTCTCGCATTGTCGTGTCATTGCAGCAGCAGTTGACGATGATTTGGGTGCAGTGACGTCCGTGGGAGGACTCTTTGCATCCCGATGCATCTTTTTTTTCCTTACGTTTGTGGAGGATGGCCTCACGCAAGTCAGACGGGTTTGGACCGACCCTGTTTGCTCCCGAGATTTTGGGAGACTTTTGTGAACCTCTCTGTCCGTCTGCCGTCGGGGGCTGGACTCGAGTGGTTCTGTACAACTTTCCATCCGAGGCCCGCATAATAATTAGCGGGACGCCCTGATAGTCAGAGGTTGGGGCAGCTGACTGGGCTTGGTGGGCCCGCGCTGCCCTAGACTTCTTCCTTTTAGCACTCGCGGGTGCGTAATAGGAAGAGTCCAAGTTGAATATCACAGAGTCTGGCTTATCATCCAGAGAATCATCAGGGTCAGGACCGCATGAGAGACGGTCGAAGACTGATTGAGAGAAGCGTGGAACAGCCGCTAAGCGGCTAGGATTGGAAACCGTGCAGGCTGTCTGCATGCGGCTGTCTTTAGCTGCCGGATGAGTTGCTTTGGTGCGATTAGTAGGAGTCGCGATCGTGCAGGCTGGCCGCATGCGGTTGGCAATTGTGGCCGCATGGGTTTTCTGCACGCGATTGACTTCAGTAACCGCATAATCTTCATCCATGTGGTTGGCAACTGTAGCCGCATAAGCTATGCGGCTGACAGATGTGACCGCATGAGTTTTCTTCATGCCGCTAGCGGATGTGGCCGCATGAGCTTTTTCCATGCGGCTAGCACCCTTATGCGGCTCAGATCGCGTAGAGTTCCTCTTTGCCCCTGCAAGTCCAGCATCATAGTATTTTCTTCTGCCGGACTTGGGGACAGCAGAGTTGTCTACGGTCTGAAGTAGGGCCGCAGGAGAGTCTTGCTCGCCGTCTTGAACAACAGAGGGTATTTCTGTAAGAGCTTCAGTAAGAGCGAATGATCTGGGTCTCCACTCTTTGCGGGCCTTCTTTGTGCGGGCTCGCTTCTAGACCGGGCCAACGCTCTTGTCGGAGAGCATTTCTTCAAATACCTGTTGATTGAACCGGGCGACTAGCATCTGTTGAGTGGAGCCAAGTTTGGCTGCATCCGATTGCGTCACCAACTCCTCAGCCGTGGAGAAGTTTGTCCCCAGCAGAGTCGCCATCGTGTTTGCCATGAAATATAAAAGAGCAGAACAATTTTATGGGAGAACTGGACTTTTACTTCATGTTACAAACTCGCTTGTACAAAGAAAGCCTAGGGACGAAAACCTAGGTACAGCAGTCTAAGTACAATTGTTTATTACAAATTCTGGTGGGTGACGATAGAGGCTCGGGAAAGCGACGACCGCTCTGCCTTACTCCTTGGACGATCGGTATGCAGCCTTGGCTCTTGTGACGAGATGCTTGGCGTTGACGAAGAAACGCTCTTCTTGCTCTCCCTCTATTACTCTTCTGGCTTCTCTGTCTCTGGATTGATCTCTCAGTATTTTTTTTCTGATTATCGGGGGAGCCTCTCTGTCTCTTTTTTCGCAAGGGAATGGCACCTTGCTTATTTATAGGAGTGGGAGCATCATTAGGGTTTGGATGATTGCCCATTCTCAAAGTGGCGGCGGCCTGATGTTTAATCAATCTGGACCATTAGTCTTAAGCGTGAAGGATCTGGGCCATAAATATGGATAGTATTGAATCCTGTGAGCGATTAATGCTGATTGCTTTAAATCTTCATGATTGGTTGTGTCAAGCTTGGATCTCTCACCACGTGTCCTATTGGCTTGATCATGAATGATATGACATGATCTCATTAATTATGAGGATAGCGTTAAATATGGTTATTAGGATCTGGTAAATCTCTGATTGATTTAATACCACGCGTCCCATAATCACCCTGCTGCCAGCTGTCAAGTCATGGGGGCAATTAAATCTCTGCCATGTGTCTTAATGGTGGTCCCTTGCCAGAGCCGCATGATATCCATGAACCGCATGAGACAGCGTCTCAGTGAGCCGGATAGGTATAGTACTTACGAGCCGCATGGGATGGTTTCTTGGTGAGCCGTAGGAAGATGATTCCTGCCAGCCGCATGAAGCTGTTCTTCAATTGAGCCGCATGGAAATAGCCATGTGGCAATCTCGGATCATGTCAGAGATTTTCTCCTGTTCCCGAAGTGTCTGTCATTATGACAGGACCATCATGGCACTTTATGTCAAAGCCGTCAGCTGTCAAATCATGGCAGAGCATTAAATAAGGCCATTACTTGATGGCCAGCTGTGTGAAGGGATCCCACGGGGACACGTGGTGTTGATCGAGCCGCATATTTCTGTTGGTCGTTAGTGAGCCGTATGTACTTCCGAGCTGCATGAGGCTGGAAGACTCTTTGAACCGCATGGGACTGCCCCTATGGAGCCGCATGGATTCTCCTGTCCCGAGCCGCATGAAGCTGAGTCTCTCTGAACCGCATGAGACTGCCCCTGTTATGAGCCGCATGGGGTTCTTCTGCTCCGAGCCGCATAGACCATCATTCTGATATTTTCTATGCTTCTACAGGTGGTGTCGTCTACATCACCTACAGACCTGGACACACTGTGTCCTTAGGAATTGTGTCCTCCTTGGATTTAATTTACACAAAGAAGAGATTTGAGAGAACGAGCTTTTATCAGCTTCCTAAATTTACCATTCTCCGTCCTAAATGTACCATTCTCCGTCCTAAATGTACCATTCGTCGTCGGTGTCCTCATCTAAATCGCCAACAGCGGTGGTGTCGTCTACATCGCCTACAGATCTGGACACACTGTGTCCTTAGGGATTGTGTCCTCCTTGGATTTAATTTACACAAAGAAGAGCTTTGAGAGAACGAGCTTTTATCGGCTTACTAAATGTACCATTCTTCGTCCAAAATGTATCATTCTCCGTCCTAAATGTACCATTCGTCCTCATCTAGATCGCCAGCGGCGGTGGTGTCGTTATACATCGCCTACAGACCTGGACACACTGTGTCCTTAGGAAGCTGATAAAAGCTCGTTCTCTCAAATCTCTTCTTTGTGTAAATTAAATCCAAGGAGGACACAATTCCTAAGGACACAGTGTGTCCAGGTCTATAGACAATGTAGACGACACCACCGCCGCTGGCGATCTAGATGAGGACACCGACGACGAATGGTACATTTAGGACGGAGAATGATACATTTTGGACGGAGAATGGTACATTTAGGAAGCCGATAAAAGCTCGTTCTCTCAAATATCTTCTTTGTGTAAATTAAATCCAAGGAGGACACAATCCCTAAGGACACAGTGTGTCAAGGTCTGTAGGCGATGTAGACGACACCACCGCTGCTGACGATCTAGATGAGGACACCGACGACGAATGGTACCTTTAGGACGGAGAATGGTACATTTAGGACGGAGAATGATGCATTTAGGAAGTCGATAAAAGCTCGTTCTCTCAAATCTCTTCTTTGTGTAAATTAAATCCAAGGAGGACACAATCCCTAAGGACATAGTATGCCCAGGTCTGTAGGCGATGTAGACGACACCACCGCCGCTGGCGATCTAGATGAGGACACCGATGACGAATGGTACATTTAGGACAGAGAATGGTACATTTAGGACAGAGAATGATACATTTAGGAAGCCGATAAAAGCTCGTACTCTCAAATCTTTTCTTTGTGTAAATTAAATCCAAGGAGGACACAATCCCTAATTTTAGTTATTGCTTAGCAGAGTCTGCTTAGTTGTTGTAAAATTGTGGTATTGCTTCTGTGACACTTTCATCTTTAATCTCATGTTTTCTATGAATGTGTGTTCTGTTTGATTTTGATTTAGTAATCTTTCCGTAGTTAATTTTTTGTTTCATCTAACAATTTAGTATTTTTGTTATAAAGCTACAGGCCATGGTGGTGGTGGTGGAAGGAGAAACGGAGATAAAGAAGGAAAGAAGAAGAAGTTCCGGTTCGCGGCGGACTTCGTCGAGTTCCTCAATCAAGCGGAATTAAACCTCTTATAGAGTTCCTTAATTGAATTTGATCATGATAACATTTTGTATTTTTCAAACGGCTAGTAGAATCTTCCTCGAGCCCTCCTCAATCAAACGGCTAGTAGATTGTTTGCTAGTCTCGAAATTTATTTATCTTTCCATCTTTCTCACTTTTTGTACTTCTCTCTTGCTATATACAATAGTTTTCTTGTTTCATAGTACTATTATTCATTCTAAAATACATAGAATAGTTTTCTGAAATACAATAGTTTTCTTGTTCTCAAGATGTCTACTCGTGTGGCGGGAAATGTAGAAGACGTAGAAGATTGGTTGCCAGCTCCAAATGAAACCTTCATTCCGCGTATGTTGCCTAAGATTGAAGAACATCTGTCGACGATTTTAGCTGAAGTTGTAAAGATCAATTCTAAGCTTTGTTCATTAGAAATTGAACAAATGAATTTATATCGACGTTTTGAAAAGATTGAAGAATCTCCAGCTTTGAAGAAGGCATCTTCATTTGGAGCATTTAATAATATGAAGGTGGTTTCCTTTGAATCTTCTTCCGATGAGGAGGACGTGGAGCTACAGTCTCGTAGTAAATCATTGGACCGAATTCTCGCATTGTCCCATACAGAAGAAACTGACTTTAGCAGTTCTTCTAAAAGAACGCATGAAAATTTAGATCCGGTCACACCATCGAAAAGTTTAACAAGGGGTTCAACCTCGAAGCCTAGCAATTGTACTAGTGGTTCTTTGAGTTATTACGACTATATTTTTGTCGATGATATACCTGACGAGTAAGTAATATGAGTTTTAATTTAATTCCAACAGTTTTTTTCTCCTAATTTATTCGTTTCTTTTCTTAGAGAAATAATATCATCTTGCAACAAAATCTATGTGTCTCGGTTTGAGATGAAGACCTTAGCTCCTTTAACGAGAATTAAAAATGGGGTATGTATAGATAGTATATTTCTTCTTAGATGCCATCTATGTTTACTTCGATTCCATTGTTTACATTTTTAATAATTTATTCTGATTGTAGGCATTGTCTCTGCTCTTCTCACCGCGGAGGAATGGAAAAGAACCTCCAATAAAGCTAATGTATGATTTTTACCAATAAGGATATCGGTGAGTGAGCATTTTATTCTTCAATGCATATGCATTAACAATTTTCTCGTTTGTTTGTCCTTCGTAATGTATTAGTTGATGTGTATGTAGAAAGAAACGTTACCTCCATCCGACAGTCCTGGGCGTCTTCTACCTCGGAAGACAGTCCTGGGCGTCTTCTACCTCGGAAGATTACATCACTTACTTTTTCCAAACCAGCACTGATATTTCTGCGCGTGCTCTTGCATCTGTCCATCAGCCAGGATGGATTATGGACTCTGGGGCATCTCGTCATGTCACGAGATCCCGTGGTGCATTTCAGGACTATACTCACCTACCATTGCCGGAGAGTATTCAGACCGCTGATGGTACATCCAGCCCTGTAATGGGTAAAGGCACTGTCGCATGTACCCCTTCCATCACTCTAACCAATGTCTTACATGCTCCGTCTTTTCCTATCAATCTTCTATCAATTAGTGCCATTATACTTAATCTTAACTGTACTGTTTCCTTTGACATTTCTACGGTGACTTTTCAGGAGAAATGGACAGGACAACAACTTGGGACTGGCACATGGCATAAGGGACTGTGGTATTTAGATCAGGACTGGACTGGACAACTCATTGGCATCCTTGGTAGCAGACGTACCACCAGAAGATTCCTGTCGCAGTGTTGAAGCCAACTTGCTACTCCACCACCAGCGTGTCGGTCATTCCTCTTTTCAAGTTATTAGTCAAATGTATCCGTCCTTATATCAAAGGGCTGATAAAGAGAAGTTATTTTGTAATGCTTGTGAGTTGGGAAAATATACCAGAAGCTCGTATGTGAGCTCGGGGAATAGAAGTTCAGCTGCTTTTGACATGATACATTCGGACGTATAGGGTCCTTGTCCTACAACCGGAATTAACGGCTTTCGATGGTTCGTCACCTTTATTGACTGTTATACCCGCGTGACATAGGTCTACCTTATGAAGAATAAAAGTGACGTCCTTGAGGCCTTTCGGGACTTTCATCGACGGATGAAAATACAATATGGCGCTAAAATTAAGTGTTTCTGGTCTGACAATGGGACAGAGTATACTAATAAGCGGGTTGCTGAGTATTTTTTCACTCATGGAATACTACATCAAACTTCATGTGCTTATACTCCGGCACAAAATAGTGTGGCTGAACGAAAGAACAGACATCTGCTAGAAGTCGCACGGACGATGATGCTGGCTATGAATGTCCCGAAACACTTATGGGGGCAGGCTATATTGACGGCCTCTTATCTCATCAACAGAATGCCATCTTAAGTATTGGACTGGAAGACACCGTTGGAGATGCTTACTGGGGCAACTACATACACTGTTCCACCGAAAGTTTTTGGATGTATGTGCTTTGTCCAAGATAATAGGCCAGAGGTTGGCAAACTGGATCCTAGGGCAGTTAAATGTGTCTTTGTCGGTTACACGGTAACTCAGAAGGGATATACCTGTTGGAGTCCAGTCGAGCGGAAGATGTTTGTCAGCATGAACGTTACATTCAGAGAACTCGAACCATACTATGGTTCGGATGAAGGTTCAGCATTTGGTGACACACCTAACACAGATGGTGTTCGATGTGAGGAGGAGATAATGAGCCCAAATGTGGTCGTCGGATCGGTTCCGTGTCCGGTTGTAGAAAACTGGACGAAAGTGGGAGAGCACAGTGACTCAGATACAGAGAATGAAGAAGAAGATATATATGTTACGCAGAAGGAGCAGCAGACAAGGAAAAAGGAGCTCCAAGTCTACAGAAGGAGACAACAGAAGTCCAGTACTATGCCTATGCCGTGCCCTGTGCCTACTGTACCAAGTCCCTTATCTACTCCTGCTCCAACTCCTAAAGATGTTGCCCCCGCACTGAATCACTCGGATTCTGATGCGGATCTCTCCGACTCGGATGGTATGATCTCTCCACTACCTATTGCTCCCTTAAGGAGATCTTCTCGCATTAATGCGGGTAAGGCTCCTGCTCGTTTTGATGATTACGAACATGACATTGCCAACTTCTTATCTTATTCTAACATTTCTTCGAATTATAGAGCCTTTATTGCATCGTTAGACTCTACTTCGTTGCCCAAGTGTTGGCAGAAAGCAAAGAAAGATTCAAGGTAGAAAGCTGTAATGATGGAAGAACTTGGGGCACTTGAGAAAAATAAGACATGGGAGCTGGTTCCATTACCCAAAGGGAAGAAAGCTGTGGGATGCAAATGGGTGTACACAGTGAAAGAGACGCCAGAAGGAAAAGTAGAACGGTACAAGGCGAGGTTGGTTGCAAAAGGATTCACACAGTCATATGGAATAGACTATGATGAGACGTTTGCCCCAGTAGCAAAAATGAGCACCGTGAGAACTCTGGTCTCCATTGCAGCAAACTATGGGTGGAAGCTGTACCAGCTGGATATGAAGAATACCTTTCTTCATGGGGACCTGCAAGAAGAAGTATACATGGATCTCCCGCCAGGGTTCTACGCGACGAAATCAAATGAAGGGACGTCACAAGAAAAGGTGTGTAAACTGAAGAAGTCGCTATACGGGCTCAAGCAATCTCCTCGAGCCTGGTTTGACAGATTCAGAAAGGCTGTTACAGGCATGGAATACCGTCAAACAAATGCAAATCATACGGTCTTCCTCCATCATGCAGGAGGCCACATCACTATACTTGCTGTATATGTGGATGATATAGTGATCACAGGTGATGATGAAGTCGAGATCACTAAGCTGAAGTCAAAACTCGCGAAGGAGTTTGAAGTGAAGGATTTAGGAGCGATGAGGTACTTTCTAGGTATCGAGGTGTGTGAAGGCGAACAAGGAATTGTTCTCTCACAGAGAAAGTACACACTAGATCTGCTGAAGGAGACAAGGATGCTGGGATGCAAAGCAGCAGTCACTCCAATTGATCAGAAGTGCAAGTTGGGAGCAGAAGCAGGAGAGCCCGTTGATCGTGAAAGATATCAAAGACTTGTAGGGAGATTGATTTATCTGGGACACACTCGCCCTGATATCTCATTTGCGGTAAGTGTAGTGAGTCGCTACATGCATGATCCAAGAAAGGGTTATATGGAAGCAGTATTTCAGATCTTGAGATATCTGAAAGGAACGCCGGGAAAAGGGCTATGGTTCAAGAAGAATGGACGCATAGAAGTTGAGGGATACTGTGATGCAGACTGGACGAGCTGCATAGACGACAGAAGGTCTACCACGGGATACTGTATTTTTGTAGGAGAAAATCTGGTCTCATGGAGAAGCAAGAAACAGTCTGTGGTAGCACGGTCGACAGCTGAAGCAGAATACAGAGCAATGGCTCTGGGAGTGTCAGAGTTGCTGTGGGTGAAAGCGTTGCTGACAGAGTTGAAGCTAGACAAGGGAGCACCATTACGTCTTCTGAGCGATAGTCAAGCTGCAATAAGTATAGCTAACAATCCAGTTCAGCACGACAGAACGAAGCACATCGAGATTGATCGATTCTTCATCAAGGAGAAGCTGGAACAAGGGATACTGAAGATTGACCATGTCCGCTCAGAAGAATAAGTTGCAGACTGTCTGACTAAGGGTCTTAATTCATTAAGTCTGTCGAAGCTATGTAACAAGATGAGGATGATCAATATCTATCGCCCATCTTGAGGGGGAGTGTTGAGAGTCAATAAGGGACTTTTAGTCCCACATCGGAATTTGTAGTATGTAGAGGAGCTAGACATCCTATATGTAGTGAAGTAGTCCATCAATAAAATCATCCAACCATTATTTTCTACAGATTCCTTTCTTGGATGGATGGAATCACTTTTCCCTAATTTCCCTTCCATTGGGAATCACTTTCCTTTCCTCCTCAATTCCTTGGGCACCCAAACATAGGAAAGTAATCACTTTCCTTTCCCAACCGGAAGATTTCGCGAACCAAACGAGGCCATAGTGCAAGCTAGAGATGAATTAAGTTAGTACCCGAGTTAGCTATCAGAGTGCCAAGGGATAAAATAGTTGGTTAATAAATGGTATGTGTTGTAACGTGTGGAGAGGAGTTGAGCATGAAATGTAGGTTGCTAGGCAATTGAGATAAAGCACATATTTTCTGAAATTTCTGTATTAGTATAATTACCTAGTTTAATACATATATATAAATATATATGTACCCTACAAACTCTTCTTTATATTTTCCTCCAAGCTACAACTCAAGCCACTCTAAATATCATATCAACCTACTATGTTGCCCTTTATTAACACTAGTACTAACTCAAAGGACATCCTTTGGCAACATATTCTTCTTATGGCTAGCCAGGGAACAAGATGTATCATCATGTGCTTGTTTTATCATCTTTAACCATTGTGATGGACAAGAGTCAGATTACTATGATGTGTCTGATCTCTTCGCTCGAACCCTTCTAACTAGACACCTCAGTCTGGCTCTCAACCTGGCCCTATTAGTGACGAGTTGTCATTCAACCTTTAAAGGGAGCTCCTCCCCCATGTCTTTTTGCATCAGTTTCCTTCTTTGCCTAGATGAAGTCTCTAAAACTATAGCTTGTTCATGTAGTTTTTGCACTCCTCCCTCGCATATGGGGGGTTTGCTAGGATATTCTCAACTGATCCACATTGCTCGTCAACGTCCAGTTCTTTAAGCAAAAGAATCGATCAGATAACCTCTCGAGTTGGACATGTTGTGGAGTCAACACAAGCTGGAATGTCACTACTACCATTATTAATATAGAAGACGTTTCCAAGTAGAAACACCTTAGAAAAAGAATCGATTGGAAGATCAATGAAGCTTCCATTACTTTTTGCTCCATTTGCTCAGTAGTTTATGCTTCGCATCAAATAGACCTGTCAATTAGGCCGGGTGGGCCCAGCCCGGCACGAGCTCGACCCGAAAAATCGGCCCATGTGTCGGCACGGTCAGATTATTCATGGGCCGGAGCAGGCCCGGCTCAGTATATTGGGTCGAGCCAGGCCATGTATATTTGTCCATAATATAGGCCCGGCCCGAAGCTCGACCTGGTTGCAACATCCCCTGCATAGTCTCTTTGATTAGTCCTAAATCCTACCAGCTAATAGCAGTATTATCACTTTTAGCAGAAAAAAAGAAAAATATGTACACAACACACACTTTGTCCTCCAAATATGATTTGTACCACTGGCTAAAGCAACAAGTGCAAGTGGTGGTGGCCTCCGTTATTATTATGATTATATAGTGTAGTAGTGAATTGAATTGAAATGAAGTGAATGTTTGAACTGAATTCAATTGAAATTCAATTCAATTCATTTCAATACATATTAGTTGTAAGTTGCTGTAACAACAACAGGCATGAATGGATCCATGCATGAATTCATTAAAATGATGGCCTCCAATGCGATCCGGCTCCGGCTCTGGCCCTGCCCAATGTAACTTGAAGCCCACCGTGCCGGGGGTCATGTGCCGGGCTGGACTTAAAATTTCCTTCCATAGCCTGGCCCAGCATAGCCCACTACAGTTTATGGGCTCAAGAGGCCCGGCCCGGCCTACTTGACAGCTTTAGCATCAAACTTCTAATACTTTCTTAAGCAATACTTCCCAATTTTTGTCCATATACTCTGCCAAGGTGTGCTCTACACATCGACATACTTCGCACATAGGGAATCTGTTCATAGAACACAAGTAGATAAAATAAACTTTAGCCTGACTGTTAAATAGGGATCTCCTTTGGGAGATCATTGCTTGATGCAATTTCCACCAGCACCCAAGCTAAATCCAACCTTGTCCTATATGTTATAGCCTTGTCCATTGGTATTGGGGGCCCAACTAATGGATCTCCTACTCATGGCCCTTGTATTCCATATATTGAAAGGAAGCCTGGGCAAGTGGATCAAAACTGTAACAGAAAGAAGGAGATCGTGCTCCAGAGTTACCAAAGGAGCCCATCACTTGAGAATTATCAGCTGCTCATCATGCATCCAAAGGTCTATTTGTAAGATGCAGGTTTGTGCTTCCTCTTCGGCAAATTTGATAAAGAAGCAGTCATTTTCTCGCAAGAAAATGTTGACACCACCTTCTAGATGCTAAACTCACCGCATGAAGGACGGTAAAACAAGAAAGGAATGCCTGTCCCCTAGGATATACATAAGGAATATGCTCTCTTATATGGAAAATGAGCTTGACACATCATCTGGCAAGATGATTACTTTACCTTTGGATCTGCTACTCACCAAAGAACGTCGGCCTCCATTATCAACGATTGTTGAGATTAGAGAACAGAAGAGTAAGCATATACCTCTGCCCATGAAAAGGGTTTATAAAGAACCTTGCCATCTCCATAGGCCTTATCCTATTTCTTTGATGGAGACCTAACGAAGGCTTGACAACATCTCTAGGCTTGCCCCTCCCCTAGAGGAAATTATTAGGTAGTCCTGGCTCACCAGATGGCTATGGTGAATGGTGAGCCCGATCCAATGATTCATTGACACTTGGCAACTGATTTGTTCCATAACAAAGTAACTCCACATCAGAAAGGGAAAAAAGTTAACAATAATGTTAACTCCTATTTATTACTGCATTATATCACCTAATCTTTTCTTTTCTTCTCAAAAACTATGATAAAAGAAAATTGGAGCCCGCCCACAACTACGTGTATATCTAATCTTTTCTCCTTTTTCTAAAAAATAATAATCAAAGAAAAAATGGAGCCCACCCACAACCGACGGATTTACCAAATTGATTATGGAGTATAAGAAGTAATGGTTGGTAATGGATTATAATTCTTTTTTTATTACAAACTTTTCTTTCCCTTAAACATTTCTTTTTCTTTGATATATATTTTCCAAGCAGATGGAGTAAATTACTGGCGTTGGCTTTTTGCTGGAATGAAGATACGACTTATAAATTTACATTACGGATTGCTAGACCTATGAAAATGAAACAACGATGGTTGTTTATGTAATTAAAGTTTAAATGCTATAAATTATAATTTTGTACCTTTTAAGTCATGATTTTTATATGCCATTTGTTATATGACAAGCGAATTTCATATATATGAAAATTTGAGATACACAAATGGATTATAAATTCTTCCACTTTATGGTAATGTTTTTATCAAGCTATCTAAGAGGACTAGTGCACCACCAACGTGAACAAAGGCATTTTACATGCCATAACTAGTAGAGTAAGCAAGAAGTAAGAGATAACTGTCACTAAGAAAATACCAGCTCCAAATTAAGTTCAACAAAAACAAATGAATCAGAACCATACTTTTGCTCTACTTCATTGAAGAAAAGTAAGCTACAACTTTACTTCATCAAGAGTAATCGAATAACTTGTTATGGAATATGGGTTCATAAGAGACTAGCAAACAGAAACACCATAGCCAACCAAACCAAATACATTAATCTGAGTTAAGTAATATCTCGTCTTCTGAAGAAGGAAAAAAAAAATATTTAATATAACTAGTCAATCTAAAAGCTAATTTTTTATTCAAGAAATGGAATTAGGCTTCTTACTTGAATGTTTGTGCACGCATTCTTTTCCCTTAAAGTATCTCTAAATTTATCCAATGATGCCAAAAATAGCGTAAAAGCTTATAATATAAGAACTTACATGATTCTAAAGTTAAGTAAAGAATAAACATAGTACGTTCTTTATGATAATTACCTTGCAACGAAATGAAGAATGATAGATTATTCTTTTGGACCTTTATGTTGCTCATCACCATGGGGGTATAAATTCTACAATAAAAAATTGACATTAACTAAATATTCATGAATGTGCTTCACATAACCAAAAGATAATCTAATACCTAGTTTAAATCGGTCATGTAATCATCATTTTGGTGTATGTTTGTGAAAGAATATTGGGTTGGTAATACTAAAAACAAGATTTGAACCCTGAAAAATTAAATATGTGAGTGAAACAAATTAACATTATGGAAATCCAAAAGTAATTAATAAAATAGGCAATAACACATTTGAGTTGGACTATTTTTATCCTAAAAGATGAAAATGAGAAAGAAAATTATGCAAAGAGGGTAAAACATTCCAAAAATACATTTTTATTATTCTTCTCATGAGAAAATACAATAGAAGTAAAACAATTCTCCTCCATGATTCAAATAGGATGATAATGGAACCAGAAAACCACTCCCCTTGACAACACCCTAATTGGCAAAAAGTAATCCTAAAAACATCAACATAAAGACCACTGAGCAAGGAAGCAACAACGTACAACGAATAATAGTAAATGAGTTACAATTGCAAAAGCATAAAGTTTGAACGCAAGAACAAGAGTATCTCATGGTGAGCCAAAGCAACCAAACCCAGGAAAATTTTTAACAACTGAACAACTAGCATTGTGTAATGAAATCAGTGTCTTTTTATTTAGTGGTGAGAACTGGGGGATGTAGCTGGTAAAAGATATTTGATCTTGATGATATTTCATATAAATAACAAAAATTATATATTAAATTTTTCCAGTTCCAAAATAAATAATAAACATTGATAAGATCCAGATCGTTAAAGTTTGCACTTAAAGGTAACGATCTAGGAATAGAATTACTAAAATCTTGAGATACTTGAAATGATGTATGAGTTTGAAGAGTTGAGTCTGATAATATAAACTCATTTATGGTTTCCCCATTAAGCTAAATGTATAGACTGCACCTTACTTCCAATTTCTTCCATCCTTACTGCAAAGTTAGAAACAAACTCTTGCGAAAATAATAAAATTATTTTTCGAGTGTAGATAGTAGCAGCATGTTTTAGAATTCCACTACTTTTGAAAACTCTAGATGGTAAACCCTCCTTGCAAAAAAAAGTTTTCTCCAATTCTTGAACGCATATTTTTGGCTTGATTATCATAGTGATGCACAAATTTTGTAAGACTGGTCGTCTTAGTAGACATGTGGTGAAAAACATTATTTGTTCTCTTACTCCTTTGTGTAGATCTTGTACCGACAAAGAAAGTACCTTGATTAAAGATTGGACACCATTTTTTTACGAAGATTACGTAGATTCTTCAACCACTTATATGCTTTCTTGTTGAAGCTAAAAATTGTAATTAACTCAACCCATATGGATTGAAATTCTAATTCCATTGCACATCCTTCTTCTAGACATTTGTTGAATAGCCTTTTAAATTCAGGAATGGCATAATAACTCCCTATGTTGTGTGCTGAATTCTTTGATATGTGCCAGGTGCATAGACGATGTTGTGTATCTGAAAAAACCTTTACAACTGTATTTTCCATTGCTTGACATTGATCTGTAAAAATTATCTTCGACTTCCCATTAATTCTAAGAATGTCTCAAATAACCAATAAAATGTATCCGTCATCTCATCTAACAAAAACATGTTGGGAACGAAGTACAAAAATTGTTCCCCCAAATCAGAGAGCCCTGTGAGAGAATCGAGCAAAAGCACACAAACCAAAAACGATAAACACAAATCTTAGACACAGAGATTTTTAAGTGGAAAACCAAGATGGTAAAAACTATGGGATGATCAGAGTCCAACCCTGAAGAACCTCCACTAATGGAATAAAGAGAATACACCCTCTACAAGCTCCTCCTGATCCAAACGTATCACCATAACTACGTGAAAGAATAAAATTCGATTACAGACTCCAAAGAATAAGAGCTGTCAAAAAATTATTCGAAACGATCTCTCCTTCACAATAATCTTCAATCATTTCTCTCTTAAAAATTGTAAAGCACTCTTGCTTCCTTTTGAGATATTTTTGAGATATATTTTAGGGTGAGGAAACACCTAGAATATATAGCGTTAAACCCACTACTAATTAAGGTATTCTACGATATGTAGGAATATCCAATCCAAATCATTGATGTATTCCTATTATATATATAGAATTACTCAATCTAACTCTATTGAGATATTTTTATTATATATGAGAATACCCAATCCAACTTCGTGGTAATTTTTACATAGGTTGGGAACCCTACCCACTCCTACAACCCTCCTTTTTCACAAATATATGGAGTGGGTCGTCATCCCGATGATCCTCCTACAATACTCGAATTAGCCCTTAGAAGAACCTTTGTGAACATGTCTGCTCTATTGTTATTTGTATGAACCTTCTCAAGCGTTGCATCCTTCTTCCCAACTACATCCCAAATCTAATGATACCGAGTCTCAATGTGCGTAGACCGATTATGTAATGTCTAGTTCTTCACAAGTTGAATGACACTCTGGCTATTGCAGAGCAAAATATACTGCTCTTGCTTTATCCCCACTTCCTGTAGTAGCTTCTTTATCCAAAACAACTCCTTAGAAGCCTCCATCACTGCAATATAATAAAGCAACACAGTTATGCAACTGCGACTGCCATGATACCACTCCACCAGCAAACATTATCTTATAGCCCGAAGTCAATTGCCTCGTGTCTATATCTCCAGCCATGTTAATGTTGGTATACCCAATCAACTTTTCCTCGTCACAACCAAAAGAAAGTCTCCAATAGATAGTGTCCTGAGGTATCGTAGGATCCACTTGACCGTACTCTAATGTACTCTGCTAGCATTGGAAAGGTGACTGCTAACTGTGCCAACTGTATGAGCGATATCTGGCCTCATACATACCATAGCATATAAGAGACTTCCTATAATTGAGGTATATGGAACCTGCTCTATATCTTCTTTCTTGTCATCGGTAGATGGATACTGCTCCTTAACGGACTTAAAGTGAGATGCAAGGTGGTTACTTACTTTCTTCGATACGTCTATCCTAGAATGCTGAAATACCAGATAAATGTACTTTTTTTGGGAAAAGTGTTGCAGCCTGGACTCTCTTCTGACTGATCTTTATCCCAATAATAGTCTTTATTGTGCCCAAATTCTTCATAGAGAAGGTTGTGTCCAGTTAGTGCTTCAACTTTGCTATCCTAGTGGCATTCCAACCTACTAGTGCATATCATCAACATAAAGCAGTAAAATAATAAAATCACCCTTGACAAATTACTTGACAAATACACAGTGGTCCAACATCGTCCGTGCATGACCATGCTCTCCAATAAATTACTCAAACTTTCTGTACCACTGCCTCGAAGCCTGCTTTAGACTATACAAGCTCTTCCTCAAACGATGTGTTACTTGCCCTCCACAAAGAATCCTACTAGTTGCTCTATGTACAATTCTTCCTCAAGATCACCATGGCGGAATGTCGTCTTCACGTCCATTTGTTCGACCTGTAAGTCAAAACTGGCTACCAATGCTAGCACCACCTGTGTAGATAATTGCCTGATGACTAATGTATGCCATTCCTCTGACTATAGCCTTTAACGACCAGTCTCACTTAGTATCGAGGGCGAGTAACATTATTTGTCTACTTCACTCTGAATATCTATGATTTTTTCTAAACCTTATTGTCCTTTGACAAACGTACTAAATCAGTAGTGGAGTTAGCCTGTATGGAACTAATTTCCTCCTCCATAGCCTCCATTCGCTTCTGTTTATGTTCGTAGTCTATAGTGTCTACAAATCTCTCAGGCTCTCCCTACTAGTTAGTAGCACATACTCACCTGGTGAGTATCTTGTAGATGGTTGACACTCTCTGTCGCTCCTCCTCAATAGAACCACTAGTTGGTTGTATATCAACAGCCTCCTCCCCTTCAGGAACTACCTCCTCGATATGCTCATCCTCTTGAGGGTTACTCTGACCACCATCAGCAAGCTGATAATCAAGGTTGAAAGAAACTCCATATACTGGCTCTTCCATAACTGGATCCTCTAAGATGTCTTATAGAAACTGTTCAAAGCGAAATGACTCCTCAAGCAATTCCTTAGCCTCAGAAGGCATTGTAGAAGCATATAATTTGTCCAGGCTGAATCAAGACCAAAGCATCTCAGGCAAAGTACAGGAAGGGCCAGAAGACCTCTAGTGGGATTCCAAGTCCAAAAAATACAGTATCCTGAGGTACATCACCTTTGTAGAACCAAAGGCAGCTGGACCATTTCAAGATGCCCTTATGTGGACAATAGGGCATATGGCTCAAATTGCCCAACTAATATTCACATCAAGGCTGATGGCTCGGGTCCCTGGCTGAGCTACACTCAATAATAAAATAGCTAGTTCGCATTCTAAACAAGATCATCACAAGCTGGTTCGTGCCCTGAACCGGATCACCTCGATCAATACCACGTTTATGGTGTGTGCACCATAACCGCCCTATTCAAACAAGATATTCCCTCCAAATTACGACCAATGCCATACATCAACCAAAGATCATACAACCTGAGTTAATTTTCCTATTTATTGCTGTCACTACCACATTTCTAGATAAGAGTATTTTGTCATTTTATATTACTTGTATATTGTGTATTTTTTATTGATTATATGAGGTGGTTGCATTTATTAATATAGCCTATTTATTGGACCCTTAGTTTATGAACCTATTTGGACTTGTCATGACAATTGGACCTACATTTTAGGTTAGATACAATTAGACTCATTTAAGTCATAATAGGTCATGAATAGGGTTAGAACTAATCAACCACTTAGTCTAAAAGCTTCCATAGGTTAACCAAACCTTCATGACAACTTGAGAGGGCATTTTAGACATTTCAAACAGGCAAATTAGGGCTTATATGACCAGCCACTATAGGGAGAGGGGTTTTATTCTTCATCTCTTTATTTGAAGCTCCAAAACCCTAGTTTGGTGCTCTCCAAAACTAAGAGTCTCAGACTCGGTCCATTCTTCAAAATTCGGCTAATACCTCAACGCCTGGTCGGACCGGTGCGTTTGCATTTTGCCGGGGCCCACAGACCGGTACGGTCGTCGCCCGAAAAATCAGTTTAGAAATTCATTTTCGAAAGCCAGTTTTGAAATTAATAAAAATATAGTTTTTTGTAAAAATTTGGGCAGCACTTCCTCTATTTCGGGACAAACCCAAGAACTGGGAAGTGCGCCAACAAACTCCTGCAAATATTTTCCAACCCAAAATAATCCACAGAAATATCCACCAAAATGATTCCAAGCCACATAAAAATAATTCCAACACCACCGAATAATTCCCAAAATATCCGGGAATCCATAATCCATCCAAATCACACCAACCCAGCAAGTAAAACACAGGAAATTAATCTAACGCAGCTAAACGAAAATATATAACGCAGCTAACCGGATTCCCGAGAGGGAACCGGGGGACCGATCTATCATCATCGACTCTACGGGGACGAACTACTGTGACTATCCAGAAATTACCAGTTTTCGTTGGCGGGGAGCCACGGGAAAAATCTCGGGAAAGAAATCCGAACTAAGTCGGCAGCAGGTCGAAGTTCCGAACAGCGACGAGAGTCCACGGACAGCGGGAACGCCGGCGGGGACAGCAAAGACCGCGGGAAAGGGCGCTGGACAGCGCAGCGGAGCACGCTGACGCGGCGGGACGCGGACAGCGCAGCGGGGTCGGGGTTCTGCCGGCGGGGAATCGCCGGGCTGACTGCGACGGAGGGAGCCGCGACCACAGGGGCTCGGCCGGACGGAGAGGGCGGCGCGGGAGGCGGTCGCCGGCCTCGGGACGGCGGCGGCTGGCCGCAGAGGGGGGTCGCGGCGGCGCGGAGGCCTCGGCCACGGACGGTGGCGCTCCCGGGAGGCGGCGCGATGGCGGATCCGGCCGGAGAAAGGGGCTCGGGAACCGCGGAGGCGGGGCGAGCTCGGAGCTCCGCTGGACGGGGCGGCTGGCGCTGGCCACTGGGTCGGCCGCGGAAGGAGCTCGGGGTAGGTGGGGGATGGGTTTCCAGAGAACAATGAGGAGAGTACGAGAGAGAGAGAGAGAGAGTTTTAATTCTTTCCTCTTCTGTGAAGAGAGTGGGGAAGAGAAGGGTTGGAGGAGATGGGGTTATTCTTGAGCTTCTGGAGAGTGGTGGGAATGTGGGGAGTAAATAAGGGGAGTGATGAGTGTTTGAAGAGAGGAGTTATAAGGAGGAGTGGAGTTGAGGAGTTGTGGCTGTAAGTATTCATGGGGAGAAACGTAAGGAGAAAGGGGAAGTTGATGGGTTGGGAGAATGAGTCTCCACACCACTGCTGGTCCTTCGGGACCAGCCCAAATTTATTATTATTATTTTTTTTTAATTAATAACCAAGTCAAAATCAGATTAAGAAGGAAATAGGGCTCGGGCCTGGGTCTGGGCTCGGACTCGGGTCTGGATCCGAAAATCAAAATCCAAGTTTATTAATATTTTTCGAAATTCTTTTTCACCCAAAATTATTTAATATAATAATAATTTTCAAAATACTAATAAAACACTATTAAATAATTAATAATAAAATAATAGGTTTCACAATCTTCCCTCCTTAGAAAATTTCGTCCTCGAAATTTAAAAGGCAAGGTAGGAGAAACAAATAGGTACAGGTATTGCACCCGTAACCCAGGTCCAACTATAAGGATTTCCAAGGCAGTCATGGATGAGACGGTTGAGGGAAAAAAATTTTATTTATGATATCATCCATGCAGAAAGAATACAAAAGCGAACCAAAGTACACGAGGTTGATCAGACCATCATGCACCGGTCCTGATTAGACAATATATTAGTGGGTGCACCCAATAAAATACCGTCATGATCAAGCTTGATTAAAGAGATAGCTTACAAAACTAGGCTAACTTAGCAGCATCAGTCAAGTTTAGAACGAAAAGATAAGGAATAGGAGTTTAAGTGATGGCTCAAATTCTGATTTCTTCTCATCTCTGACTAGACTTGCAACTGATTTCTCTGGCACTGAAAGGTTAAGTCCAAACTTGAGCTCTGAATTATCCAAAATGTGACTCGGATCCGAAATGTAGCATCTGAGCTGTAACGTAGAAGACGTTGCACACTCTCAAGATTAGCTGGTAGAGCTAACTGGTACGCTACTTCCAACGCGTCTTAAACTTCAAATGGCCTGATGTATCTGGCCTCAAATTCCAGCTCCGTCAAAACTGATTGTTCCTCTGGTAGGAAAACTTCACCAAATGCAATTTGGTCTTCCCAAGACCTGCCAAATTCCGAGACGCAAAATCTCAATACATCTTCAAGCATCTGGATTTACCTTCTGATTGCTCGTCCTGCTGTACTCTATGAATCCGGTAAATGTGCCTCTCGTACAATGCTGCCAACTTCTTTAGTGGATAAACCAACTTTGAAAGTGTGCTGACTTAGTCAGTCGGTTTTCTATAATCCAATTGGTGTTCTTCCCTCCTTAGGAACAAGGCAATCCTTACTCAAAGTTCATTGTCATATGCTTCTACTTCCACTCCGAGTTGTCCAGCGGCTTCAACAAGCTTGTTGTCCTCTTGCTAAATTCCTTATGTTGACAAATTCACATCTAATCCCATACCTAGAATTGTCCTTCTTTATTCCATAACACCAATCAATGAAGGCATATTCCGATACATCTTATCATCTCCTGAATATATGGAATACTGTGACTGGTGTATTTCTTTCATCAACTCGTTCCTCCGTTTGTCAGCCGACACGCAAAGTCTCGCACCATTCTTCAGAGTTCCACTGCTGATCAATTTAGAAACCCTCAAGTGTTCTTGCCAACACTTGATCTCTAAGCCTGCAAAGTGCCTCGTTTTGAAACTACGTCCTCTTGATTTTTGTCCATCAGCCTCGAACTTCATCAATACTGAATCAGCATCCAGCTCCATCCTTCTATCTCCAGGTAGTATAACCTCCCGTCCAAACTTCTCGATGTCTTCTAGCAGGTGCCACTCCTTGGCTAAGAACTTCGCCATCAGTATCGACCAAGTGCATCAGTGACCACATTAGCCTTACCTGAATAGTATTGCAGGTTGATGTCGAAATCCTTCATCTGCTTCAACCATCTTCTTAGTCTAACATTCAGCCCTTCCTGAGTGAAGACATATTTCAGACTTTGGTAGTCCGTACATATTTTCACTCCCTTTCTATAAAATCATGCTTCCATAGCTTCAAAGTAAAGATAATTGCAGCAATTCAAATTAAATGTGGGATGATTCTTCTCATGAGTCTGTAGTTGCCTACATGTGTAAGGAATTACTTTCCCATGTTGTTGAAGAACGCAGCCCAGTCCTTTTCCAGAGACATTACTGTAAATTGAGAACCCACTGGTTCCTGCGGGTAGCACAAGGATTGGTGTAGTGGTAAGTCTCTTCTTCAGCTCCTCAATGCCGCCTGGCAATCTTTCGTTCAGATGAACTCTTCATTCTTCCAAGTGAGCTTCGCCATCGGCTCAGCAATCTTGGCGAAATCCTTCACGAACTTCTGATAGTAGCCGGCCAAGTTCAAGAACTTCCGAATTGAACTTGGGGTTTACCACTCTTCGACAACAGCTATCTTCCATCGAAATTTCTTCTCTTGACAACATGGCCAAAAATCTACCTTGTCAAAGAAAATCCATGTTCAGACAACTTACCAAAAACTTTTTTTCTTCAAAGTTTCCAAAACTTCCTCAGGTGTTCTTCATGCTCTTCTTCAATCTTCAAATATATCAGAATGTTATCTATGGAGAAGATAAACTGATTCAAATACTCATAAAAAATCTCTGTTCATGAAATTCATGAACGCAGCAGGAGCATTTGTCAGTCTAACGTCCTGACCAAAGAAAACTACCCATACTTGATGTTTGAACGCCGTCTTGGAAATGTCCTCTTTCCTGACTTTGATTTGATGGTAGTCAAATCTTAAGTCAAATTTCGAAACATCCTATCTCCACATAACCAGATCAAACAAATCCTCGACCCGGACAGAAAGTACTTGTTTCTTTAGTGTCTGGTAATCGATGCACATCCGTTGTTCCATCCTTCTTGGACATAAACAAGATAGGTACTCCCTAAGGTAGAGTTCCATTCTGCATAAATCCTAGAGCCTTCATTGATCTGGTCCTTCATCTTCTATGAACTTCGAGTCTGCATCATGCCTTTGTAGGAGGCAAGGTCTGCTGGATAGAAAAAGGGTCCCTAGGTTGTGGCCTAACAGGTATTGCTGGCCTATGAGCTCTGGCTTGATAGACAGATAAGGGCAGTCCTTTACCCGATATTCAGCAGATCCACATGCCAAACATTGTCCCAATCTCTTGCGGCAACTAATGGCCTGATGACCAGGCCTCTTGCAATAGTTACAAGCCCATAGCTTCTTACGACAAGGCTGCCGGAAGTAGAGTACTTGATGGGACCCAAATATCTTCTAGATTCAAGGGTATCCTTTCTAGGACAAAAGTTCTGCTCTAACTGGTTGGGGATAACTAAGGCTATATCAGGACGTTCTTCATGTCTTCTCTCATGATATTCTTCTGTTCCTGCTGGGCTTCATCTTGAGCTTTCTGGAACTCCATGATTTTTTGAAATAGGACAACCATTTGGAAGATGATTGCTGGTACTGGTGGAGCAACAAAATGAATAATCCACCAGGGAAATGCAATTCAGTTTGAGATGAGGTAGGATTCGCCAGTGTAGGAAAACTTCACTGGATGCATTATGCGGACGGTCAAACGGCCGCGAGGGAAAAGACCCTGGGCTTGGTTGAGGAGATGGGGTATGATCCGGAGATGACACTTCATCGCCAGCAGGATTGGTCTTGTCAATGGTCATTCTTTGGAAGGTTTAGGATGCATACATAAGCAAGGTATCCTACCAGTCTATAATCAAAAAAAATATTTATTTATAATATATTTCGGTCCTATGTTGTGACAAATTGATGTTCTAGTGTTCTAATTGTTTCTAAGTTGTTTTCCTAAGTTGTTGTTCTGACCTGCATGGGCCACCACTAAAAACATGTCACGACCCGATCCCAAATAATTGGATCGAACCGGATCATGCCCAGCCTGCACCGTTGTTGAGACGGCGGCAGTAAGCTGTTCAGTAGTAGATAACCATACAACAACACTATATTTGTCACAACTCAAAATTCGGAAATAAAACTTTATTAAACTTTTACAATAAAATAAAAGATACAACTTAAACCATTTTTTTTTATACATCATGAATAAAAGAAAACTCTAATCAAACAGCTCAGCAATCTCGAATTCCTCGTCTTGGGATCGCGTAACAAAGCCTCATCAGTGATACCTAAAATGTTGGGTCTCCAGTCAGGAGGGAGCAAAGTACAATTACGAATATCCAATAATTCAAATAATAATTTGAAATTTACAATGTTAAACAATTTGAAATACTTTAACAATATTTTCCAACAATTCTACAATTGAAAACAATGTGATTTGAGTAGGTAACGAACTATGACCGGCTTGGGATGATTCAATTATATCCTAATGATACGGTCCGACCTATCCTCGTGTATAGGAGAAATCAGCTCGCACAATCAATGATGCAATATAGGGGTATTGGTCATAGACGCTACACTACTCCCCCAATATCCCGAGTCAATCAGATTCAATCAATGAGTCAATATTCGAACTCTAGGAGAGAGTTCCGTGTAGCAATGTGGTTTAAAATTGCAATAAAATAATTACTAGATAAATTACCAAATAGACATAACTGCACTTGCCTTTGTTTTAGAATGAGTGGATAGACGAGTCGTACCGAGGAGGAACGTCAGGTGTAACTTCGAGTTCCTACAGTTGAGAACTCGACTTAGAACCTTGAATAACCAGACTAAGTGTGCTAGTTGCAATCTCTAGTAGTCATGTCCTAGTCAGGTTTTATGTTGTATTAATCTACAGCTAACGATTACGTCGCAACTACGTGCGTTGATTAAGCCGGTTAATTGGATTATTTGGAAATACACGAGAATCAATTTAACTTTGGAAAACTTTGAGTTTTTGTAATATATTTATAAAAATACAGTTTCTTTTAGTGATAAATCGTGAACTAGTTATTTTCTAATATTTTATCCATATTAATTAATTCTTAATTAATCAGTAAATTACGCTCTAGCTACGATTATGCGTCTAATCAAAAACCAACCAAATTCCACATCCACCAGAAAAATAAAAATAAAAATAAAATAAAACTATGCTACACAATACATTGGCACAGCTAATGGTCCTAGAATGGGCTTATGCCCTGTACAATTTTCTTTTACATCAAATAAGAGAAAATGACTTAAATTATTAAATAAAGTGCGGTAATTAAATAACTATACTAAATAGTCTAAATATTAATTAAAATAATTAAAAAGAAACTAAGAGTCTCAGACTCGGTCCATTCTTTAAAATTCGGCTAATACCTCAACGTCCGGTCGGATCGGTGCGTTTGCATTTTGCCGGGGCCCACAGACCGGTACGGTCGTCGCCCGAAAAATCAGTTTAGAAATTCATTTTCGAAAGCCAGTTTTGAAATTAATAAAAATATAGTTTTTTGTAAAAATTTGGGCAGCACTTCCTCTATTTCGGGACAAACCCAAGAACTGGGAAGTGCGCCAACAAACTCCTGCAAATATTTTCCAACCCAAAATAATCCACAGAAATATCCACCAAAATGATTCCAAGCCACATAAAAATAATTCCAACACCACCGAATAATTCCCGAAATATCCAGGAATCCATAATCCATCCAAATCACACCAACCCAGCAAGTAAAACACAGGAAATTAATCTAACGCAGCTAAACGAAAATATATAACGCAGCTAACCGGATTCCCGAGAGGGAACCGGGGGACCGATCTATCATCATCGACTCTACGGGGACGAACTACTGTGACTATCCAGAAATTACCAGTTTCCGTTGGCGGGGAGCCACGGGAAAAATCTCGGGAAAGAAATCCGAACTAAGTCGGCAGCAGGTCGAAGTTCCGAACAGCGACGAGAGTCCACGGACAGCGGGAACGCCGGCGGGGACAGCAAGGACCGCGGGAAAGGGCGCTGGACAGCGCAGCGGAGCACGCTGACGCGGCGGGACACGGACAGCGCAGCGGGGTCGGGGTTCTGCCGGCGGGGAATCGCCGGGCTGACTGCGGCGGAGGGAGCCGCGGCCACAGGGGCTCGGCCGGACGGAGAGGGCGGCGCGGGAGGCGGTCGCCGGCCTCGGGACGGCGGCGGCTGGCCGCAGAGGGGGGTCGCGGCGGCGCGGAGGCGTCGGCCACGGACGGTGGCGCTCGCGGGAGGCGGCGCGGTGGCGGATCCGGCCGGAGAAAGGGGCTCGGGAACCGCGGAGGCGGGGCGAGCTCGGAGCTCCGCTGGACGGGGCGGCTGGCGCTGGCCACTGGGTCGGCCGCGGAAGGAGCTCAGGGTAGGTGGGGGATGGGTTTCCAGAGAACAATGATGAGAGTACGAGAGAGAGAGAGTTTTAATTCTTTCCTCTTCTGTGAAGAGAGTGGGGAAGAGAAGGATTGGAGGAGATGGGGTTATTCTTGAGCTTCTGGAGAGTGGTGGGAATGTGGGGAGTAAATAAGGGGAGTGATGAGTGTTTGAAGAGAGGAGTTATAAGGAGGAGTGGAGTTGAGGAGTTGTGGCTGTAAGTATTCATGGGGAGAAACGTAAGGAGAAAGGGGAAGTTGATGGGTTGGGAGAATGAGTCTCCACACCACTGCTGGTCCTTCGGGACCAGCCCAAATTTATTATTATTATTTTTTAATTAATAACCAAGTCAAAATCAGATTAAGAAGGAAATAGGGCTCGGGCCTGGGTCTGGGCTCGGACTCGGGTCTGGATCCGAAAATCAAAATCCAAGTTTATTAATATTTTTCGAAATTCTTTTTCACCCAAAATTATTTAATATAATAATAATTTTCAAAATACTAATAAAACACTATTAAATAATTAATAATAAAATAATGGGTTTCACAAATCCTCTCCATTTTCCATTCATTTCTCCAAATCGCCTTCATACTTCTCTTATTCTTCATCCAAGGAGCCAAGGAGCTTGGGAGCCAAGGAGCATAAGAAGAGGAGGCCATTAGCTGGAGGGTTGTGTCGAAACTTCTTTTTTGTATCGACTTAGAGTGCTATATTTGGAATCTACCTCCCAATAGTTATACTACTTATCATTTCTCTATGTTAGGCAGTAATTCATGCATGGTTTCATTTGGAAACTCATCGATGGACTAGGCGTACCCATCGGAGGAAGAACATGGCTCTGATTACCATGTTGATAGAAATTACATAGGCTTTTTGTGCCATTTTTGGAAAAATTTGAGAATGGTGCACCAAGTGTTTGTCATATGGTTTGATAGGATAAATAGACAAGTGAATGATGTTTGTGGATAGTACCGTGTCCACAAATAGATACTAGTAGATTGTGTCATATTATACGTGGACACAGAGTCAATTTGGGGTTCTTACTCCTTCTATACTTGCCACACACATGTCATATTTCATATGACATATTGCACTCGCTAGACACTACTCTAGTTAGCTTCTAATTGTTATTTTAGGCATGCTCATGTGTTTTGCGAGAATTCGAATAAGGTTTGATAGAGTATCTTAAGTGTATCGTAAGCTTGTATACCAAGTATTCGACACGTGTCCCCAAAGGGATTTTCGTATCCTTTTTGAGTTGAGATTGGGTACATATGTCCTAAATAGGATACATGGTGTTGTATCATAATATCTCATGATACGCACAGATAGATTTGGATATGTATGTGTATGTAGTATTTAGGGAATATACATATATTTATATATGAGTATAGATGAATATACATGTTATATATATAGTGTTATGTCTAAGTGTCTATGTGATTATGTAAAGTGTATCTATACCCATATGTGTTATAACAGGAGGTGACTGATACCAATTGGCGATGTGTAGGTGTGTTGGTAATAGGGAAGTTAAATGACAATAACATATATGGATCAAGGAGTATCAATATTAGGGTGTGCTAGTAATTAGAGGGTTAGATAGATTGATGGTTAAATAGGTAGTAAAGAACATAGAAGCAGCAGAAGTAGCTAAGGGCAGCAATGCCATTTGCTTACAGTTGTAAACAACCACATATGGGGGAGTAAGAGCAGTTTAGTTAGAATAGGGAAAGGCATGTGCAACAGTGAATAGGGAAAGGGATTGAAACATATGTGTGTGTATGTACACAGTATTGTGTGTGAAGGTGTAAGGAGATAGGAGATGGGGTGACATGTATGTGTGTATAGGATGAAGTACCCCCTATATATATGTGTGTCCCGTTGCCTAGAAGCAGCAGTAGCAAGGATATATGTGTAGGAGAAGGGGAGAGGCAAGCAACAACAAGCATAATTACAACAAAATACAGAGCTTTGAATAGTAGCAACATTGCTTCTTTGTACAACAGGTTTTTGTAATACCTAGGTGAGAGTGTGTCCTTGAGAGAGTGTATTTGTGTGTATGGAATGAAGGTGGTGGGGATTTGGGTAATAAAAATCTGGAACAACTAGACATCAATAACAACATGAGCGGCCTGCTAATGCACAACAAGTTAGAGGCAGGGTGGGGTGATTTAAGGCAATGTATAGGCATTAGGCATTAGCATTTTGCCCCTGCACAACAGGTTAGTGATCGGGGGAGTAGGAATGCCCTACATACAACATATTGTGTAGGAACATTAAGCACTGGTAAAGGAGGGTGAATAGAGTGTGTGTATATGCTGCAAAAATAATCAACAATTTAAAATATAGCAGTTAGAAACTATGGCAGAAATAAAAGAACTAAATAAATACAGTAAGCAAAAGACCAGATAATCAAACTCAGTGAACACAATAACGTATATTGGTCTCCATCTAAGAGGACTACTCTAGTCTTGAGTACTCTTGCTCGATGTTAATCTACTATTCATAAGCTAAATGAGAGCTTGCTGTCTTTTTTCAACACCGTGCTTTGGTGACGAGCGCACGACCGACTCCAACAAACTGATTCTGAAAACTGGAACGTTTTTTGAATTACGACCTCTGATAAAACTTTTTTGAACCAAAATACTAGATCGAACAGAACTGTACTGGCTTTGGCTAAGAGTGGTATAGGCGAGATTTGAAAGCTTATAGAGCATTGAAAATGCTTTAGAATGGATAGAGAGAAGAGTGAATGAGTGATTAGAAATTGTGAAAATCTTTCTCTATTTATAGTGTTTTGGGGACCGAACTCAGGCCGAGTACGGGCAGAGTTCAGATGCTACGATTTCGCATACGAATGTTGCTGGCAGATTTGGTGGGAACAGAAATTCAAAATCCCAGACCGAACTCGGTCCGAACTCGGTCAGAGTTCTAGCAAGATCACAGAATATATCACAAATATATAAATATAAAAGTAAAAGTATGTAAATATAAAAGATTACAGAATATACCACAAATATGTAAATATAAAAGTAGAGAGTAAAGAGCAAAGGCAAACACAAAGATGTACACTGGTTTTCTTCTTTTGAGGACTATTCCAGTCGGAAGAACTCTAGCTTTCAATTGGAATCCACTATAGAAAAATATAAGTTTTCATGCGAAGTCCTTGCAACTTCTACAATCACAAGCTTTGATCCGAAGCACTTGACCAACTTCAACTGTGAAGTATCTTACTTCTTGTTAAGCCTTTTATTACAATCACTCTGAACTTCTGGACTATACTGCACTGGCAAATAGACTAGAGGATTATAGCTGGCTAAGGATTTGAAAATAAAAAGCTTATAAGGCTTTAGAAGACCGTAGTAGGCTTAGAGAGAAAAGAAAGAAAGAATGAATTATTGTGCTTGAATGGTAGCAATTCTTTTCTATTTATAGGTTTTCCAAAGGGAGAATTCTGGCAGAATTCTTTGAGAGAATCATAGCAAATAGCCGTTGCATCCGTAATTGCGGGAAGACTGGGTTTAAATTCTAACGTTCCACTAACCGAACTCGGGCCAAATTTGGGCCATACTCGGTTCAAATGTTGTTTGTCCATAATGGTTAAATCAGGTTTTTAGGCTTTTGAGAAGTCAAGCAGTTAGGAGCTTTTGTAAACAGGCTAATTTTCAAAACAAAGGATATTTTGAAAATATTTTGGGATAGCTTATTTGCTAGTAGACTCGGCGTACATTATATTCCTAGACTCAATAAATTATGAAAAATATATTGATATTGAAAATACAGACCTAAGGGCAAAATGGTAGGAGTAGCAGTTCTCAGCAATCGTCCAAGTAGCTCTTATATCGAGACATGGTTAGATTAAATATAAAAATCAGGTTTGACAATGACCATTGGGATAATAATATCCCAAATTTTGATAATTAATAAACGTTGACCGATATAATATCTTGATTTTGATTTTAGAAAAAAACAAAATTTGTGACGTACTGTTATGTACTGTACTGTCTCCTCTTGTGGTAGAAGTTTTCCTAAAAAGATGTTAGATTTGTTTTCTCCTCCATTATCACTTAGCAAAATAATTGCAAAGAGAGAAGCTCTCCCACAATCTATGCATAAGAGACACATGTTGAAGAAACATAATATATAAAGAAATAACATAAATTCATAAACAATTTTATGATTGAAGCGTCAGCTGAGATATAATACTAAGCATAAAACACAGAAGTGCATACCAAAAAGAAAGAAATAATACTCGCTGAATAATAGAAGATTCATAATAATAAAGAGAGTTTGAATACATCAACTCAGCAAACTGCCACAGAAGTACTAAAAATTAAAAGATAAAGTACTACTATCTTGGAATGTCAGAGCATTTCCAAGAAAATAGACACAAATAATAGAGTCTAATCAGAAAAACATCTAGAAAAAAGTAGCAATGTCTAGATCAAATCCTTAGCTGCTAAATAGAGTCATCATTATTGCGATCAACATCGCCACCATGCCCAAAAGGACCAGCTCCAGATGTGCCAGCTCCATGAGAAGGGTATAGAGTAGTACCAGAACAACAATACCAGCGTTACCGGGCTCAAAGAAGTAATGAACCGCCTCATCCTCATAGCGGTAGCCAGAAATAGTAGGATCTCGTTGGAAGAGAACTAGAAAGCTGACCAGTCTGGAAAAATGCAGATCCGCAAAAGAGTTTGCAGGGGCCTCATACCGACTAGCACAACTCGCATTCCATCAATGTGTCAGTAACAAACGCTCGTAGGGAGTTGTGCTCATCCAGCTAAGCATGTCGCATATCAGATAAGTGCTGGTAGAGAACCTCAAAAGATATAGGGTAATCTGAGGTAGTGGAGATGGTGCAGGAGGCACAACTGCGCTTCGACGAGAGAGCTGAAGATACTTGGGCTTAGAATTACAAGCACAAGTGGATAAGTCGATGTCAAAGTGTTAGAAAATGATTGGAAGAATCATCGCAAAAACAAGATTTATGTTCCTTTCGCGACATCTACCCATCATTTGGATAATCGTCTTAGGGACTAAAAAAGGAATCCCATTATGAATATGATAAAGTTCAGACATTTCAGAGGTGGTCACATCATCTTTGGAAGTAGATTTTGGCAAAATAGTGGAAAAGAGATGCGATGTAACTCATAAAAGAATGAGTTCAAATGTTCAGCTTTGAACTTTCTGGGACAAACATGATTATGAGTACAAAGTTGGTTCTTGAAACTGTTTGAAGATGTGTATCCAAGAAATTTGAATTCAGTGATATCGTCTAGCGGAGCACCAACATTTAGAATATTTAGTATCCTTGCTAGGTCGTTATCATCAAATTGAATTTCAATGCCAGCTACAAGGCTCTTAACAATAAAAGTTTCATCGGCTAAGGTAAAGTTACAGTAAAATAGCCGAATAAAATTAGTAGCAATAGGAAAAGAATGAGTAAGATGGTTGTGCAATCCTAAAGCTTCAAAGTAAGTATTGTGTGACGAAAAGATTGTCCGCTTGATAGGTGCGTCGGGTATACGTTGCAAACTGAGAAATCTACATACCACAATAAGGATTGTTCAAGGGTTTCAAAGAAAAACTCGTTGAATGCCCCGTCATCCGTTTGGACGGACGAAAAGAGCAATCCGTGGATAGGATCAGAAGAGGAGGCTTCTTTGCTAGCCGCCGTCTTCTTTCTCTTGAAAGGGTTGTGAATTCTAGGCATCATTTCTAAGAAAGTATAGAATTTCAAAAAAAATGAAATAAAAAAAAAGAGGAAACTATACCTTCTAGATATCAAGCATGTTGCAGAGAATGAGATTCCATGCACGAAACCGAAGTTTCGAAGAAAAATTCCAAAGTAATTAGGAGGAATCGAAGTTGGAAGAACTAGGGTTTAGGGCTCTTCCGCATGGCTGCTGCTCTGTTTGGAAGAGAAAGATGATGAATAAAAAGGGGGCCACTTTGGTTCTGCTTAAAATATCCGACACCAACAGAACTTGGGCCGAACTTGGGCCAAATTTGGTGCGAGTTTGTCAGCTATTCTGTTGAGCATAAAAATAAGTGTCACTTTGTATTCATCATTCCTTTTCAATTATTTAATTCCAAGTTAGTAATTTTAAATTTTAATTAATACAATTAATATTATTTTATGAATTAAGTTTTGTTATGCAACTATCATCTTAGATTAGCTATAGGGTACTGTCCTAGCTAATGGAGGTTCATAGGAGAACGCTTGAGTACCATTTCACTTTAGCATTGCACCATGGTGACAGACACACACTTTATAGGCTTATCTCAAAAATAGTTTTAGCATAATAAAAAATAATTAATAAAATATAATTAATTAATATTATTAACATCTAAAATTCCTAATTCTTGATGTAAATAATTGAAACAAACTTCTACTAATGGTTTTGTAAAGATGTCATCAAATTATTTTTCTGTGTCTATATATTCTAGGTTTATATCTCTATTTGTTTGATGGTCTCTAAGAAAATGATGTCGAATCTCAATATGCTTAGTGCAAGAATGACATACGAGAATCTTAGTCAAATTAATAGTACTAGGGTTGTCAAAGAAAATGGGTATGTGTGGTCTTCTAAGGTTTGCTTCATCCACAAAATTTATGCACAATAACGTCTTATGGCTATATACTCTGCCTCAATAGTTGATAATGCGACATAATTTATATTTTTGCTAAACCATGAGACTAGTGCCTTTTCTAGAAAATGACAGATGCCGCTAGCACTTTTTTTATCTACTTTGCATCCAGCAAAATCAGCATCCGAGTAACCGATGAGGTAAAAAGACGTGGGTTTGGGATACCATAAGCCAACAGAAGAAGTGCCTTTAAGGTATCGAAAGGTACGTTTAACTATGCACACATGTGATTCCTTAGGGTTAGCTTGAAAATGTGCACACAAGCAAACATTACACATTATATCAGGGTGACTAGCAGTTAAATAAGGTAAACTACCAATCATACCTCGATACTTTCGTATGTCGACAGGTTTGCCATGTTCATCTATATCAAGCTTGGTTGACGTTGCCATCAGAGTGCAAAGAGATTTGATAGCTTCCAAATCGAACTTTTTTAATAAATCTTTTGTGTACTTGGCTTGATTAATGAACGTCTCATTGTTGGTTTGTTTGATTTATAGTCCAAGAAAGAATTTGAGTTTTCTATCATGCTCATCTCAAACTCATTCTGTATAGACTTGGAAAATTCTTGACAAAGAGACTCATCAGTAGATCCAAAGATAATATCATCAACATAAACTTGAATCAAAAGAATGTTTCCATTTTTGCCTTTTAAAAAATTATTATCAAGTAGAAAAGAGTTGAAACGATCGTACCAAGCACAAGGGCTTATTTCAGACCGTATAAGGCTTTCTTTAACTTGAAAACATATTCAAGGTTTTTAAAATCAACAAATTATGGAGGTTGAGCTAGATAAACTTTTTCTTTTATAAAACTATTAAGAAATGCACTTTTTACGTCCATTTGAAAATCTTTAAAATTATGAAAACATACAAACACACATAACATGCAAATAGATTCCAATCTCGCAACTAGGACATAGGTTTTATTGTAGTCGATACCTTTCTCTTGGTTGTGTCCTTGAACTACGTGTCGGACCTTGTTACGAGTGACTAAGCAATTCTCATTCAATTTGTTTTGGAATACCCAGTGGATACCAATGAATAGATGATCAATAGGCTTGGGGACACGTTCCCAAACTTGAGTCCATTCGAATTTTTTTAATTCCTCTTGCATAGCATCTCATCAATAATTATGGCTACATGCTTCTTCAATAGTTTTAGGCTCTAGCTGTAAAATAAATACAACATAGGAAGCTGTACCTTTATTAGAGGAACGAGTACTTACACCCTTGGTAATCTCACCTATTACCAAGTTCTTGGGATGGTCGGCCATAATATTTATTCTTTTTGGCATACTCCCAAGGTAGATGGTTCTGGTTTCAGGTTCTGTAGGTGCTTTGCTAAGTGGTTCTGCAGGTGCTTTTCTCGGTGTACTGATGTCTTCATCATCATTGTCGATCGTCTGTTGATTTAGTTTGTCAAAAGTGACATTTTTTGACTCTTCGATAATCATAGTCCTTTTCCTGAAGACTCGGTACCCTTTACTTTTGGCCGCAGAACCTAAAAATATATCCTTTTCAGTCTTTTCGTCAAACTTTCCCAAAATATCTTTAGTATTAAGAATGAAATATTTACAACCAAATATTTTAAAATAAGAACTGTTGGTGTTCTTTCAAACCATAACTCATAGGGAGTCTTCTTCGATTTAGGTCGAATAAGAACCCTATTGAGAACTTAACAAGCTGTATTGATAGCTTCAGCCCGGAAATGCAAGGGTAAACTAAAATGGTTTAATATTACTCTAGTCATTTCAGATAGAGTCATCTTCTTATGTTCCATAAATCCATTTTGTTGTGGAGTCCTAGGGCAGGATAACTCATGCAAATAATCGTGTGTGTCACAAAATTGCTCAAACTCTGCATTCTCGAATTTGTAGCCATGATCAGATTGAATATGAGTGATCATGAATCCTTTCTCATTTAGGCCTTTCTTACAAAAAGAGATGAACTCAAAAATACATCATTCTTGCGTGTGAGAAAATATACCCACGTTTATCTAGAAAAATCATCTACTATTACAAATGCATATAACGTACCACATAGG
This sequence comes from Iris pallida, assembly GCA_029216955.1. NCBI lineage: Eukaryota > Viridiplantae > Streptophyta > Magnoliopsida > Asparagales > Iridaceae > Iris > Iris pallida. The sequence goes on from JANAVB010031617.1 coordinate 27,881,895, forward strand.
CTGTCAATTCTACTAGGTCCAAATAAATCTATACGCTGTAATTGTAGAGGTCTAGTGGTACTTACAGCATCCTTAGAATTAAATGTGGGTCGGGTAGCTTTGTTCTTTTTACTTTTACTATATATCGTATCCTTCTTGAAAGTGATGTCCGGTAAACCTCGTACCAATTTCTTCGTTGATAGTCTTAAAATTATGTCTATATTTGTATGACCAAGTCTCATATTCCATAGTTGACTTTCATCATTTTTGGCAAATAAGCATCTACCTGCTTTGTTAGCATCTTCCAACATATAGAAAACATATATATTGTCTTCCCTAATACCTTCAAAGATAGTACTACTACTTGAGCTATCAACTATAGTACATTTGTCTTTGACAAAGTTAATACCATAACCATGGTCAGCTAAATGGCTTATGCTGAGTAGGTTATGTTTTAACTCGGTTACTAGATAGACATCTTTAATAGCATAATATGGAGCCTTACCAATGTTGCCGATACCTACTATATACCCTTTAAGATTATTATCGAAGGAGACGTATCCTTCTATCTTCTTTGACAATGTTGCGAATAGTGAAGCATCATCGGTCATGTGCCGTGAGCAACCGCTATCGAAGATCCACTTGCTCCTAACATGAGTAGGGTGTTCCACCTATAAAAGAATTTATAGAGCAACTTTTGGTACCCATTTATTGCAGGGTCTTGAGATGTTAGTCTTTGGTATCTATGCATATATCTTTAAATCAACTAGATTTCTTACTTTATATGCTGGAAAAATACGAGTAATGGTGCCACAATAGTGACATCTAGCATGTTGAATGTTAGATACAGTGTATTGTGGACGATTGGTAGGTCTTGGTTTTTTAGTTGGATGTTTGTAATAAAAAGCATGCCGGTTTGTATTCTTGGGCCAAGGTTTGGCTAGGTTTGGTCTGACAGTATTAGGTTTGGTTGTGTTCCGATGTTTCGGTAAGTGACACATGTTAGGATAGGAAGCAACAATCTTAGGCTGTTTTTCGAAGCAAATTTCTATCTTTTTGGAAGTGTGATAAAGTGTATTATAGTCAACTATGAGTGCATCATTTCTGACTAGTGTATACTGATGGTTCTTCTTTTCTTTGGATAAGTCTTCCTCAAGTTTGGCAATGGTCATATCCTTTAATTGCAACTTGATAGAGGAAAGCTCACCTGCATCACTAAAAATATTATTACTTTTAACCTCAGCTAGTAGGTCGGTAAGTCTTCCTATTTCACCTTTGTACTCTTTGAATAACTTCTTAGAGTTCTGGTATTTGCTACACAGTTTTTTGTAATCTCCTAAGAGGTCACTAAAGGCTTCTCCTAATTGTTCAAAGGTAAAATTATCATAAGTATCAAAGAAGGGATTAGTGTTTACCTAATCATATGCCATTAAGCATACATTTATAGCGTCGTCTGATTGTTCATCTTCTGAGCCACTAGCTTCACTTTTATGCCATATGCTTGTGTTAGAATATCTTCTGGAAGTAGATTTCTTCAGGTACCCTTTTTCATATTTATTTCCCTATCTGGTTGATGATGATACTGTTAGACAGTATGCCCTTTCTTCTTGCAACCATAATAGATTGGATCTTCATCAATATTTCTATTGTTGATGTTGTATCCTTTTGTTCTTCGATTGAATCTCAGGAACTTCTTTACTAGGAGAGCTTGATCTTCGGAGTCAGAATCACTGTCGTCAAAATCTTTCTCGATATATCTTCGGTGTTGAGCTTTGAGGGAGATTGACTTCTCCTTTGGTGCAACTTCTTTAAAGTCTTGAAGTTCCAGCTCGTGAGTGAGTAGCTTTCCCATGCGCATTTCAAGAGACATAGAAGTGAGGTCATATTCTTCAATAATTGTAGTAGCCTTTGGAATCCAATTCTTTGTGAGAGCTCGTAGCAATTTGGGAATCTTCTCATAGTTATTGTACTCCTTGCCTAGAGAAGACAAAGGATTTATAATATCCAAAAATCTTGTAAACATCTGAGATATAGATTCGTTTGGCTTCATTTTGAATACCTCATACTCTTGAGTGAGTCTACTGATCATTGATTCCTTGACTTGCGTCGTGCCTTCATGTGTAACGTCAAAAAGTTTTCACACTTTATTAGATGTTGTGCAAGTGGACACCCTGTTAAATTCAGTCCTGTCTAAAGAACAAAATAAAGCATTAATGACACATGTGTCAAGACTAGCATATTTTTTTTTAGCTTCAATATACTTGTCATGTGCTTTTTCAACCACTTTTCCATCAACAAGAACACGGGAGGGCTTCTTATAGCCATCAATTACAATAGACCATAAGTCGAAATCTAGAGATTTCAAGAAGAAACTCATGTGCATCTTTCAGTATGTGTAATTTGTACCATCAAACTATGGGGGTCTGTTTGTAGCTTGGACTTTACTTATGAACTTCATAGTTGCCATGTGTGATATAGTAATATAAGAAATAATAGTAATATTACCTTGCTTTACCTGTATAACCCGCTTTGTCACCAATTATAAGAACAAGATATAAAGCGCTATACTCTAGAGAGGGGGTGAATAGAGTAGGCAGCGAATATTTAGCTTATAAAAGTTTGTTAGTAGCAAGATCACAAAATATATCACAAATATGTAAATATAAAAGTAGAGAGCAGAGAGCAAATGCAAACACAAGGATGTATACGGATTCCCTTTTGTAAGGACTATTCCAGTCAGAAGAACTCCAACTTCCAGTTGAAATCCACTATGAAAAAAATACAAGTTTTCATGTGAAGTCCTTGCAACTTCTATAAATGCGAGCTTTGATCTGAATCATTCGACCAACTTCAATTGTGAAGTGTCTTACTTCTTGTCAAGCCTCTGATTACAATTAGTCTAAAACTTCTAGATCATACCGCATTGGAAAATAGACTAGAGGATTATAACTGGCTTGGGATTTGAAAATAAAAAGCTCAAAAGGCTTTGGAAGACCGTAGTTGGCTTAGAGAGAAGAGAAGAGAGAATGAATTGGTGTATTTGAATGGTAGAAATTCTTTTCTATTTATAGGTTTTCCAAAGGGAGAACTCTAGCAAAATTCGGGCAGAATTCTTTGAAAGAATCTCGGTAAATGGTCGTTGCATCTGTAACTGCGGGAAGACTGGGTTCAAATCCCAATGTTCTACTAACAGAACTCGGGCCGTAATCCGTTCGAATTCTATTGGTCCAGAATGGTTTGGTTAGGGTTTCGTAAATCAGGTTTTTGGGGTTTTGAGAAGTCAAACAGTTAGGAGCTTTTATAAATGGGCTAATTTTCAAAACAAAGGATATTTTGAAAATATTTTGGGGTAGCCTATTTACCAGAACGACTCGGTGTATGTTGTATTCCTAGACTCAATAAATTATGAAAAATGCATTGATATTGAATATATAGACTTAATAGCAAAACGGCTCCAAGTCTTGAACGATAGCAGTAGCAGTTCTTAGCAGTCGTCCAAGTAGCCCTTATATCAAGATAGAGTTAGATCAATTATGAAAATCAGGTTTGACCATGACCAATGGGCTAACATGGGGTGTTTGGGTTAAGTAGGTAGGCTTTTTAGATTTCTAGACTTGGAATAACCTAAGCCACTATCAATTCCAAACGATCTCACATTTATATTTCGTAGACTTAATATAATTGAAAAATATAGAAGAAAATATAAAATGACTCGATCTGAATTCCAATAAGATTACTTATGGATGATGATGCGTTATTCCTTGTAGCAGTACGATGTAGACATAGACGTTCTTCGGTATCAATTTTTGTAACCTGTAGCAGTTCGTATATTTTGCATATTGACCAAAGTTGTCGTGATTATCAAAATTAGGTGTGACCATTAGTCAATGGGACAACAATCTATCCCATTTTGATAATTGACAAACTATGAGTCTATGCCAAAATATAACTAATATATATATATATATATAAAATATATATATATATATATATATGTATATATATATATATATATATATATATATATATATATAACTTTAAAATGTATACTTTAGTTGTTCCGAATAAGATCGCGCAAGAATTTTGAGATATTTGTATAGCTCTTTCTCCCCCTTTGTCAAGTAATCAAATATGTGGCTCCCACGCAATATGTGAAGCGAACAAGACAACAATAACAAAGAAGTAGATAGAGTAATATCCATAAATAATCGAAATAAAACAAGTTATAACTCAGCAAAATTAGTTGTAGCAGTGTAAACAAAATATGAAAAATGAAAACTGAAAATAGCACAAACTCAAATACTATTGAAATAAAGATGCATATAGTCATAACTGAAAGAGTTTAAACCATTACATAGGTTCAACTGAAAATTAAAGTGTCACTACTACATGATCATCATCAGCAGAGAAAATCCACAAAATGCTAAACTAAAGCCCAAATCACATCTCAGCATCATCATCGGCTGGAGCAGCAAGAGGATGAGGATCGACGTAGACTATCGTTGAATCAAAGAATCCAAAAGTGTCCAGGTTCTCAAGCCTCGGTCCGTCAAATATAGAATGGCGAAGGATCTGAAATGGTGCAGTAGGATGATGCGCCAACGACTACTGAATATCATCAATACGATTTTTCAAGACCTGAGCCTGAGCCGTATGTCAAAACTCAGCATCAAGATAGCTCTGATGACGTTGTCCCGAAAGTGTGACAATGTCATCGAACTGATGACAAAACTGAGGATCAAATCCTGGAGCAGTAGGAGCAGAAGCAGCTGAATCAGATGGAGGTGGAGCCGCACCAGGTAGAAGTGGAGACATAAGGTATTTTCTAGACCTAGTCAGCTCAGAAGGTGTAGGACCAATATCAAGGTTGATGCCAAACTTCCTAAAGACAACTACAAGATGCATGGGGTAAAGAAGGTTGCAGTTCACCCTTCGATAACTGATCATCCAAGCCATAAAGGTCTTGGGGACGTAAAATCTGACTCCAAAATGAATATGATAAATGGCGGACAACTCAAGAAATGTGATCCCATCATTAGATCCCGTCATGGGAAGCAAAATAGAGTAAATAGAACAATGTAGTTCATAAAATTTTTGGTTAAGGTGCTTTGCATACAACCTTAAGTGAGTCAAGGGTCACATCATTGGAAAATTGAACTTTGTTTATCTCGACAAGTGATTCGTCGATGTCAAGTACTCACTAATATCAGTTGTGTTAAACTCAATTTCAGTTCCACCGACACAAGAGTAAATACTGCCATCGTCTTTTACTTTCAAGTTGCAGTAAAACATACGCACGACATTCTCATAAATTTTACTAGATGTTTCAAAGAAATTCCAGAGTCTTAAGTGTTCAAAGGTGGAAGCATACTCCGAGAAGATAGTAAAATCTACCGATTTCCTCGAACAAATTTCTTGGTATCAAGAAGAGGTAAACCAAGAGTCTAATATTTCTAGGGATGGAAATAGGTTCGTGTCGAATTCCTCTTCGTCGGTAGGACGAGAAGGACTGAACACATTCACGGGTTCGTATTCCGAAGAAGAAGATAATTTTGCAGACTCTCCCTTCTTTCTCTTCAGGAGCTTCGGGTCCATAAAATTTTAAAAAGAGAGAAAAGAAAAGGTATACCTTAGAAAATAGGAAGATGATAGAGAACACCTTCTTGAGCCTTCTAGATCAAATGAGGAACAAGATTGGAGCTTGAAGAAGGTGGTAATAGAAACTAGGGTTTTATTTTTGTTGCTCGGGTGAAGAAAAATAGGAAGAATATGGTGTTTATATGGAGCTACGGCCGGCTAAAATGTTTCTAGAAATTTGAAACTGTGCTAACTGAGTTCGGCTCGAACTCGATCAAAACTCCGGCCGAGTTATGTCCGAGTTCGGCCACTTGATTTTTTAATTCATTTTATGAGTAATGAATAATAAACATACTCATTAACTTTTCGTTCTTTGATCAATTAACATTCGTTAATTTAGATTAGCTGTAGGGGTCGGATCCCAGCTAGCGGTAGTTCGAAGAAACTTGGCACCGTGTCGCTTAGACTTTTATGTCTTTTTGACTGAAGGTCCCTTTTAGCTTGTACCTAAAATAACTTCAATTAATAAATCTCAAAATCTCAAGTTTTAAGTAATTTTATTAAACTTAACTCATTACAAATCTGAAAAATTTAACTATGCCTAACTCTCAACGCAGATAATTGAAACAGTCTTCAACTAGCGATTCTATAAAAATATTTGCTAATTAATGATCCGTGTCAATAAATTCTCAACAAATATCCTTGTGTTGTTGGTGATCACATAAAAAGTGATGACGTATCTCTATGTACTTTGTATGTGAATGACAAACAGGGTTCTTGGTCAAGTTAATTGTGCTAGTGTTGTCACAATATATGGGAATCTTCATTTAATGCAGATTGTAGTCTTCTAGTGTTTGCTTCATCAACAAAATCTGGCACAACAACGTTCTGTGGCGATATACTCAGCCTCAGTTGTTGATAAAGCAACAAAATTTTGTTTCTTGCTAGACTAGGAGACTAAAGTTTTTCCTAGGAAATGACACGTACCGCTGGTAGTTTTATGGTCCACTTTGCATCCAGCAAAATTTGCATCTGAATAGCCGATTAGGTCAAAAGACACGGTTTTGGGATACCACAAGCCGATTATAGAAGTTTTCTTATAATTGGGCGAAGAGCAGTTAAGTATAATAAACTACCAACCATACCTCGATAATTATGCTGGTCGACAGGTTTGCCCCTTTCCTCAATGTCAAGCCATATTGATGTGGCCATTGGAGTGCCAATAGGCTTTACATTGTCGAAGACATACTTCTTCAGTAAAACCTTTGTGTACTTGGATTTGTTGATGAACGTCCCTATGATTATTGTTTGATCTGAAGTCCTAGGAAGTAGTTTAGCTCTCCCATCATACTCATCTCAAACTCACTATACATACACTTAGCAAATTTTTGACAAGATTTTTTATTAGTAGAACCGAAAATGATATCATCCGCATAAATTTGCACAAGATAAAAACTACATCTGGAAATTTGATAAACAAAGTAGTATCAACTCTTCCTTTTGAAAACTATTTTCAAGTAAGAAGGCACTTGGGCGTTCATACCTAGCATGAGGTGTTTGTTTGAGTCCATGGAGTTTTTTCCTAAGTTTGAAGACATGATCGCATTTTTGAAAATCTTTAAAACCAGGGATTTATTTCATAAAAACTTCTTCTTTTATAAATCTATTTAAAAATGCACTTTTCACCTCCATTTGAAAAATTTTAAAATTATGAAAATATGCAAATGCACAGAACACGCAAATGGCTCTAGTCTAGCAACAAGAGCATATGCCTCGTCATAATCAATACCTTCTTCTTGATCATAGCCATATGCCACTAGACGTGCTTTGTTGTGTAGAACTTGTCCATCCTTACTAAGTTTATTTTGGAACACCTATTTGTTACTAATTATTGATTGACCAATAGGTTCAGGAACAAGTTCCCAAACATGGTTTCTCTCAAATTGATTAAGTTTCTCTTGCATGGCATCAATCCAATACTCATTATTAAAAACATCTGCTACTATCTTAGGTTATACTTGAGAAATAAAAGCTACATTAGCTGCTACATTAATATCCCTAGTATAAAAATGTGTACTTATACCTTTTGATATATCATCGATGACGAGTGTCCCATGTAACGCCCCAATCCAAAAATATGCCGAATAAGGATATGTATACATGCCAACTACGTATCGGGACTCCAGCCCAGCTCGAATACGTATAAGCTGTCTATATTGGGTCTAAAATCAACTAAGTCTCAATCCACTAAATAACGATAACAATAATGAACCAAATGCAGTAAGGCTGATCAGACCATAATACACTGATTCTAAAATAGATAAATGTATTAGAGTGGATTCCCAATAACACATTTATCATGAACAAGCTAGAGGAAAGTAGAAGCTTGTACAAGACTAGGCTATAATGTAACAAGAATCAATATAGGACAAAATCTAAATACGAAAGAGAAAGATAAAAAGACATCAACTAAATATACCTGCAGACTTGGTGTAGCAACCATCCTCCATCAACATATCATACCTTCTTCTAATACCTGAAGAGATCACCAGGTCCTCAGGGGACTAAAAAGACACATAATATACATGCCTACTGTACAGTAAATAACATACGAAAAGAATAGAAAATTGTACAAGAAAACAATATGAGACTAAGGAATAAGTATAAGTGGCATGCCGTCAAGGATAGTGCTATCAAGCGTGACTATAAGTATGTTGGGATAACCGTAGCCCGATGGGAGGCTCACAGTCCTATAGTCAGTAGCCGATGGGGAATCCCTAACATATTAAGGCTCATTCGCACTCGATGGGAGCTCACGAACGGGATGGTCAGGTATAGTCAACGTCTACATGTCAGGGTCAAATCAAACGTTAGGATCAGGTCAAGTCCATCAAGTACAATTAGTCGGTTCAACTCAAGGTCAAATCCAAGTCAAAAAGGTCACAAGATGATGGCATAGGCAAAGAAATACTATCACTAGACATGAACATGTTAAAGAAAATAGAACAAGTAATATAGGAAAAAAACTAACAATCTACGTGCACATGAAACTAGAATTAATAATGACATGTATTAGGATAAATATGGAATCAAGTGTGACAGAGAAGAATAGTATTATAGAAATACATGTAAATACTGTAAAGTTTGGCAACGTATGCTTGCCTAGTGATAGCACGTAGAACCAACACTATCCAGTCAATCAAAGATCCACAAAAGTCAAACTATCACAAAATCTTAAGGCACTGAAACAGATATTATCAACATGTTTAGAATAGTCAAGTTAGCTAAGATAGCCTACCCATAAGTCCAATTCTAGACACAGGGACAAAAAACAATTTTGGGGCAAAATAATATCCGTCGTTGCACCCGTTTTACACCGAAAAGCGTGCCAACACCTACGGTCTTTAAAGTCATCAAACTATATGTCTACGGGTCCAATTTTTTGATACAAACTAAATGGTATGTCCATATTTGGATTCTGATGAGCTATGCACAAAATTGACCATTGAGTTCGATTACGGGCCCGCTAAAATTGCATTCCGGTCAACCTTCTCAGAATCGAACAAAACTTGGCTTACTGGACCAAAAAAATGACACGATTCCAATGGCGCAAGTTTTGTCTCGAGTTGACGAATGTGCACAATGTAATTGACTAGTTTGCAAAGAGGGCGATACTGCGTTCTTCGACGGATACTCCTCAAATTTGTCACGCACAGACAACCAATACGAGTTCCATTAAAGCCCACACATCCCCAACATCTATATGCACCTTTTGATGCTCATGGGTTGTGACCAAGTAACCCGATTTGTCGGAACGGATCCCGTATCGAAAAATTTCAATGTTTTGAAAATAGTTTTTTCTCGGCTTTGGGAATCAGTTGTCTCGACGTACACTCGACCTAATTTAATTCCATAAAAAGGATTATGGAGACCTATAGGTTGTCTAATTTTTTTAAATTAGTTTTCTAGAATTCTCAATGGTTTGCATTAAACACCCTCCCAAGTTGGGGGTTTGGACAGGTTTTCTAACTATGCTAATAAAAGTTTTTTTGGTCGACTTTGAGTTGATTTTTTGGGCAAACTAGCGCACTACAATTCAATATATTTGAAGGAATTTAGAAATGTACACGTTGTCTACATACCTTCGAAGATGGATCACAAAACGATCGAATATGTACCGTGAAATTGTACGGTGAATAGGGGCTCGGCCAATACTTTACTGCGACCACTGTGTGCTGCGGCCGCTACTGATGGTGGTCCGGCGACCCCACGACGGTGCACGTGGTGGAAGGGGGTCTCCAAGGGTAGGTCGGGGTGGTCGTGAGGTTATTTCAGCCTTCGATTTTGTCTTGTTATGTAAAAACCGTGCAGGTCTGTGGCCCTTTTGGGCTGCAGGATATTTTGCCAGCTTCTTCTTGCGAGAAATTCCTTCTTTTTTTCTATACACACACACACACACACACATACACACACACATACACGCACACATACACACGCACACACACACACACACACACACACACACACACACACACACACACACACACACACATATATATATATTTTTTTGTACATATATATATATATATATATATATATATATATATATATATATATATATATATATATGTATGTATGTATATATATATGTATATATGTATATATATATTTCTAATATATTTATATCCTGTTATACATTTCTCTACCCATGTATCCTTAGCCTATAAATCTAAAAAATAATAATATAATTAGAAATGGTATCAAATTTCCAAAATAAAATATCAATCTAATAACTAGAATATATGTGCACATTATATGTATACAATCCCATTAGAATAATACTTGTTTATGCATTTATAAAATAAAATAATATTTTGATAGCAAGTGTCACATCAATTTTCCTAGTAAGAGGTATTTTGGTAATTATAAATTTCTTTTGATTATTTTAATATATTATATTATTGGTATTGTGATTTTTGGCCCGTGACAATATAGCCTTGGTGCAACCTAGCCTAGTGTCTCACCATGACTTAGTGACTTAGTAGCATGATTAGTTAGGGTTAGTAATCCTATTCTAATTAGTTTTAGGTTAGAAGCTAATTTGCAATCTTTTGGTTAGGGGCTAGTTAGGCTTATTGAATTAATGATTCAATTTTAATCATAGAAAGAAGCCTAAGCCCAACTATCATGAAACCCTAGCCCACCCATGTTGTGGCCGGCCAGGTTAGGTCAAGGGAGCTTATTTAATATCTTATATTGAGAATTACTTCTCTTTTATATTTCCTTCTTCTCTTGTCAAAACCCAAGGTAAGTATTCTTCCTATTTTATTCATTTCTTCTCCTTATAAATCCTAATCTTTTGCAATGGGTTCTAATATGTGCATATGAATTGTTAATGGTGAGAAAAATCAGATTTGAAGAGCATCGAAGTTTCGGAGTCGCAAGGAGGATCTTCACTTTTGGAGCTTTGTATAGGAAATTCACCTCAATAGGTAATCTCTCCAAAACCCTTTAATTTCATGAATTTTTCCCGTAGATGCATCCACCTAGGTATCCCCTAGCTGTAAGATGAGTTTTATAGGAATTGATAGTGGTTTGGTGTCCGTATCAGACACGTATCAGTGTCTTTGTAAACGTGTTTGATGAAATGCCCCAAAGGGGGTTTTATTCAAAATTTTAAAATCTTTTTGAATGGATTTGTAGATCTATACATGGATTATTGGTTTGTATCACAATGGGGGAAAATTTGTGCTATGTTCGTGTCCAAATTGGGCACGAACCCGTTCGTACGCGAGCCACGCATGTGTCCTGCTACTCGGGCACTGTAGCGGATACGATAGGACACGTCGTGACCCCAAATATAACACCCAGTTTTCCAGATAAGGGTAATTTTGAAATTTGTAATTTTAATTATTAATTATTGATATTGGATTCATATTATGATTTTTAGTGATTTTTAATAATTTTTAAACTATTTAAGAATTGGTTTAAGTCATGACTTGTGATTTTGATGTGCTGCTAGTGAAACCTGAGAGAGTGCATGACCTAGAGCCTAACCATATAATTATGATGACTTAATTATTATTTTTAGCCTAGGGGTAATTTGGTCATTTTGACTTATTTGAATTATTTGGTGATTTAATGAATTGGTGAATTCTAGTTTGACTTTGACTTGTTGAGACCTAGTGGACTAGCCTAGAACCTAACCCTAGCTATGGTGACCCTAGTCTAACTTGAGTTAACCTATTTTAGTCATTAGAGAATAGTTTTAGAATGAGGGGTTTTGGTTTAGTGTATTAAGTCATGGTTTATGGTTTCATGAAATGACTTATGGCTAAATGATTTATTTGATCATGACTTGGCCCATGGCCCATAACTAGAAGCCCTAACCCTAACCAAACCCTAAATGACCAGCCATAGGGATCCCCACCCTATATAAACACTTATTCTCTAGGGCTTGCCTCTTCTTTCATTCATTTCAACATTGGAAAAGAAAGGTAATTGTCCCTCTTCCAAAAATCCCTATAAATCCATTTTAATTACTTTTTGATTCTAGTTTCTTGCATTAGAACCTAATTTCCTCCTATTTTCTGAATATGGAATTTAATCCCAGCTTTGGGACAATTTGGAGCATTTGGCATCAAGAGGAAGAATCTTCCATTTGGAGCTTTTCCAAGCTTTTTGCACATATAGGTAAAACCCTCTAAATTGATTTAAATTTCAGTTTCTTTGCATGTAGGGCTAGATCTAGGAGTCCTCTAGGTGTCCCCAAAATTTGGGTAAATTTGTGTCCGTTGGTCCGTATCGGACACGTGTCATGGTATGCATATAGGTAGTTCGATGAAATGTCACAAAGGGATTTTATTTGCTATTTTTGAAAATTATTTGAATGGAAATCTTGTTTTATATGTGTCTATTGATTTCGTGCCCTTCTGAGCACAAAACTAGTGTCGTGTCCGTGTCCAAATTGGACACGAACACGCTGTGTATACCCCCACACACTGTCCTGCTACCTCGTGTCCAGTTCTCACAGGACACGACTACGAGACACCACCATATTTTGTCAGAACCTAAGGGCTATGACTGACATAACCACCCACAAAGTTTCACGAGATATGATCGAGTATCGAGGGAGTTCTCGATCTCGCACGGATCACGTACACACTGTGCACGCTACGAAATTTGTTCACTGATACGCACTAGTTTCCTTTGGACACGACTCACGTGGACACAAGACAGACACATGTACACGAACATCTAGACCTACCCTAACTATGGACACGTACACGACACATGGAGATGTGTGTGTCGTGTCCTTTGTGGCTCGACACACGTGCACGAGACAGTGCATTGCACTGTCTCTGACACTGTGTTCAGTGGCTCTTGGACACTTTGTGTCCCAATTTCTGGACATGAGGGACTGTCCTTGGACATGAAGGACATGTCCCAATGTCTGTGCACCCTCTGACACATGTTGTACGTTGATTTGAATGTTTTGATTTCGAATTTGTATCTCCCCATTATATTTTTCTGATGCACAAGTTCAGTGTTTGAGTTCTGAATTTAATTGTAATCTCAACCATTTCCCCATGTTTTAATTATTAGAAATAGTTAAGTACATATATATTAGATTGTTTACATGTCGAGTTTATGATTATGTGGCCTTTTAGCCATAGCTTAGGTGTGTGAGGTCTTGTTCAGTTAGTGGCTTGAGTCAGTTAGAATGCACATGGAGATGAGAGTATAGGAGTACATATCAGAGATGTATGGGTGTGTGTGTGTGTTTGAATTTGATTTCGAATTTGTGATATGTATGTGTGCAGTAGCTCTGATTTATAGATTGGGATATGTATCTCTGATTTATCTCTGATACTGTTCCCAGGTTTCAAAAATTAATTAGTTTAAATGTAATTGTTGGGATTCAAATGATGTTTTTTCACTGTTTTATAACCCCACATGATTGTTAGTATTTGGAAATGAAATATTTTGATTCAATTTGGCTTTTGAGTTAAGAAAGGGGTTTTTGAACATTGAGATGGGTTTGAATAAATAACTGATTTGGGTGTTCAGTTTTTTTTTAAATTCTGAGAGTTTATTTCCCTTTTAAACAAATTCTTCCTATTTAAGTGTCATGTATATTCACCCACATGTGTATTAAACTCTTACAAGACTGTTAATTGAATTGATGGTTAAGCCTTGTGTTGAGATTGGACTGTTATTGCACAAATCTGAAATGGGCTGAGTTTAGGTTATGAGGAACCTGTTTTCTAAGAAATCTACACATCACTGTCACCTCGACACATTGAATTAATATGTTAACTTGATATTCCAATTTTTGGGTTTCAGTTTTCTTTTTTGGGTTCAAATGTATTTCATACATGGTGGTGGGTTTGATTTTAAATTGGTTATGGTGAAATTCGAATTTGATTGAGATGTATGGTTACATTGGCTAGATAGTCACTGTTCTCAGTTTCTTCCCTTTTCTATTTAATGAATGCAAATGTATGTATCTATGATTATGTAAATTTGAAATTCCTGTATAAACCTGAGATTGGATGCATGTTTGGTTCCTGGGACACCTGCACACTGTTTCATTCAAACTGAGTTTATATTGCTTCCCTGTTACACTGTCAATAATCCTGGAATTGGTTATGTTTTTTTTGACTGTTTATGATGTTCAGTCCCTGTTATTTGTACTTGTTCAGGATTACCATAGTAATATGTTGTCCAACCTTGAACATTGATCTACACATCTGAAATGTCACTGCCCTGTTAGGCTATTATAAATCCTGAGTTGTATATGAGTTTCAAACCATGTTTTTCTCCATGCTTAATCACCATACCACATTCCTCATTGACACCCTGTCTTTCCTGTCACAACTGAGACACATTATCACTCATATCTCACTGTTTACATACACACATTATATTAATTCCAAATTCCTGAGATTGCCAACTAGTTGGACACTCATCTACACACACACACACAATCTAAACTAGACTGTCACAGAGAACACAAGTGTTCATACACAACTTCACTCATGTAGTATCACACACCATGCTCACACTCACAGGTTTTACACTATTTTTTTCAATCATTCCTATATCCCTATCCACAGATTCTACATACACACACATGTGACACAACTACCACTATCATGTGGTAACATATGGTACACACTCTCACTCTCACACCCTATCACACATTCATGCCTATATTAGTCTATGTTTCACTCACTGCCACCTTAAACACTCCACACATCACTGTTCACAAATTCCCTTGTATCACACATGCTCACATATATCCTCTCTTTATCACTATATGTTAATATATATATTTTGCCTATATGCATAAGGTGGCCTATATGTGTGATAATGTGTGCTATTTCTATAGATTAGATATTTTTATGGATAAATATGTGAGAGTAGACCTTGTGTGTGAAATGTGTGTTATTTTGCCTATGGCCTATAGCCTATGGCTTCTAACTTATGTTTATGGCATGAATGCCCAGTCAATAGGTGTTGTTGGCTTGTATAGCCCAGTTTTGATGTGTGCTTACTAGTCTAAGCTTGGTTAGGCCTAGTGAGACTTGACTAGACTAAGTATTGACCTAGTTTGACTATTGTAGTTAACTTGGGTCGACCTAGAGTTGACCAAGTTTGACTTGGACCTAGTTTGACCTAGACAGTTGACCAGGTTTGACTTAGAGTTGACTTTGACCTAGATTTGACTTAGAAACATATAGATTGCATCATAGACTTCATTGGCCTTATTTTAAGCACATTATAACCTATATTTCTCTGTTTAGGACATTGTGACTCTGGTGCAGACATCTGATATTATACTACTCTTTTCAGAGTAGCAGGCGAGTACATTTTCTGATAGTTCTCTCATTTACTTGTCAATTACTGTACTTCAGTTCTAGTTAGTTGTATGCGATTCTCTGTTACAATACGTGTGGATATTTCTGGATTCATGTATACGACACACTTTTATTTTCTGGCCTCTATTACTGGTATCATCTCTATTTCTGGAATCACCTACTGGAATCATTTACTGGAATCATTTACTGGAATCATTTACTGGTATCTTTATATTTTGGCTGGACTCATCTTGAATCATTGTGTCGGAATTCTGGATTCACTTGCTGGGAGGGGAAATACTAGAGTAAGACATGTAGACATACCCCAATTAGGAATCTCCCAACTGGAATCTACTGGAAGCATAGCCATCTCTCGCCTGATCAGCAGCCGTTTACATGTCGAACTCGGTATTTTAAAACACACTGCTAGAGTATAGGCTGGACTCACCCTGGAATCGTTGATCACTATAACTGGAATCATCCCTGTAATGCCCGTTGGTCGTATTACGTATTTGGAATACGTATACGTATTTTATCTTGTGTTTGTATATCTCCTTGGTTTGTTTTGGCTTGGTTATTCTTGGTTCGGGTTAACTTAGTTCGGTTTGGGATTGCTATTGGTTCATTATGAACCAAGGGTGAACTCCCTACCTACCACCACTACTACCATTTATTAACCCATTCTTCCATTCTCTCTCTTCATTACTCTCCTTCTTTTCTCTATTAATTCTTCACCTACCAGAGAGAGGGAGAGAGAGGTTTAGGCAAGTGCAACTTGCTTCATGGAGGAACTCAAATTTTATTGCTTGATTCTCTTCCTTACAGCATTCTAACTTACTTTAGAACTTAGCATTTTCACTTTCCATGGCTAGATTCTTGTAGATCTATATTTACCTTATTTTTGGATTTTTTGGGTTTTGATCTACTTAATCTTGTTATTGCTGAGTTTTGATGGTTCCATGTTGTAGAGAATTTTGTTCTACCCCATTTTGACCTATGGAAGTTCGGATTTGGGCTCCGGATGATAGAGTTATGCAGCTTGGAAGCCATGGCTTATGGTGTACTTCTTCTCAAAAATTTGGAGAAAAAGCACAGTTTCGAGCCGCATGGTAGCAATTGACCGCATGAACATTCATGCGACAAGTCAGTTCCAACCGCATGCGCTATTGCCATGACTTGACCGTATGACAAGTTCATGCGGTAAGTATTCCTTCTCAGCCGTATGACTGAGGCCTAGTCCTTCCTGGCCGCATGGATTTCTAGCAACCCTGAGCCGCATGAACTCAACGCTCGCGAGCCGCATAGACCGCAGTCTCCCAGCCACATGGGTTTGCTTTCCTTGACCGCATAGTCATTGCTCCCCGCAGCCGCATGGGTTGCTCCTCCCCGGCCGCATGTACTTGGTTGGTCAGCCAGACGCATGGACCCATCCCCCGCCAGCCGCATGAGTTCCCTATCCTCCTGACCGCATATGTCTTACCTTTCTCAGCTGCATGACTGAGTGGATCTCCGAGCCGCATATGACTGATACCCCTTTGACCGCTTAAGCCTTTCCCTTTTTAGCCGCATGTGCTTGACCCTATTCAGCCGCATGGGCTGTTCTCTTCCAGCCGCATGAGATCATTCCTGGCCGCATATGCCTTAGCCGCATGGCTCTTCTATAGCCCTGTGTATTGATATTTTATTAGATATTTTACGTCTATTTTATATCCTTACGCCTTTTGTCATGAACTTGATAATCACAAATTTATTTAATATGTTTAGAATGATAATTGAGCATGACCTGACAGTGACCCGTAGTGGTGCACACTTGACATGATAACCTGACATGATAGTGGCCCGTCGTGGCGCACTCCTGACAAGTAGACCTGACATGATTTTTTTGATAAGCTGTTGCGACGGCTACCTGACATGACATGACCTGTATAATTAATCCTGGACACCGTGGGCGATTGTACTTGTACAAATAATCCAGTCCTGTCTTACATCATGTCTAGGAGGGGACTCCTGAGTACCACGGTCAGGAGTACCTACTGAAATGGACTAAGGCTAAATAACTAGATTAATACATTAGTCATAAAGAGATCTCCCAGCTACAGACAATCCCGTTATCTGGGCACGCCTTGGGATCTGTAGCCTGCCGTCGAGTAGGGCACATTTCTAGCACACTGTCATGTGTTGCACCCTTCAAGCTACCTAAGGGTACATGCGTTTCCTGGACGATGTTTCCACCTAAATTCAACCCTAATCTTTCAACCCGGGTAACCTGGATGGTCTACAAGGCTTGTGGCTGTGGAAGATTCTCACTGCATCTTGTTAGTAATTAGGCTTGTGACAACCCTAGTTAGTTAAAGTATCAAGCCGTAATTCTTGCTTGGCCGTGAAATAATTGGATGGAGTCTAACCAGTCTAGTCTTACCCTGATCCTGATTGCTGCATGACCAGAATGCTTGTATTTATTTTACCGATAAATGGTGGGAATTCCAAGTTCTGTTCAAACGAAGGGTTACAACCCTGGTCCTTGTTTGGTTTACGGGTTGTAACCTGGTTATCTGAATAGCTCCATGGTTATCTCGTTGTATATCATCCTGATGTATTTTCTTTATTTCCGGTTCTTATTTTATTTATACTCTTGTGCTGATTGCTGGTTTTAGTTTCTAAGTGAAGCCTCCTTTGTGGTACTTGCTCTTTCTGGGGTCTGACCCAGCTGGTTTTGTGTGGCCAGATTTCGGAGCAGCTCCAGAGGATCTACCGACCTTCCAGCCAGATGGTGGCCACTAGATGGAATCCTGGCAACGAGTGGGTTTATTCTGATCTCCCACTTTATTGTAATAATATTCTTTTGAGGCGTTTAGCCGACGAGCACCTGTTAGCTCGGTTGCACTTTACTTACTGTCTGCCTACGGGCTGTAACATGATCAACAGATCCTAGGGTTGATCATGTATGACTAAACTCTTGCTAGTCCTGACATTTTGTAACGACTAGCTTCATGATCAACTGAATATGTAATGTTTGGGACGCCTTACTATTGTATATTTAATGATCATACATCTTGTGACTTTTACTTACTTGATTGTGATTGAGACAATAGGCTTGTTCATGACCTTAAGAGACTGCTGTCTTGTAGATAAACCCTCATGTATCTAGACAGCCATGACCGTATAGCGAGATGGATCCCATTTCATATACGTAGCTGGCTATGTCTGCCCCCGCTCTCCAGTATTCTGGTTCTGGGGCGTGACAATCCCTTACTGGATTCATCTTGTATTAGATTCATCTCGTACTGGATTTACATAGGTTTTACACTGGTTTACATTTTCTGTCTGGACTTTATATCATATTACCCTGGTTCAACTAGTTCTATTTTTACAGTCTTTATTGCTATGATTCTTCTCTTGTTTAGTATTTACTTTCTTGCACTTTATTCCCCTTTCTTACCATCACCTGAATATAAACTGCCATTTTTATCAATATAACTGTCTATAATTGCTGTATAGTTTTCTGTCATTTACTTGGGTTTTCTAGATAAGATGTGCTGCGTTCCTGTCCTGACTGGACCTGTTGAAAATATTACAGATGACTGCCCTGAGGACATTTGCCCTACTTACCCTGGAGCAGGAGATGGCTTAGCTACCTACGGCCCCGACACTCAGGAGTGATCGAGTTTAGCTAGTCTGTCTTGTTTTAGTTTTCCTGTTTAGAATTGGAGTTGTATATAGAGATTTGGGACTTGAGATGTATTTGAGATTGTTTGAGTTGGTTGTTTTTTATTAGTAGTTTTGTTGTCTTCAAATTCTTAGTTATATTTCGGTATTATCTTATCGTGCTTAGACTGTGATTGAGTTACACCATATCTTATTTGTTCTCCGTTCGGAGTTGATCATGATGA